>JABSTQ010010722.1:0-163438 GCA_013358835.2 Ixodes persulcatus
GGCAGCTCTATTAAGAAGGGATGCCCATTAAAATAACGTGCCCCCATAGTTTGAAGATATGTGCAAAAAGTCGTTAATGCGACGGTACCCATTTTTTCAAACTATAAGGATGCCCATTAAAAGTATGCACACGCGTAATTGTAACGAGCAACCTTATACTTTGGTAAAATGGGTACTGTTGCATTGACGTCTTTTTTCACATATTTTCACAATATGGGGGCACGTTATTTAATGGGCAACCCCTCTTAATAGAGCTGCCAAGCATTTTCTCGTTTTTTCTACGAAATATTAGTTTTTACATATCGTTTTAGCTGAGGCACTGAAGTAGCTCGTGTTCTGCTGTCCAACATTTTTCCCTTACATCTGTTTCTGTGCAACAATACTCTGAAATACAACTTCAGCATCCTTGATGCACCTGAAAACATGAGCCATATATTATGGGGATTGCAATGCAATGAAATAGTGAATTCAGGCACATTGGAGCAGCTCAGCTTCTTTGCCTAAAATGAGAAAATATTTCGCACAGAAACTTTCAAATAAGTGAAATAGGGTGCAGCAAAACAGCAGCTAGCTAGTGTTTCTCATGGGAAGCACCTGCAGACACAGCTGTCACCTGCTAACATCTGTTGCAAGCCAAGAATAGTAGGTAAGTGGAGAGAAGGAAACCACCATTGCGCCATGGTTGGTTGTTTTCTCCTCCTCACTCTCCTGCTCTCCAGCCTCCACTCTGCTCATGTTGAAAGAGTGGAGGGCTCTGTGGGAGGGACTTGCTCCTGCTGTTCTTGAGTTGCAACAGACCATAGCGACCTGGAGGTTTTCGAAAGTGCAGCTCAAGTTGGGTGGAACATATTAAGTGTCATATGGGCAGCAAATTCTCACAACATCAACACCCTTGAGAAAGGGTTCAGAATTGAAACAGCAGAGAAAACGCAAAATAGTTTGGTCGGTTGTTTGTAAATTATTTTGCCTTAGCTCTCTGTAGCTGTTTCCTTCGAGCTCATTCTAAACAACAAGAAACGAGTGAAATTATAGTAGCTCTTTATTATCTCTGAAATTCCTTCATGGGTGCTTCTTTCGAGGTGTAGGGCTATCTCAATGCTCCCTGCACATGCAGAAGAAATCTGTATATATGTAGTCATAAGCTAAGCACAAGGCTGTCAAAACAATACAAAGCAAGGTAGGCCTGGCATATACGCAATACAAATAATCCTGCTCGGTCTGCAAGGAGAGACCAGCTCACCTAGATGAAAGCATCTGGTCTTGACCATAAGGGAAGGGCAGCACATTTCGGCGCCTAGTGCTTTCCTCTTAGGAGACCTGCATTTATCACAGAAAATGCGAATTTAGTTGAAAACCAACTGACATTGCAGGAGAGAGGCATGAAATATCTGATACAGCAAGTCATGTCCGTGACAAATAAGACACAGACCACTTTTAAAGGGACCATAGCTCACCTCCAGTAAAACACCGTGCCTTGGGCCTCGGCGATTAACAAAAAAAAAACTTGTGTACGCTGCATCTTGCGCTTTACGTGCAGAAAACCTGTAATCGCCAGGAAAAATGCAGATTTAGATGAAAACCAATTGACATTTGAGAAGAAAAGAAAGACCTAATACAGCGAATAATGTCTGTGACGAGTAAGGCTCGTAGGAGACCATAGCTCCCTTACAATGAAACAATGTGCCTGGGTCGGTTAAAAAAAAGAACAGTTTGTCCGGACCCCAGCTTACGCTTTCGGCTGAGGAAACCTGCGCTTATCAGGGAAAATGCAGTTTTAGTTGAAAACTAATTGATATTGCAGAAGAGGAGCAAGACAAAACCTGATGCGACAAATAATGTCTGTGACAAATAAAACACGGACCACTTGCAGCGGGACCATAGCTCACCTTCAGTAAAACACCGTGCATTGGACGATTAACAAAACAAAAAAAACTTGTCCACGCTCAGCACAGTCGCCAGCCGTAAATTGAGCTGCGCACGTGCGCATCTGTTATACAGTCACTGCACAGTGAATATTATATCATTCTGTTGCCACCTATTGATGTATTTGGAAACTAGACACTACTTATATCAGGTATTTCATATAAGTTTGTGACTTAGTGACTTTCCCTCTTCAATAAGGAGCATGCAGGGTTCACCAAGAGACTAGCTCACCTTGTTCAAAGAGCACCACTTTGGAAGGAAACGCAAACTGCTCCTTGTTCAACGTCAGCTTTCTGTTGTAGGTAGCTGCGCATATCAGAAGCCCAATCTTAGTCTGATTTCACCCTTGCGGTGGCTACGATTAACATGGTCTAACCGCTGAATTCACTAACCTCACTCAAATTGAGGCTGCCCTCCACTTCCTCGAGGAAGGCGTGAGGGCCGGCGTTGGCCAATCGCGACGGCGGATCCGTTATCGCGATTGGCCAGCGCTCGCCCTCGCGCCTTCCTCGAGGAAGTGGAGGGGCCCCTCAATTTGAGTGAGGTTTGTGAATTGGGCGGTTAGTCTAACACATATGCTTTGGCCGGACAAGCACACAAAGGCCTGATACAAGACCACTCTAAAAAGAGGAAATAGAGAGTCTGTGAGGAATGAAACACACAACCCAGATAGGCATCAATCACTCACCTTAAAACACTTGCCATGAGTGGCCAAGAGCAAACTTCTGCCCTTGACTGGTTGGTACTTGCTGCCAAGACCTGCGTGTATCAGAAAGAACAGTCTTACACCCAATTCACACGGCAGCATAAAGGTACCTTTACTTAGGTCCCTTAGCTGAAGGTACCTGTATTAAACGGCGTTCTGAATCACACGATAAATAAACAGAGCACTTTGAGTTGATGTCGACTGCATTCCTGATAAACCGCGAAAGGAGCTTGTGATAAACAATTGTTCCTCGAAATCGGTTTGATGCGCAGTTTTTGATTATCGTCTGTGAAATATCACATTTAAAAACTAAATATTATTTGTGTTTGCTTTTGCACACACTTTGTTCTTTTTTCTCCAAGTCTAAGGGCGCACCTAAATTAGTAGACAAAAAGTTAGGGCGCAAACAATTCATTTCAACAATTCAAAAAGTTAGGGCGCAAACAAACAATGCATTTTAGACAAAGCCCCGAGACTCGGGGGGGGGGGGGGGGGGGGGGGGACACAACACAACACAACACAATACAAAGTCTCAATTAAGACTTTGTGTTGTGTTTCCTTCCCCTGCCAGCCCCCCACCCCCATCAGTCTCGGGGTTTTGTCTAAAACATAAAATAGTCTTGCTTTTGAACGACATCTCGGCCGTTAAAATACATTACTTTTGTAATGTACCCCTGCTTCATGCCCCGACCATGCCACCATACCGTAGCCGCGTGCAGTGACGAATGGTCCCAGGTGCTGCGACCCGACTGTATATGGCCTTACAGTGTGGGATGACTCATGCAGCACACATGCTTCGTGATGGAGTCAGCGAGCGAGGTGCGACCCGCTAGAGCTGTGTAAACCACAGGTTTACAACTTGCAAAGGGCGTGAAGATGCCCCTCCTTTTGCAGAGCTTACAATAGCTCACCGAGAAGCTGTAGCACTAGGGAGCCACAGAGGGTGAATAAACGCGCTTCTAAATGTGAATTAGTGCGTAAATTACGTGTCTACATGTTAAAATTTAAAAAAAAGTATATATCTATGTAATAAATATGGCACAAAAAAAGAAAAGAAAAAAAAAGTGTTTCCAGGTGGGCTTTAACCCAGAGGTCCACGTTCCTCGAATTCAGTTCCCTAAGGCCTGCTTCAGACAGGGCAACTTTCTCAGCAATATTGAGGCTGCAGGCGGGTTGTTCCCAAGCTTTCCTTAGCTTGACACGAATTGCTGAAATCGGGTCCGGCTCAAAACAAGCGAGCAACTCGGAGCAATTCGAAGACGTTTGAAGCGGCTGCAGCCAACAGGGACGTGATATTTTCACTTGATAATTTTCACTCGATACTCTGTGCCGGTGATGATAACTAAAGACTTGGTTCTGGTTTGAAATTGATCATTTTTGGAAATCAACCTTTTCAGAAAGATGCAGTAGTATTCTCAATGACAATTGAATGTATAAAACCACGTTTTAATGCATAATTGTGTGTCTAAATAGTAGAAGAAAAATAAAATTTAACGATGATGATCGCAAATAGCAGCAGTTGGTTGCTGCGTGTGAACGCGGGCAGCCAGTGTTCCGACGTCAAGTTGCTGGGCGAAAGTGCCCTGTTTGAAGCAGGCCTAAGACACCGCATTGTCTGGTACAGGGACCGTTTAGGAATGTTCGGGTGTTTAATTGATGTACTACCCTTTTTACAAACAAGCAAAACACACACACACACGCATTTCAGAGGGAAAAGTTAAGGAAAGTAAATGTACCATTACGTTCAGTGAAGTTTGTTGCGAAGACTCGGGACTCTAGAAGGAATGCCGTTAATCTTGGTGTGACCCCAGAAGACTCTCTTGCTGCCTTTGCTGGGGTTTATCTAACAGAAGTACATGTACAAAAAGTAGAAGAAACACATGTGCATAACACTTACTATTCATGAGAAAATGTGTAAACATCCAAAACGACCCATGGAGAAAATTATGCGACGAATTTTTCGGCCACGTTGGCCGAGTCACCTCTCGTGGCCAATGTTTCACTGCAACCTTAATTTTAGTGAACAGTTAAAAGGCATATTACAAACAAAATGGAATTTGGTTTTGAATGAAACTACAACACACAATACGACACTCTATATAGTATCTTGAGGTACCTCCGAACAAACTCCAGGGTGCACGTTGCCTCCTTCGGACACCTGATATTGAACTTGAAAGATGTGCACCGAGGAGTGAGCAAGCAGTGACTTCCAATTTGTCTCAAGCACCAGCGACATGTCGACAAGGAGTGCAACGTGTAGAAGGTCGTCTAGATCGAAGTGTGCATCCTAGATAAAAAAAGCAAGATGTAACGATCATCAGAATAAAATCACACCAAAGAGGCTCCAGTGGGACAATCTACAATCTTGGCCCAGTAATCGGGAGTCAACCGACGTACAGCCGAGATTCACTATACGTTGACTGAGGTGAAACATGGCCGACGGGAAGATAGAAAAACGCGAGCCGTTTTCTTCACGGACGAGACTATTTTGCCGGCAGCCGGCAAAATAGCCCGGGGAAAAAAATACCGGCAGTTTCGGACGGCGCGTGTATCACTGGGGAGCTCGTTAACACATCCCACCGCCTGCGTTCACGCCGCTTCGCGGCGACAGTCTGCGGCTGCTCATTAGTAAAATGTTGACCCAAATGGCCTACCAGTACACGCCGTTTCGCGGCGGCCCGCCGGCGGCCCAAGCCCCGCTGGGCCGCCGGAGTCCATAGCGAAGTTTCGTCGACAACATTCGTTTTATTTCTTTACTATTTTTTTTCAGTGTTAATCCTAAAAAAAAAAAAGATATGTCGTAAATATCGCCAAAAGCCTCTACAAAACAAAACAATTTTTTTTTTTTTTTTAAAAAAAGGGGAAAAAAAAAAAGGACTCGGTGGATCGAACCAGGGTCCTGCTGCGTATGAAGCAAGCACCTTACCACTGAGCTACTCTGTTTTTTTTTTGTTTTTTTTTCTTTATTCAGCGCGCATTTACATGTTTACACTAAAACCCACTACCCCATGCTTTCGGGCAGTGGTACATCTAAGATTCTTTTATCTTGCACAAACTCTCCAACGTATCTGCCCACTCGGGCAGTGTCTGGCTGTACTCATATACACTCTTCACTTGTGTAATCAACTCAATGAAAAACAGGCGTGCAGATTTCGGAGGCTGTTCAGCATGCCTCACAGACATACGAGATTTCCACAGACTGAAGAGCGCTAGAACCATAATCATGTCATATGGAACACCAGAATAAGGCTCAACAGGAAGGAATCGTATTGTATACGACGTTATGCATAATTCCTTTTTTAAAGTTCTTTTCAAAACATCCCAAAGAAAAATGGCATCCCAACAATACAGGAAGGCATGCTCAATCGTTTCGGGTTCCTTACACAGTGGGCAGTTGACTCCGCCAGGCACAATTAAACCCCTTTCACCAAGCCACAGCTTCACAGGCAAGGTCTCGCTGTGCAAGCGAAAGAAAAAACGACTTTGCTGTTGGAGGTATGGCCATTTTCTTAACTCGAGCCAAGACGTCCTGTCCTGGTTTATCTTCGAAATACTTCCGATACAGCGGTACGGGAAAAAGGTTGTCAAGCAAGTCGCGATACAACTTTCTTCGGGTGACCGAAGCCAAATATTCGTAAGAATACCTTATACTTAAAAACTTAAAAGCTTCAATAACCTCTTTGACAAATCCAACCATCTTTGCGGGGGGGCCGATCTCCGAAGATACAATGAAAGACGGGATAAAGCTTGCTAGCCTTGTTTGAAACATAACCCGCAGAAGCGGGTGCCTCTGTTCTCGTAAATAAAGAAAACGCGAAACGAGTTGTCGGATAAACAAGTGTGATAACCCAAGTCCTCCTTTGGAAGGACGTAGAAAAATATCTCTTCGCATCGGCTCCCCAGCACTCATCCAAATAAACAAAGCAAACACCCTGTGCATCTTTTGAATACAGCTGCGCGTGCAGTATAATACCTGTAACACGTACCAAAGTTTTGCAATCAAAAAAATATTACACACTGTAGCTCTTGTAAAAATTGACATGTTGCGACCACCCCATTTACCCGTACGTTCTTTTAAATCCTTTGTAACACCATCCCAATATGGCGTGCTTTTCTTCAAGTGATCTAGCGGAGCTCCAAGGTACTTGTTTGGAGAGTCGCTCCACTGAATGCCCTCAAAAAAAGTCGGCTTTGTGGCCCAGTCCCCGCACCATACGCCAAGACACTTCTCCTTATTGATCTTTGCTCCTGTCACATCACAGAACTTTTTGCATAATTCAAAAACTTTGGTGACACTGCTTTTGTCTTTACAAAACACAGCAATATCGTCGGCGTATGCTAAAACTTTTACTTCTGCGCTACCCATCGTAAACCCCTCCACGTGCTCGTTCTCTATAATGCTCAAACATAGCGGCTCAAGATAAAGACTAAACAATAATGGTGACATGGGGCACCCCTGCCGCAGAGAAGAAAATACATTTATCTTTTCAGTAACGTAGTTATTTATAACCAATCGTGTGGTGCATCCAGTGTACGCCATCTTCACGCCTTCACAAATAACTTTCCCAACATTAGCTTTAGATAAAATATGCAATAGTGTACCATGACACACTCTGTCAAAAGCCTTCTCCAAATCAATTTGTATCATTGCAACCTGACTTCCCTCAGAATTGGCACTTTCGATAATAGTTCGAGCTACATGAATATTTGTCTGGATAGTCCTGCCTTTAATCCCACAAGTCTGGTGTTCCCCTACCAGATCAGTCACTGCGTGTTGAATTCGTCTAGACAAAATCCTTCCAAATATTTTGTAATCAACTGTTACTTAAAGCTATCGGGCGATAGCCCGACGGCTGTCGTCGTTTAAGAGTGTCATTTGATTTCGGTATTAGTATCGTGTGCGACTGTAAGAACGAAGGCGGTAACGCCTGGAGTTCATAAGCTTCTCGTACAACTTCAAGGTAAAAAGGGCAAAGCTGAGCGCGGAAGTGCTGATAGAACTCTGCGCAGAGACCGTCAGGACCAGGCGTTTTGTGGGCGGCCATTCCCTCGATAGCTCTGTCAATCTCAGACAGTGTGATGGGTTCTTTCATCCACTCTTTCGCTTCTTGCGAGAGCTCTGGTGCTGTCCGGAGCAGATCATTGATGGCCGTCATGTCCTTGGGCCTATCCTTGCCTCCAAACAGTTCGACATAGTAGGCGACAAACACCTTTTTAATGTCGTCTTTGTCAGAGCTGACAACACCGTTTTGGTCCACAGACGTTATCTCCTTTGCAATGCGCAAACTTCCGTTCGTCTGCCAGAGCACGCTTTGTGGGCTGTTCACCCAGAAGAAACTTTTCAGCCCTCGCCCTCACAACCGCTCCACGATACCGTTTATCTTGAAAATTCTGAAGCTTCGCTTTTACTGCCTTTATGCTCTGTACTCAGTTCACCAGGTTTATCGCTCTCGTCTTTGAGCAAGCTGCGCCAGTATTGCTGCATCATTTTTTCTTCCTTCCTTGAATTAAAGGTTAAAATAGACGACCTTTCTATTGCTAATGCTTTCACTTCTTGCTTAAAATCCTCCCATTTCTCCATGTAACTTAGGCCCCTACTCGCAGTTATTTTCTCTAAAATGCTTATCACCCCTTTTGTAAATATTTCGTCTTTTAGCAGGGTGACATTAAGTTTCCAGAGTTGCCAATTAAACTTAGGCCGTGATTTTTCCTTCTTCCCCACCATTACAGTTACTAGACAGTGATCACTGAAGGGAAGCGGTTTGACAGAGTATCCCATGGTGTATGGGGCAAGGTCTGTAGACACATAGATCCTGTCTAAACGTGCATGTGAGGACAACTGATAGTGTGTGAAACGTAATTCGTTTTGCGTATTAAGCATCTCTGCGACGTCCTCTAATTCGTTATCATCCATTATGTTTGCAAAAGCTGCGCGCTCCTGTCGCTAAGCAGATTAGCTGAAGACCTATCTTGTGGCCTACTTACACAGTTGAAATCTCCTAAAAGAACAACATATCTGTCACATTTAACGTACTGTTCTACTTGTCGAAAATATGTTTCCCTGTCATTAATTCTATTTGGCGCGTAAACGCACAGCACCCGCCAGGGTTAATTTTTCATTCTAAAATCACAATTAATAAGTCGCCCTTCATTGTCAGTGGCGATTTTCAGATCAGTTAGTTCAATAGTTTTCGAAAGAAATAAAAAACACCCTGCCGAGTTACCGATGGAATGACTCACTGCTATTTCGTATCTGCTCGTGAATGGCTTTAAAGCCTGCATTATCTGTTCGCCATCATCCATTTTGGTTTCCTGAAGGGCAAATACATCTATATTTTCATCATTTACCAGTCTTTGCAAGTGGTACTGTTTTTTCCGGGAATTTAACCCTCGCACATTTAAAGTACCACACCGGAGAGGTACACTAGGTTCAAGCGTGTTTGCTTATGAAGTTAAAGCTTTCCGGGCTTACCAATGGAAAGGAAAACCCCGCTCTTCAACGCCGCTTTCACCTACGTACATGTCGGTCGTCCAGTGACTGCTACTCACACGGAGTCTTTACGTCTACCACCGTCCACTTGGCTCCGAGATTTGGTCCCGGCACGAAACTTCTTGGGTCCACTCACTTGCCACGGCAAACCACCTCCACCGCCGTCTTCTACTGAGGCTTGGGAACGTTCTCGTTGTCGCTTTGCAACCTGGTTGGCGTCGACTTCCTCCATCGCTTCGATTTCGCTGTCCCTGGGTCTGTTCGTCCTCCTCGGCGTTTGTTTCTTCCGCGTTTCCCGTGACTTGTGGCAGACACTTGCCTTCCTTTTCGGCGTCTTCCTTCGTTTGCTTATTTTCCTTAGTGTTGTCCCGTTGAGCTGTCATCGCTGCACCACCCTGTTTTGCTACGAGGTTATCCCTGGTCGTTTCTTTGACGCTTGGGGTCTGAGACCCCGTCTCCCCCGTCGCCGCTTCCGCCTCTGCCTCGTCCATCTGCCAGTCGTTCGCTTCTAGGTCTTTTCGTTCGTGGGCAACTGATGCATAGGTACGGACACAGTCTGTGCCCTCGTGGCCAAACTGATGGCATTCCGTGCATCGCGGGACGCAGCAGTCTCGCCTAATGTGTCCCTTGCGTCGACACCGAAGGCAGAGAGGGGCCCTCCCAGGCACCAAAACGAGAACCTTGCAGCCTTCAACTCGAATCTCGTGTGGCATGTCGTCCACGGTGATTCCCTCTTTGAGCTTCATGCGTACAATTCTTGTGTTCGTCTGGACATTCTCAAAGCCCTTCTCGCGGAAGTGGTCTCTGCTGATATCGACGACCTTGCCAAACCGCTCTAGTTCCTTACGCACCTGGCAGTTGGGCACGTCGTAAGGAACCCAATGCAACTTGACTCTGACTTCCATGCTGACCGGGTCGAAAACTAGGCAACGCCCACCTTTAACTAGTAGTTCCTTGCTCTCCACCAAACGTTGCTTTGCTGCCGGGGAGTGTAGCCGCAGCATCCACACACGGTTCATTTGGTAGGCGCCTGCCGATGCCAGCTCTTGAAGCACACGCAGTCTTGCCATCTCCTGTTTAAAGTCTTGAATACGATAGGGGCGGTTTCTTACGTCGCAGTGCAGTAGTACTGTATTCGTCGCGAGATATCCTGTTGGCAGAGGAGGCAAAATAATCTTATAATCAGATGACGCTTCAGAATCAGAGATACCGCGGCCAAGCGTGGCCGTTGCTGCCGCTCCTTCGGAGCCCGTCATCGCACGTCCGTTCACCTCGGTGGCCGGAAGTCGAATCCCTGAGCTACTCTGTACCTTGGGATAGCCGTGTTCACAATTCGTTTTATACGAGACCCAATGGGGCACAACTGCCGGCACTTTCTTTCCCGGGATATTCTGCCGGCTGCCGGCAGAATATACACTTCCTTTCTGGACACCATTCGCTTTGCAAAACCGATAGCAGGGCAGTTGGGCCGCGTCACGAAAGTCTGACGCACTTGCTAGCGCTTCTCAACTTCGTTCGGCGCCTGTCGGCACCACAGATCAGTGGTCGGCACTCATGGTCTACCCGGGTCCCGGGAGGAAAAAAGTACGAGCGCAGAGCCGAGCGTCGAACGCGACTTTCGTAAAAAGAAGCTCCGGTAACACTCTTGCGACTCGTGAGCTTGAAACAACGCCTCTTCGAACGAGTCGGCGCATCCAATGCGTCAAACGGTTGCGGCGGCCAAGCACGCCGGAATCCAGGGGGTTGGAGGATTCATATCCAAAAGAGACGCGGCGGCCTGGTTTCTACGTGAGCCTCATTTCGCACATGAGATAACAGATAGCGAAGCTAGCCGAGTGTGAACACTGACTGACGTTACGTTGGAGTACACGCAGTCAAAATGACGCCGGTAAGAGAGCACACCTAGTCCTAGAAGCTTTCAAATAACCTGCGACTTCAAAACTTCATGTGTGCTTTCTGTCCTTGGACGTTTACTTTGATCTGTGTATGCCAAACCACTCAACGCTGCAGGTAATAAAGTCGTTTGTACGTACCTTTCGAAGCGATTGCAAGCGTGTTGTTTTCGTTTGGAGCCCACGAGCAAAGAGGAGCGCGAAGAACTGTCAACAAGGCACCAGACAGGCGCTGCGTCGCTTCGTTGGTTGCGTCAATCCGTCGGTCGCGCTGGTCGCGCGGCGAGGCCAGCGAGGCGGCGAGGCCCGCGGCGGGCTCGCGTTTCACTGCGCATGCGCTGCTACGGCGCAGGCTCTGCGCATGCGCTGCTATGGCGCAGGCTCTGCGCGGCAACTCGCGAGATGGCGCGCGCGCGGGATGACGATGAAAACTTATCTTCTCAAAAAACGAGGCTGCAACGTATCGTTTGATGGCGCAAATGCACGTATTTTTCACGTCGTTTTTTTACAGTGTAGATGGGTCAGATGTATTCCACACCAGGCAGTGGGCGTTTTTGTGCGCTGCGCCAGTTATTACGTCTGTATTGCCGCTGTAGAGAACGTTACAGGCTCAAAATTTAACACTGGTGAAATGAACTCAACATTTCTGGGCGACCCACTAACACGTCTTTGTCTTTAAGGCGACTGTGATCACTGCCCAAAAGCCCAGTCTCTTACACTCGAGGAACTTAATATCCCAGAGGATGAAGAGATTGTGCTTACAACATGGGAGTCCTACGACCTTGTGAAAAAAGCATTGGGTGCTGAGACTTTCCTAAAAGTCGTTCAAGTAACGGTTGAGAGTTGGATATTTCACAACCGTATCCGACAAACGCAAGATAAAGCGATCTACGATGAAAATGAGTGCATGCAACGCGGGAGCATTGTCTTTCATTTTGACTTTGCTGGAAACTGGACCATCGTGCTTCCTGACAAAGTTCAAGCATACCACTGGGAAAAAAAAGGTATGATAGTTTCATGTGTAGTGACGAAAACAAAAGGGGTGCGTACTAAAAAAAAGCCTTCATGATGATAATGCAATTAATGCAAAGGTGCAAGCAAGCTGGACAAGAATGACGTTTTCCAGCTCGTGCACCTTTGGATCAATTGCATTATCATCATAACGTTAAAATGCAGGCCGTTCTGCCTTGTTGGTGTTAGACTAGTGGCAGCTAATAAAACCGTTTGCTCTACTGACGTCTAACTCCTGGTTGGCTCAGTTGGTAGAGCGCGCCACTGGAATGGAAAGGTCCCTGGTTCGATATCAGGACCGGGCGAATTTTTTCGGTCACGCACCAGTCACCTAGCTGTGTTTGGAGATTTGTGTTTGTCCTTTGTCCGCCTTTTTCGCCTTCTCCAGGGATTATTATCGTCAAGTTTTTCCGAAGTTTGAGTGAGCTGTAAGCTCCTTCTTCATGGTCATGTTAGGAGAATCTGGTGTTTTGTCGTTATTTTCCTTTTCGCGTTTTGCCTGAACAAGCTCCTCCGTAATACGTTGGTATGTATAAAAGAAAAGTCAGTCAAAATTTATAAGTACCGCAGTAATATATGTGCCTACCCATATATTGTCACCACTCTCCGAACTGGAATAATGAACATATTTAAACTAAATAAAAAAGCAAAAAAAAAAACAGCACGGCAACAAAATATTCCAGAAAAAAAAAAACAAAAAAAACAGCGTTTTAGTACGACATGTTATTAAGGCAGAGTAAAATAGCTCTGTTCGTGAACCATGTACTTTTGTATTTACGCTGTTTTCTTCGTTGGAACCACTCACAATTTTCCGAAAAGGGAGGAGCCACGGCGTCGTGACCGTAATGTGGTAACGGGAACAATAAACTGACATTAGGTATTTTTATTGATTTCTCAAAAGCATTTGATAGAGTTAATCACGTAATACTATCCACTAAACTAGAACATTACGGTTCCGAGGAATCCCTGGCGACTTTCTAAAATCATACTTAACCCATAGAAAAACAATGTGTTGTAATTAACGAAAAACGCTCTCCTCTTCTAAGTGTCCATTCGGGAGTCCCACAAGGAAGTGTATTGGGACCAGTGTTGTTTAATATTTACATCAACGATATAATAATTCCATTGAGTGCACAAATTGCTTAATTACGCAGATGATACCAGTCTTTTTTTCCAGTCAAATAACATTAATGATCTCGTTAGTTTGGCAAATGTTACTCTGAATAAACTGCTTGAGTGGACAAGGGTAAACGTCTTAGAAATTAATGTTTCAAAACAAAAGCCGTACTATTTGCGCCTGTGCAAAAATTATAACCCGCGATATTAATATACAGCTTGGATCAGAAATGATAAAAGTTACAAATGAAGCCAAAACACTGGGAATAACTTTTAATCAACATTTAAGCTGGAATACACACGTGGACCGTGTTGCTGGGACCTTGGCAAAAGCTTGCGGTATACTTTGTAGATTTAGACAAATACTAACAACTAAAGTCAAGCTAATGCTCTACAACTCTCTTTTTGCATCCCATATAAACTACTGCAACCTTGTCTGGGGAGTGACGTCGCAAGCTAACAAAACTAAGTTGCATTTATTACAAAAAAAAGCTATTCGTCATATAGTAAATGCCCCATACGATGCCCACACAAAAGAATTATTTGATTCACTCAATGTGCTTCCCTTCCAGCACTTATACAATTTTAATCTAATAATGAAATATAAACTTAGCATTAAAAATAACAATTCCACTTTTATCAAGTTGTGTAACCTTAAAAGGCCTCATGATGCATCGTATAATATTAGAAAAAAGGATTCCTGGCTGGTACCCTTTTCCCGTACTAATCATGGGTTAGACAGGCTGCAACACCGCATGCCTAGTTGTTTAAACTATTTAGAGAAAAGGAACCTTGATATACACACCATTTGTAAAAAAACATTGAAAGAACACTTTTTCACACAGTGAATAATTGTGCAAAAATTTTGTTGTATTTGCTTTATATTTTTCCTGTATAGTATGAACTGTCGGAATACATGTTTTAATGTGCACGATGTCAGTATTAGTATATATTTGATGTAAATTGATTACATGTATATTTTTCATGGTTTGAATTTCTATGCATATGTCTTGTCAATTTTAAACTGTCGGTTTGGTTGTTTCTTATGCCAAGGTAGGGGCAGGACCCCGTCAAGCTACTGTATTGTAGCTTTTTGTTCCTGCCCTGGCATTTTTTGTCCGACAAGGAATGTCAAATAAAGAATTTGAATTTGAATTTGAATATACTCGGCTGCTTCTGGCACAATGCTTTTTTGCTGTCATTGAAACTTTGCCGGTGGAGACAATCTTTCAGAAATAAAACAAAAATGCGCAAACTATACGACAAAACGATAGCGCGATAACGTAAACATTCTCGCCTCGGAGACCGTGAAGACAAGCCCGAAAGCCTCAGGTCCGAATAAAGTACGTTTGTTTTATGCGCTTCGTTACATTTGTCGTAAATCATTTTTACTTTCGCCCACACCTTGCACACTTTGCTGCTGTTTGCTTGCTCTTTTTATATACGTCGTAAATGTGTCATTCTCAGATTTTTTTTTTTGTTTTGCGGAGCATGCTTTATACGCAGGGGTGCATAAAAATAAAAAAAAGTAAAAAATAAATATTTTTTGAGGAACGCGTTTCTTCTTTGTGACTATGGTGCAACGGGAATTTGTGTTGTGTGTATGTTTATACAGCCGGAAGTTAGTCATCCCCAATGAGCGTCTGCTGTCTCAGCTGTAGATGAGCAATTTAGCCAGTGCAGTGCAACCGCTAGCCTGGGGTCGTTAATGTGCACCACGAAGTAGTGATTCACGACCGCACGCCGTACAATTCTCATCCAGGTCGAAACGGGCCGGGGTGGGGTGCAACGAGAATGTTTGTCGATGTCGTCTACACTTTAAAAGTTAGATATCTTCGCCGCTAAAACTATGGAGAACGTCGGTTTTCAGTAGTTATTGATATACCATATAAATGCACAGTTCATAATGGACTCGCAAGTTCAATAGTTCGATAGATTTTTTTTTTCTAAATAAGGAACTTAATGGCTATAAAAAAACAGAGGCGCTTAAACGCAGTGACGAAAGCGCTTTTTCGTTACATACGTTATCGTTCTAAAGCACAGCCTTCTTGTCTTTTCAGTGAGACCGTTCAGACATGATAATAATGTATACTTTCTATATGCGCACCTCAACCCCATTATGTTGTTAGTTCTATCCCCGCCCCCCCCCCCCCCCCAAAAAAAAAAAAAGCGATAGCTTTTTTTTTATTTAGAGAAGCGGAAAATGAGTCAGATATTGATGTAGCTTAGCGTTTAATAAGAATAAGAAAATATACGCTCGCTCCATAGAATGGAACGGCTCATTAAAATTCCGCGTGAGAATTATATAACTTCTAACTCTTCCGTGAAGGGAGATGGCTCATTTAATTTGAAGCGACCGCGATAATCTTTAAGCAAAGAAAACAAACACAGCAAAATAATGAGGCAAACAGGCGCGTGGGCGATTTTATCCCCAATCGTGCGAGGGAAAGTTCTAAGATCTTTTTCAACCACGATGACTGCTCGTACTGTGAACGCTTACCAATTTACTTCCTCCGAATGTCGGGTCCCAAATGATGGCGAAGGATTGGGAAATCCCGCAGATAGTTACTGGTCCTGATTAGGATGCGTCTCCACGTCATTAGGGATTTATGTACATTTAATTTTGCGTACTTTTATATCAGCTGGGCAATGGGTTCATATGGCCGCAGCAAAAGTTTTATTTATATATTTTTAATAAACCAAGCAAAGCCTTGGCGGCCTTGATGATAATTTGTCACGTTTTAATTGCCCCGGCGTTTTTACGTTTGCTATAACATTATGAGTAATGAATCACCAAGAAAAAAATATCAATAAAAAAATGTATTACTGTAATTAAAAAAAGTTAATACCTCCCTTCCCAAACACACACAATTACAAAGATTTGATATTTATTGATAGTGCAAATAAAAATGAATTAAGTTGTGTTAAATAGAATCTATACTCGGTTTCACTCCAGGTCTGACTGAAGGCAACGCACCGATTCGACCAAACCTATCAAGCACACACACAAATAAAAGCGCAGGATGATGTGCGGGACTGGTTAAGCCGGGGAAACCAAACCCGCAAAAGATGCATACTAGCGCGCCGGAGCGACGCTCCTGTGCACTGCTTGATTGGCGGCTTCGAATTGTCGGACCTCGAGTGAAATGAAGTTTAGAATCTAGGAAACACTTCAAGACGACTTGCAACCCTTCAACCCCCCCCCCCCCCCAAAAAAAAAAAAAAAAAATTGGCCCCCAAAATGTTGGTGTTAGATGTAGCTTTCGACTGTTAAGCACCAGCATAGATAGAATTCCTTTCTTTATATACATTTAATTGTGAAAAAGTAAATTGTATTCAGTTTGTTTGCCTCATTTGTAATGCTGATTAAAACTAGAATTGTTAGTAACATTGATCTCTTTTTCGCCAAATGTTGTATATTTGTGAAAATATTTCTGGGAAACAGAGTTAGCACGAACATGACAGTGGTGCTTTTTTTTTGGATATTATTTATTGTGTTATTGAAGACAAAACTTAAACGTACTCAGGTAGTCTCAAACCATAAACTTGCGCGTCTGAACACGTTTTGATGACGGCATCTTAGGTATAAGAAAAACACAACAAGAAAAATGTTGTCAAACGCATGTTCGTGTCAACTGTGTCGCGCTCTGTGCACGACACAAAAAAAAATGATAATTAATTTCGGAACAATAAAAGAAAAATCGAGCGCGAAACGACGGAGACATTACACCGATACACACTTGGAGGCGTCGGTTGTTTTAGTCTACAAGAATCAGGAGTTTCAGGAGACTTAGGCCGTACATTGCGTGCTGCTCGGAAATATAAAACTCGAGGCGAAGTTCATGGAGTTCAATTATGCTTGCCTTTTCTCTACGCCATCCATATTTTTCCCAAGACATTGTTTAACTTGTATGCCAGTTGCTTTGTGCAATTCCGACTCGAGTTGCATTAAATTATAACATTTTCGGCCCCTCTGCTTTTGCAGAAAACTTACGAATAGGCAATTTTTATGTGAACCATTGAAAATGTTTGAAGATTTAAAAGATAAAAACTATTTCATAATTTGCACTTCTTAGTGACTTAGTGACAAATTATCCTGCACAACACAAACTGAGCATATAAAAGTGACCTCTTACCAACATGTTTGAAGGTACAAATATTCTTCACCCTCTATTATCAAAAACTTCACTACTCTTTACTTGTTTTTGACACCACGGTTAAAATTAACTATAATGGACTTATGATTTTAGAAAAAAACGTATGGTGGTGTTAAGAATAATGGTCACTCGACTCACTGTAGTGAAGCCGAAACCCTCTTTGAAACACTAAATAGCCTTACACTTTCTAAGCTTTACCATTATAAACTTCGGCAGCTTATTCATAGAAACGGAGGTAAGCGGCTTTGACCTCATTCCTGCAGATCTGTCTGAACAAAATTTAAGGGCAATTAGGACATACAGACTACCATGTATTAGGACTAAATACGGCAAACAAATGGTCAATTTTCATGTTCCCCTGCTCCTAAATGCAGTCGGCAATAACTTCACAATTACTGGAAACCAAACTAAAAATAAAAAAAATATCTACGCTTCCTTTTAATTGCCAATCAGTTAATGATTCTATAGATATGTTGCAATCCATTTTTAAGTATTTTAACCAGCATTTTTTTGTGCATCCGCTTTATTACAAATCTTGTATACCTTGTGATCACGCTTCTTTTTAGATTTTATTGTGTGGACAATGCCAAATGCTATATTTATGTGTGCCTGGAATTTATAAATGTGAGATCTATAGATTCTTCACTTTTGAAAATTTTTACCGAGACTGCCATTTTTTTACTGCTAGATTGTCTGATATTATTGTTTCACTGTTTGCATAAACAAGATCAATGTGTGCTAGTACCGCATTTTTTTTAGTAATAGCCGCACTGTTTATGAAGAAAGCTGAGGGTTCACTTTTCCGCGGAGCACGCAGATGGCCAATCCCCGCGTTCGACAGCATGATTCCAGGTGTTTACAGGACAGAGATAACGTTATCGTGACAAGATACCATCTTCCAAAATGGAGTTTGTATGGAGAATCGTATTCTCGATCTGGTATTCACTATGTTATTTATGCGCACGCAAATATTGGGTTGTATATGCGTTCTGTGGGAAAGTAGACGCAAGGGCCTTGTTTATAAATAGTGCGGCTATTACTCGAGTAATACGGTATTCCTTCTTTATTATTTTATAATGTGTGTGTGAATTCATTATATTTGTGTGTGTATGCGTGTGTACATTATGCCTAGTATCCATTATCCGTATTTTTGCTACTTTTCTGCTGTACGAAGTTTACCCCCTTCTTTGTACCTTGGTGCCCAGCCAGGCGCCTTTTACGCTAAGGTACCATTTCAAGGAGTATGTGCTCCTTCAAAGAAAATAAACCGATTGATTGATTTCTAGACTGATCCTTTCTAAAATGGTACATTCTTATTTTTTTTTAGAGTTTTGGTCTATAAGGACGTGTGAACGGTTGAATGCCCGATTCGCAAATCTACAAATGATGTGTGAATAAGAAATAAAAAAATAAGACGTCTTCTAGAAACATTGAAAACATATATTCTACCGTGGGATATGAGACTTTCAAAATTATGTCTTAAATGTGTCATATGAATTAAAAGAAAAAAAAGAAGGGGCTCAATATCAAAGATTAAAAGTCATAATTTCTTCCCGTTGAATAATTAATTACGAGCCAAATATTACCTTCTCAGGGCATACAATTTGCAACTCCGAGGAAAATTTAAAAAAAAAAGTAAAACGGTTAAAGACTTTTATCGTATTAAGGAGATCTTCATTTATATATAGGTCTGTAGTTTTGGAGCACCATTATTCTCGAACAGAAGTGCGCCCGCCCACGTACGGGCATTAAAAGTACAACCTCATTCTCGGCAGAGCTTGGACAACTTATCGCGCGCAATACTTGGAGATGCGGGCTCGTTACGTTTAACTAACGCGACCATTCAGACAATTGACCCGTACGGTTTCCCTAATTCGTGTCATCCGCTCAGCCTTCCTCGATTAGCGAGAGTCGGGTACGTCGCACACCGGATGCTATCTCCTGGGAGGAGTTGGCCCAGAGCGACGTTGCGTCATGTGCGTAGATCACGACCATCATATCGGGGATTTCTGAATCTTCGAAGCCTACATTGCGGAACCCAAAGTGCTCGCTCTTGTGGCATCGTTTCGTCACTTTCGGTTTATGCGTGGGACGACAAATATTGCTTTATGCGGGCGCTCGACAAATATATCCGTTTGGCTTTGCGTACATATTCACTCAATATAGTATATCCCAACCATGAGGAGGTTTTGTATCGGGGTCTGAACGGCATCGCTCCATCACTTGAAACCGTGCGTGCAGGCCGAAATAAGCCTGTGCTATCGAACGGCGGCATGGAGTTGGGGATCGTGTCGACTTCAATAAAACACTATAGATGCGTTAGAATTTTTTTTTTATAGAGCAGGGTTGAGATTTGTTTGTATGGTTCACTTGGCATGTGCGCTCGAGCACGCAATAATAACATATTGAGAATATAAAAATAACACTGTATGGATGAGAGGACGGTTGTTGCTACATTCCTGGAATTGGGCGGCAGCTCTTGCTGCCAGAAATCAACGTTCCAGTGAAATTGATATGGTTGCCTTTAGGAGAAGTCTGGGCTTTTGTACCCGCCATTTTTATTTTTCTGGCCCCCCCAGGGAGAAGTTAAACTAAACTACAGCATAATGTCACTACAATTCGAAACTCTCACGGCCTATAGGGGGCGCGCTAGTTCCTATCAAAATGGCTGTCATCTGAATGATCGTCGTAAACAGCGGTACGAGGTTCAGTCTGCGATGCGTAAATAATTACAATATTGCGAAATACTGTCAATATAAGAGCCTTACCTCATACTTCCACGTTAGGAAGGGGTAAGCAAGCATGGTCATTCGGAAGACGATCATACAGGAGCTAGGGTGCGCAATCCTCACACCGCGGTACTACCATCGCTGAAAGTTTCGAATAGTGACTGACAGTGTGAGAGCGGCAGGAAAGTGTTTCTGCTGTCCCACCAGTCCCACCACCAATGCGAGCATCCTACCTTCACTAAAGTCACTGGATCCTGGGAAAGTGGCGCTAATATCTTCCCTGCCTGCTAGCCGGACTCAAAGATACTAACATACAGACGACCAAAACATCGCAAGGTTATTGGCTGATCGGTGTCCGTTGCCACGGCAATCGCCATTTTGGTCCCTTCATATCTTCGAAGCTTCGAGAGGGTCGTTCTAAAGCAGTCGTACCAAGATCACCATGGAGCATCATCGTACTGAAGGCGTTCCTCGCCAATATAAGGGGCGGGGGGGGGGGGGGATATTTATACAGCGGGTAGTTAGTCACACAATTTCAAGATTAGACGAGTCACTCGCTGTAGATGAGCAATTTAGCCAGTGCAGTACAACCACTAGCCTGGGTCTTTAACGTGCACCACGCAGTAGTGATACACAACCGCACGCCGGTACGATGCTCATCCAGATCGAACGGGCAGGGGTGGTGATTGAACCCAGCATCCCTGGATTCTGCAGCGCGAGCTTTCGCTCCACGTGCCCCGAGCTGGTGTGCGCTACCCCACTTGGCCACCGATCCCCCCCGCCAATATAAGAGTCTTTGGCACAGTATGCAATCAACTTGTCAGTCATGCCCATCTCCACGGATCTCTTACAATGATATGGTTCCTCTTGCGAATTGGAGGACAAGTAAATTATTTTTTAATGCCTCCGAGCACCGCACCGCATGTGAAGGCGGTACGAAGACGTATGCTTGTTTCTCTGGTGTGTAAATAGCAAAATTTCGGTATGCAAGAAACATCTCTATAAAGCTACCCATCGCCAGCGAATTTAGATTGGCTCACCAAGAACGGAGAGGTCAAGGAGAAATTGCTCACTTTCATGAGCCAAAATGGTGGTGGCCATACGGGGCAGCTTGGCGCTACTTTCCCAGGATCCGGTCAGAGTCGTGGTGGCGATTTATAACTGGCATGGCAAGTACAACCACTTTCGTCGTGTTACTTGCTACATGACAAGTAGACATAGTATACCTGGAGCGAGGAGAATAAAAAACGGACGGACAGACACGAAACTGTCTATGCTTAACCAGCTCGCCTGCCTACTTGCGTTAACTTTAATGACAAGTAGGGCGTGCAGGAAAATAAATCGTCGTAATCTTAGTTTTTTTTTTTGTTTTGCATGGATCACGTAGCTGCCAAAATCGCTACTCTATTCGAGTTGGCCCGTCTCTACGTTCCTACCCTCGTCACCTCCGCGAGAAACGTATACTCTTGAAATAAAGCGTACGTACCATACAGCGAGAGATAGTCCGTGCGGCGTTTATTTCAGTTCTATCTAAAACAGAACAGCATATCGGGTCGATAAGAACGAGCACTGCGTTGCGACAAGCGACTGCGTCCGACATACGTTGTAGTCCGTCAACATCGAGACTACGACCGGCTTCCGGGAACACGGGTTTTTCGAAAACCATAGCCCCGCACAAGAAATGACATTTAAATAACGTTTCGGCGAAGGAACGAAGCAACGGATTCCGGAAAACAAGGTCAACTATTCATTCGGGAAGAGTCCACTTGGAAGAAAGGGCCTCAGAGACATTCCATTCTGGTTGCGGGGCGAAGTAGGGGAGGGAGGGACGAATCCGCGGGCTTGAAGGAACGAATGATTTGCCACAGCTGACGGTTCCCCGTTTGCGCTGTGCTGCACCTCCTGCCGCATATAAAAAAACACATTCGCAAAAAAAAAGTTGCGTTTTTTTAATGCGGTTTATTTAGTCCATTATTGCGCGGTTCCTCTCGTGTCGCGAAACGAGCGCGGCTGTAGTACATGACCAAGCCAAGCCGGCGTCAACAACGTGGATCTCAAGTCTACTCGTCGCAACGTACTGGACGTACTTATAAAAGAAGCAAAGATGAACATAAGCACTCGATAACAAATTAAAATTCTATTTAGATACCGACATGAAAGGAAGATGACTAAAAATTGCTGTACAAACCTTTATTTTAGCTTTAGTGTCCGAAAGAGTGGCGTTGCGTTAGCTCTCGCAACGCTATATTCTGCACCGGGTGGCAAACGTTCTACTAAAACATAAAAACGCGGCTCCGCTACGGTATATATAGCGGAGGCCATAACGGATTGCGTATGAAGTTGCGGGAGTGACTAAACGGATCTACAAAACTCTCAACACATCCCCAGCACATTCCTGGACACGGTCTCCTTGCGCCCTCTCTTGGCTATTCTCAGCAAAACGCAGTAAAATTATAATTTGAGCCAAACTACTGCAGAAATCCTTACGTTCTCCGGGATATCTATAGAGGGCACTAATACACTCTTATTTAATACCTATTTGAACCTCAGGATTGTATACTTTTTATTCCTGGGCCCGATATAATATTGTTGCATTGGATCCTAATGGCCACTTTGACAAAATTTTAAATTTCTTCTCACTGAAAGGTAGAATCGTAAAGTTCCCAAGGAACATAATAGCTGCCGACTCATAGCACACACCACAGTTAAAATTTCGGTATTTTAATTATTACCTTTTATTCGTCGAGACTTTCACATTCGGCCCGCTTTTTGCCCCTGTAAAGTTAGCACTCCACCGTGCACCAAGAAGCTTGCGGGCAAGCTACCTTTACATAGGCTTATCTAAAAAAGAAATTTGTACGATACGTTTGTGACAGCATATTGACTAAGAATGTGGCTGTTATAATATGACTATATAATATTAGATGTTTACAATCAAAATTTGTGCCCTCGACTTCAAATATAGGCATATGTAGGGTCAGAAACACTTGCAATGTGTATATTTTGTTTTGAATTCGCCTGTCTACATATTGTTTTAGCTCGGTTACAGACACAAAACTGAACAAAATTCTCTCAGGCGTGTATAACTAGAAATAACTAAAACTATCACTAGAGTGGACACGCCGCTGGCCGTTCGATTGTGCGTCCTTTTATCTATCTTATTTTATTTATTCATATATGCGCGTATAAATAAGAACACAACGGCGACGCCGTTGAGTGGATGACACACCAAGCGACGGTGGTGCCTCAATCTGAGCCCTGATTCCTCGGAAGTGGCAGCTTCTACTTTGACTGGGCTATCTCCTTGGAGCCTGATGCTTCGACCCGAATGGACCCCAGTGAGCAACAGCGCCATCATGTTCCTGGGGCTCCTTCATGCACCGATCGAACGGCGTGCCAGATCCCCATTGCTCGCTGCTGATACCCGCCAACTCCAGCTCCACGAAATCTGGACTTCTGCGAATCGGACTGCCATCCTCCCCAATACCAACAATTGATGTCTTCGTCATCATGCATGTGTATACTCATCACATTATCGTGTTCACTAGACGCGGCACCGCGGGTCTCCCTGGTACGGGCTCCTGCTTTTCCGGGGGGCCGCGGCTCTAAAGAGCCAAATAAAAAAAGACTAAAAACTAAGGACTAAAGACAAAATGCTTTGCTGACCAACAGCCGGTAGCGCCTTAAAAGAAAAGAACAATAGTGTTTCCTCGTTTAGAGGATACAAATTCCAAAACGACACCGCACTAGCGGCGCACATCACTGAAATAACGAACGCAATACAGGAAATAAGAGATTGTCTCTTGAACGCAAAACGGTAAGATACACATAATTGGGGAGATTTTTTGTTTCTAAATGCCAAATTCAGACACCTAAACTAAACTAATGTTTGCTGAAACTGAAAACTCGGGGTATTTATATTGTGTCCTTCTTCCCGGCGTTAGCCTTTGTGGAGATCCGTCAACGACCGTTTCAGTGGCTCGGTATATCTTGGTAAGACAAGTGAAGGTCAAGAAGAGTGGTTGTTTGGGCAAGTTGGTTTGACATCTTATACAATCTTGTGCGCAGCAAGGACGAGGACAAAAGGAGAGAACAGGACACAACAAGGCGCAACTTTCAACTAAATTTTATTGAAAACGTGTTCACGGTATTTATAGTCTCAACCATCGTCACAATGACAACACACAAAACGACAAAAGCAAAAGAAAAACGACCATCACAGAGCATAATTGGAAAATAATACTATCTCGTTCGCAGGAAAAACAATTCCTTCTCCGATAATGCAATCGACGGCATAGCAACACACGTGTCTCCCAAATAATCAATGTGCTCGGCTTCTACGATTTCACGTGTAAACGCTGACTTGCATTTTCCAATTTTTACGCATCCATCCAGCAGTGGAGTACAACCGCATGTCCTGCAATGCAAGTCAAGAAAGCCACCGTTCTTTTTTTGCACGTTATTATTGTGCTCGCGGAGCCGATCATTTAGGCAGCGCCCCGTCTGCCCGACGTAGTGCTTGCCACAGGACAACAGAATGCGATAAGCCACACCATCTGTGCAGTCGACAAATTTCGTTCTGTGTTTCTTTTCACATCCGTGTTGACACGCACGCCAGGCTTTGATAGTTTGCACAGGTCCATGAGGTTATTGGTCGCAGAAATCACTACCTTTACATTTGATCGCATTGCTACTTTCTTTAAATTGTGCGACACTCGGTGTATGTACGGTATCACAACAACTTTTCCTTTTTCTCTTGCCAGCTGACTCCCATCGTTTTCCACGAGACAGCGCTTTCTTAGAAGGCCCTCCGCGACCGTAACAAGAATGTGTTTAGGGTACCCAGCTGCGAGCAAGCGCAAAACTTGCTGATCGAAACCACTGGAGATCAAATGATCACAGGACGTTTTTAGTACATTGGTGAAACACAGGTTAACAATACTTCTTTTGACTAGCTTGGAGTGAGCTGAATAAAACAAAAGTAACGGATTATCCGCACGTGGCTCATAACACCAACAGATGTGGTCGTCGAGAAATACAAATATGATGTCAAGGAAGCGAATAGTGTTGTCCACGGGTATCTCATGCGTTACCTCGAGTGTGCCAAAACATTCCTTAAAAGTGGTCAGGGTTTCGACAGTCTCTGCTTCAAAAGCGTTTGTGTCACATGCGATGAAAATTAAAAAATCATCTACGTACCTAAAAACTTTTTTTACCTTCGATCCCTGAAGCCGGGCGTTAAGAGTACTATCAAGTTGAGCTAAATATAAAGCGCTTAGAACAGGCGCGATACACGAGCCGATGCATATGCCCTGTTTTTGCAAGTTTTTGCATCACACTTGCGGATCAAACCACAGTGTTCATCTGGAAGTTGCAACTACGTCAGCTTCGTGAGCGCCTGCCGAAAAAAGATCCTGCACAGTCGACTGCGCTTCCCATGCCCGAGGAACTCCATCTACCGGAAGACGTCCAGCAAGTTCTACGTCTTGGACCCAATTTTGCTGTCGAGCCAAAAACGTCGCCACCCGAGCTGCTGTCTTTAGTTCGTGAGGTGTCGAGGCGCGTCCCTGAAGAGGACTCTGCCCGCTGCGTGTCTGAGGGTGTTGACGTTGTCCGTTCCTGCAAGCCTGCTGCTACCAAGGTACCCGTAAAGCGAGTGGTGACATACCTGAAAGATAATTCCCTTTGCGTGTTACCTGCTGATAAGGAGGGAGGTTTTGCGGTTCTTTCACACGGGATGTACAATGAAAAAGCCCTGGAAGCTGTTGAGAAGGTGTTTAATTGCCATGGGAGTGTGTCGCTGCCAAAACTAAAGTCGGAAGCAAAAAAACTGTGCAAAGAACTTGAACTCAGTAGTGTTCTAAGGAGCATTGAAAAGAGCATGCGCGAGTCTTTAGATGTTTTCTTCAGTGCCAAAACCCACAAACTAGAAATTCCCTTACGCGTAATAATTTCCGAAAGATGCACGGGGCAAAACTCAATCGCACTGTATCTTCAAGAGAAACTTAATATGCTACACATTGACGACCCTTTTCTCGTCAGATGCTCTGAAGAAGTTCTAGACTTCGTAAAAACTCTAAAAGCAAACGCTCTGAGGGCGTTTTCGGTCGATGTGAAAGACCTTTATTTCTCCGTGCCACATTCCAGCTTGCTTTCGTGTGTAGAGGAGTGCATCGACAAGTTTGGAGTGGTCGCTTTTCAAAATGGGCTAGGAATTTTAAGCATCGGTTTTTTAGAATTACTCAGTTTTTATCTTCGAACAACTTTTATTCAGTGGGGAGGCAAGCCTTACTTGCAAAAACAGGGCATATGCATCGGCTCGTGTATCGCGCCTGTTCTAAGCGCTTTATATTTAGCTCAACTTGATAGTACTCTTAACGCCCGGCTTCAGGGATCGAAGGTAAAAAAAGTTTTTAGGTACGTAGATGATATTTTAATTTTCATCGCATGTGACACAAACGCTTTTGAAGCAGAGACTGTCAAAACCCTGACAACGTTTAAGGAATGTTTTGGCACACTCGAGGTCACGCATGAGATACCCGTGGACAACACTATTCGCTTCCTTGACATCAGATTTGTATTTCTCGACGACCACATCTGTTGGTGTATGAGCCACGTGCGAATAAGCCGTTACTTCCTTTCATTCAGCTCACTCCAAGCTAGTCAAAAGAAGTATTGTTAACCTGTGTTTCACCAATGCACTAAAAAAGTCCTGTGAGCATTTGATCTCCAGTGGTTTCGATCAGCAAGTTTTGCGCTTGCTCGCAGCTGGGTACCCTAAACACATTCTTATTTTGGTCGCGGAGGACCTTCTAAGAAAGCGCTGTCTTGTGGAAAACGATGGGAGTCAGCTGGCAAGAGAAAAAGGAAAAGTTGTTGTGATACCGTACATACACCGAGTGTCGCACAATTAAAAGAAAGTAGCAATGCGATCAAATGTAAAGGTAGTGTTTTCTGCGCCCAATAAGCTCATGGACCTGTGCAAACTATCAAAGCCTGGTCTGCGTGCCAAACACGGATGTGAAAAGAAACACAGAACGAAATTTGTCGACTGCACAGATGGTGTGGTTTATCGCATTCCGTGGTCCTGTGGCAAGCACTACGTCGGGGAGACGGGGCGCTGCCTAAATGATCGGCTCCGCGAGCACAATAACAACGTGTAAAAAAGAACGGTGGCTTTCTTGACTCGCATTGCAGGACATGCGGTTGTACCCCACTGCTGGATGGATGCGTAAAAATTGGAAAATGCAAGTCGGCGTTAACACGCGAAATTGTAGAAGCCGAGCACATTGATTATTTGGGAGACACGTGTGTTGCTATGCCGTCGATTGCATTATCGGAGAAGGAATTGTTTTTCCTGCGAACGAGATAGTGCTATTTTCCAATTATGCTTTGTGATGGTCGTTGCTTTTGTCGTTTTGTGTGTTGTCATTGTGACGATGGTTGAGACTATAAATACCGTGAACACGTTTTCAATAAAATTTAGTTGAAAGTTGCGCCTTGTTGTGTCCTGTTCTCTCCTTTTGTCCTCGTCCTTGCTGCCCACAAGATTGTATAAGAGAAGGTCAGCAATGGCGGCTGTAACCTGGCCAGTGTGCAAAGCGTCTTTATGTTTCGCTATCGGGTTCCACACTTAAAGGCGAAACGTAGGCGTCCTTCAAGTTTCTTACAAGTACCGCCAGCCATTGTTGTGGAAACGCGCGAGACACGTGCCACGAGCGGGTGCTCCGCCGCCATTCGCTTCCAAGGGCCGCTCATTTAAGTGCTGCACCGTCCTTTGCTTCCAAGGTTCGCTCGAGACAGGGGCCTTGTGCACTCGCGCATTTGTCGCTACTTGCGAGACAAACGCAAACACATCGAGGCTACAGGTTGTCAAATGCGCCAGCGTGCAAGGTCCGCGCCCCGTGCGGCCCATGGAAGCAAATGGCGGCGCAGCACTGAAATGAGCGGCCCTTGGAAGCGAATTTAGCAGCAAACCGCGAGCCGCACTTGGGTCCCAGAAAAGCCGCATGAGGGTCGCGAGCCGCGGTTTGGCCACCACTGGAATATAGGATGCCGATCCGGCTGGTATTCAAGGAGTTGCTGAGATCACTTTCTGAACAACTAATGCTTGTTAAAGCATTCGACCTGACGGAATCCCACTACAATGCAAATTTTTTATTTGTTTATTTATCTATTAGTACTTTGAAGACCCTAAAACAGGTAATTATACGAGGGATGGGCAGCTGATATGTGTAGGTCAATAAGAAAAGCATATACACTCATGAACTTCAAAACAAAAAGAATCAACAAAACATTAAAACAAAAGATGACACAAAGTTTAAACACGCTTATATTCAAAAATACTAGTTCATTGTGAATTCTAAAAGTTCGCCTAACATTTTTTTAAGTACATCTATATTGTTAGTTTTGACTATGTTGTTGGGCGACGCGTTCCATTTAATTATTGTGAAAGGTATGGAAGAATTAGCGTAGGAAATTGTGGATGCATATATGGGCTGTATATTACAGCTGTTATCTAATCTACAAAAAATGAAGTGGGAGGAGGATATACTTTATTTCTAATTGGTGGGTTATGGTGTTAAATCTTGTAAAAACAATGTCGAACGAAAAATTTTCCGCCTTAAAGTGAGTTCAGGGAGGTTTGCTCGTTTACGCAGTTCAGACACGCTTGTGTAAGAAGAGTAATCGGAATAAATAAATCGCAACGCTCTTTTTTGAATACTTTCTAGTTCATCTTTCCGATAAGTTTGTCACGGAGACCATATGGATGCAACATATTCTAGTTTTGGGCGTACTAATGTTAGATGTGCCATTTGTTTTACTTTAAGGGGGGGGGGGGGGGGGGGCGAGTCTTAAATTCCGTCGCCAAAAACCGAATGTGCTGTTTGCCTTAGCACCAATGTAATTGACGTGGGTGATTCATGTTAGATCGGTGGTTATGGGGAGACCAAGGTATTTATAAAATGAGGATGAACCGGGTATAACATCGTGAATGCTGTAGTTAAGAAGACGGTGAAAAAAGGCGAGAAAAGGTGAGTACTTTTCATTTTTCTAGGTTCAGTGACATCTGCCAATCATCACACCATTGTGCAATGAATGACAGGTCAGTTTGAAGGGATGAGTGGTCGTTAGTGCACGAGATAGCACGGCGGATTACGCAGTCGAGTGCGACAAGGCGGATTGCGGAAGAAACAAAGAGGGAGGTCATTGTTGTAGATTAAAAAAAGAAGTGGTCCAAGCACGCTTCCTTGACGAAAGTCAGATGTTACGCTCGTTAAGGATGACACTCATTTCTTAAAAACGGAATGACTGCCAAATGGAGGAACAAAACTATTCCAATTTTATTGCCGACTATCACTTCGTCTAGTTGTCTTTCGTTAAATGAATCAATGCATTTCCCAGTCTCCCATTCCTTCGCTCAGAAAATAAGTCCCACCCTCTAACGTCCAATTCAAATTTCCTACAGTGTTTGGAAGTCTCAATTAAGCTGCAATAAATGGTACGCCGTGTCCCATTGTCCTCGCCTACTTCTCCCTCGTTCGTCTTTTGCGCATTACATTAAATATGAATAAATTCCACTTTAACCATAACAAACAACGCCGTCTTAATGTTTATCGTGTTTAAACATGAAAAAATCGTAAACTTGTTGCAATCCTGTTTATTTATTACTTAATTTTAATATTAGACAACACTAGGCCCTCGTGACTCGGTCTCGTCAAACTGCAGGAAGCGCACTGCACCCATGTCATGCAGGTTTCACGTTTGAGTGTTCTCAATCACTGTCTGCACAAAATACTGAAATCCACCTTACACTATATACGAATAACGTCGGTAGACACAAATATAGGTCTGGAGCTACGTTGGGTGTTTAAGAGTTTTTTCTGAGCTCGGAGTCATGCTGAATTCAGTTAAATTAAGCGGGAAAACCGAAATTGGTGTATAATTATACATCAATTTGATTTCCCCGCTAAATTTAGGAAGCGCGTGATAATAAAATGAGGGTAATAGCGCAGGCTAGCCTGTAAATGGTTATAATTTAAAAAAAACAATCAAAATCCCAGTGTTTGTCACGTTTAGGGCATGACGCTTTTTAGGAGGACATCTTTTATACGAAATCTTAGCTTTAGAACTATTTTTGGCTAAAAGGATGTTTATAAATACGCGACAGTATGGTACGCAAACACAATAAATATATATATATATATATATATATATATATATATATATATATATATATATATATATATATATATATATATATATATATATATATATATATACTTTTTTTTTGTGGGCAGAAAAGACAACAGAAAACCTTCCATGTTTTGCTTTTTGCCGCTTCAGTAGCGTAGCTCGAAGTCGGCACTTTTCTGGAAACGAGCTTTTTTCGGCAGACACTAGGAATATTGCACATACTTGGGCAAATCCAAAAAATGTAATTATTCATAATTAAAAAGAACGAGACGAGGGAAATTAAAAAGGACATACACACCACCGTCTCCTATGAGGCGGTGGTGTGTATGTCCACTTTTATATCCTTTGTTTCAATTTTGTTTTTAATTATGATTATGCACCTGCTTGCCTGTGTTTCGACTCTTATTTCAGTTCATTCGTGTATCATCCTAATCAGACATGTACACGTTACCCAAAAAAAGTAACTAAATACCGTTACTCGTTACTCGCTCAAAAAGTAACTAAATACGTTACTCGTTACCGATTCTCAAAAGAAACGCCTGAGTTACCTCAAAAGTAACGAGTTACTTTTTACGTTACTTTGAAGACCAAATACACAACTGTTTTTGTTTCGTGGTTTATTGTTTTCTTTTTAGTAGTCGTTTCCCTTAAGCAGCAGCTGCCTGTCGAAGTTTTCACCAGTTATGTTTCCCCGCTTCCTTGAAAATACATCTCCGGTGACGCTGAAGCGTCGTTCTACTGACGCGCTCGAAGGAACGGCAGTGGTTTGCTTCAGGAAGAGCTGCTGAATCTTCGGGAACTGCGCCTTCATTGAGGACAGCGGGTAATGGGTTATGTGCCTTCCCGTGTTTGCAACCTCCGGGTTTACATTCGGTCCGTGCCCGGTTCTAGAACGTTCAACCAACGAACCTGATTGTGCTCGCTGGGTGGAGGACATTCCCAGCTGTAGAGTTCAGTACAGCAACGTTTATCGCTGGACACGTTAGTCGAACTGTTCGACTGACGTGTTCAGCGATATACATTGCTGTATTGTCATACTGTTCATTTGTTCTTCGGGTTTTCCTTCTGCCTTTGTCGCAATAGACACATACTAAGGCTAGAATAAAAACAAGGCCGTTTAAGCGGTGTTGTACACGTTACTCCTCAAAAGTAACGAGATACCGTTACTCGTTACTTGGCCTTAAAAGTAACTAAATACCGTTACTCGTTCCTTTTCTGAAAAAGTAACTGAATACGTTACTCGTTACCGAAAATAGTAACTAGGTACAAGTAACTCGTTACTTGTAACGCGTTACGTACATGTCTGATCCTAATGCTGCGAGACATAGCCAGCAAGTTGCTTCAAGCGTCCAACCAAACTTGATTCCCCCACGGGCGCTGTAGGCGAGATTACAATAGCTAAGAAACAGTCTCGCGTGAACAACAGCACTCGTATATGATACAGCAAAATATATAGAAATATTTTTCTCACTTTGAAAAGGCGGATAACCCAAAAATTGATAAGCCTTATAGGCGACGGGGATTGAAATCTTTCGTGACTTCCAAACTCCGGTTCAGTAGAGCTTGGCAAGCGGCGAAAACTATATGTCCCACAGTGAGCCAACGAAAGCGTCTCAGCGAGGCACGGGACAACGTCATGTTGTAGTGCATGCCTCCTGTACACAGCTGTCACCTGCTTCTTTTCACCCCTTGGATTCCCTTACGGGGACCTTAGTTTTTGCCCTCATGTTATGTAGGCAGTGCTGACACATAGTATTCCCTTAGACACCATGTTATCTCAGTTACTTCGCATGCAAACTAAATAAATAAATGGCCTCCTTTGGAAAAGCTTTTACCGGGAGCACGGCAATCAATGATTCACGAGGCCTACTGCCTAATTGCGTCACTGCACACGTGACTTCCCTTACCAGGTTGCCCAGAATGGCCATTAGAGCCAGTGTTGGTAGTGATTACGTGACAGTGCACGCGCAGGGTCGTCTTCGTTTTGCTCCGACGACCAGTTCCATTCGCCATGCCCGTGGTTCTGTTCAGCAGCGAACTTAGTGTTCCCTGTCGTGTAGTGAGGATGGTAGCCAGGCACATTAACCTACCTGTCACCATCAAGGACGTCGACGGCCCTGACCACGAGAGGTTTAAGGATGAGCTTCTCAAGGTAAGAGGGACATGAGTTTGGCATTCGTTTCTTTTTTTAAAGGCCTCCTTCTCAAACTCAAGGTAGGCGAGAAAAGCCTAATTTTTAACGTCTCACCTCAATTTCAGTAAAAAAAAAAAAAGAAACATTCTGACCTTGAAATTGCTTCTTTAGATCAGGTGATTTTTTTTAATTTTTTATTTTGTTTATTACTGGCCGTAATAGCCGTGTCGAGCCGAAATACTGACTGTCACGTAATATGAGATACTGTAGAACCCTTTATTTTCGCGGCCCCTATTTTTCGCGAATCGGTCACAGAGGACATAATCACGGCCACTAAATTTTGCGAAATCCAGGCGCCTGCATTGAAACTCTTAAGGTTCGAATTTTTCGCGTGCCCTTAAATTTTGCGAATTCTTCAATTCGCGAAATTCGCGAAAATTAAGGGCTCGCGAACATTAAGGGTTTTACAGTATACGGACGACAGACGTTTTTGGCAGGTGCCAAAGTACTGCACGCTAGAAGTGCAAACAACGTGTGCACCTTTCTTGTTCTCGTGCCCCAAAGTGTTGCCTTGCCTCGTTTGTGATTGTGCGCATGTTATTAGTAATTTGATACTATTGTCCGGTGACATTGAACTAATCAAATTGGCCTTGCAACGGGCCAAGCCGCCTTAAAAGTCGATGTTGAAGCCATACTATATAAAGGTTTCGTTTGTCTTGAAGTGCTTTGATAATGTGTGGATTGTCTCTAACAAGTAACGACAGCTAACACGCGTTATTAGGCATATTTTGCGCGAAAAACTTGGTATTCCCGTTTAATTTGTCCGCTTTACGCCATCTATATTTTCGCAAAATCGGCGTCAACTATGCCAATTTAGAAAATAAAGATTCCGCTACTTGTAAGAAGTACAAAGTGCGCCTTTTATCTCTGAACTTTATTTTGACGTTTGGCGCATTTGATGGTTGGTGTCATTCATTTTTATATTAATTGATCAAGTCGCTCCTTCTCTTTCTTAAACCAGGCGAAAGTGGGACTTCAATCTAACCCGACACTGGGAAAATAAATAACCAAACTCTTGTCTCAAACTAAGCGGATACTTTATTTCACAAAATTGCTTTTATAGGCGCATGAAACCCTCGCCCTATCTTTTAAATTATTTTTTAATAAAAGTAGAAGCTGATTTTGAAATACTGGAGCGCTTTTTTGTTTCCAGTTTCGTATAAATTATGAAGGTCGTACGCAAGCCTGCCTGCGTTTTTAGTTTATAAAAAAAAAAAAAAAAATTCGGGAAATGAGTCGACAGAGAAAGAGAGAGTTGGTATGCGAAGTCGGGAGTATAGCGGAGAAAACCGAAGGGCTTTTGTTTAATTATAAGTTCGGAAACAAAGTGCACATTCTCGTTTTATTTGTTTAACTTTTATCTATCACCGCACTTTATGAAACCGCAGTTCGTATACTCTGTTTGTTGAGCGCAAGGGCCTATGCGTGTTCCGAAGAGATTGAAAACGTGCATCGATCATTGCCTCTCATTTTGACATCAGCCGTTTTTTTTTTTATGAATTGGTTGAATTGCTGCCAAAAAGAATTATCATTTAATCGAGCGGTATAAATTAATAAATCGCTGCTAGAACCATGCACTTGATTGGGTTGGACTCCCGGATATCTACTTAGTCATTAATTCATATTCACAAAAAACTTCGTAGAAATCTCGCTTCCCTCTTTTTGCAAAAAAAAAAAAAAAAAAAAAAAAAAAGATGTGACTCAGGCCTAATAGAATCTATGTTTCTCGGGTTTTCTTAGATGAATCCCCCTCACGCTGTGCCCGTCATCGTCGATGGCAGCTTCACTCTCTTTGAAAGGTACGACCTCTTGCATTGGGGAGCAGGGTTCTTCTTCGACCTCAGTGACTTCCTTCGTCACAGTCACGCCATCATAACCTACCTGGTGGACAAGTACGCCAGCGGCAATCCCTTGTACCCGGAAGACATCGAGACACGCGCCGAAATCATGAGTTACTTGATGTTCGACGTGGGCACCCTCAGCAGAAGAATGATCAACTACTTTGTGAGCATGATACTACTCATTTGGATACCAGCCTAATGACATGTTTTTTGTCATTTGGTGGGGCAAGTCTAGGTACGAAGATATCGAGTGTTTCGCATGGACACTAAAATGAACCACCTGAGAAACATTCAAACTTTTATCGCCGAAATTAATTAGGGATTGTGTTACTCTCAAAATTTTAATACTATAGTTAAAAAAAAAACACTATGAAAGTTACACACTACAATAACACTCGAAGGCCAAAGGCAAGACCACTCCGACTGCTCGTTGTGCTGCTGCTCTGGAGGTCTGTTCAGGGTCTTCGAGATTGCAACTGGAGACACTTGCAAGACGCCACTGACGTCCCAGGGCGCCTCGCTCTCCACTATTCGCCTGCATAGCGGTGTACTCGACGCTTCGTCGCTCTGTCATCCTCGGAGACGCTGTCTTTTCGCGGAGGTAGTACCTGTTTTATTTTAAAAAAAATGCTGAACGGCACAATGTGGAAGGGACTGGAATGTTGCCCTCGGTTGGGAGGTGCTCTCACTCTTCTTACTAATTTCTTTTGATGGGTAGACACCTTTACGCACGTTTGTTGTATTAACTCTTAATGTTCATTTTGACCACTGAACCACTACTGGACAACACAGCCGCGATTGCATAACAGCGCTCCGATACAATCCTCGTCCAGATCGAACCGGTAAAGCAAAGAGCAGAAATCGAATTTAGCAACGATCCTCGAGTCATGCAGTACGAGCTTTTAACACGGGACAACAGTGCAACGTCTTGTGATTCCACACCCTTTGGTATGAAAGCATGCTCTTGCCCAAAAGAAGTAGGAGTGGCTATGACGGGCTCTACACTGAGATATTCTCCTGCCGGCGCTCGTAGTATACACACCTGTTCACTGTACCAAAACTTCCGGATCTCCCAATGATTAATTTTTTTCTTGTGTACTCGTATACAGGGTGTTTAATTTTAAGTCGAACAGACAAAAAAAAAAGAAGGGGATAATAGCCAGTCGAGTTCCGTCTTCACCGTGTATTTATGACGCTCGGCGGATAATCATCATGGTAAATTGGCTAATTACCTACAATTTTATAATATATTCATAATTATCGGTTTTTGGGGCTTATGCGAGAAGTGCAGTGTTGACGGCGATTAGTATCAGTGGCCAGACGAATTAAAAAATCTGCGAAAAGTAATGTTTTTGTTTTTTTTTTTCAGATATTAATCGATTGTGTTTTTTCGCTCGATAGCATGCCCTTGGTGGGTTCGCCGGCGAAGAAGTGACGACGCGACTGTAACTAGATCACGTCACTCTTCTAAGCGCAATTGTGGTCAGTGCTTGCGGTACTCTTTTTGGCGTCATCTTTAGATCAAAGGAAAAAAATGAAAAATATTCATAAATTAATATCTCGCAAACCATTATCTTTTCAGAAAATGTTTAAATTGGTCTGGCCTCCAATAGAAATTGCCGTCAATACTGCCACTGCAACAGGATCTGATCCCTAAAAACAATAATTGAATAGTTAATAACAGTGTTGAGTGAATTAGTAAACTGACGCTGTCGATGATCCCCTCATCTAATAATTTATTATTTATCGGCGAAACCCTAAAAATACATAGTATAGACGGAACTCGTCTAACTATCACCCCCTTCTTTAAAAAAAAAAAATGTATGTTCGAAATCACCCTGTATACCTTACCCTGTTTTTTCAGTACCCGATCCTAGTTCACAAGGCGGAGCCCACCTCAGACGCCGAGACCCCGATGAAGGACGCTCTGCAGGTCCTGGGCTTCTTCCTGTGCCACAAGCGGTACCTCGTTGGCGACCAGGTCACCCTCGCCGACATCGCCGTGGCCGGCACCCTGAGCTTCTCGGACGTAATCAAAGCTCCGTTTTCTTTCGCGACGGCAGACCTTTCAGGAAAATTCGACAAGGCGTCTCGCCAACCCTACACTGCACTTCGCGGCGCGCGGAATTGTGGGGCAGTTCCGATGTACGCTTGAGACTGCTCGTATGGTAGTGTAGAATCGAGCCACTTCCAGGACGTACGGAGCACACATCTTGGAAGTGGGTCGATTTTTTCTCTTACCGCTGCGAGGTTAAAACACAAAGAAAACAAAGCGAACACATCCCACAGCCGAGACGTTCCCTGTATATTTTTGTCGTCCTGCTTTCTTAAAGTTCTGAAATCGATATATCGCAAATAAACACGAACAGCTCCTTCTATTTATGTGTAGTCCTTCACGCGCCGTACATCGGGTTGCCGCAGTGTATCAAAAAGACGATGGAAGGCGCTGCGTATTTCTGGAACGGTCTATTGGCAGCATGGAATCCCACAAACGTTTCCTTTACGCGCACCATACATGATGAATTTTTTTTTAACAAACAAATAGAGCTCGTTGTGAGCATGCGCTGTGTACAGCGTGCTGAAATATACTGTCCAGTGAATGCTGCCTGTTAAATGTATTTAAAGGGCCGCAGTTACAGCGTGTCTTGGTGTCAAATACAGGCTGAAAGCAAAGTACTACAGTTTTCATTTGCAGACGATAAAAGCTGGCGAATTTTGCAAATCACCGCGAAAAAGGCCACGTGCCCATATTTTGTTGTTTTTGCATATCCGCACTTACTCGTCTACATTTATTTTCACTGCGTCCCTCTGCAGCTAAACCGAACTAATGTAGTGCCCATTCTTATGGCTACTTTCTTTTTACCCGAGAGAGCCTTGACGCCGCGGTATGCTGCATGAATGCGTGTTCTATCTGTCACGAATCCTCAGTCCCACCAGATGAACATATTGTGAGTGTTTTAAAAGTGAATTCAGCATGCGTTTATTTTTCAGGCTGCTGATTACAGCCTGAGTGCTTACCCAAGGGTTCAGCACTACTACCACTCCCTGAAGAAAGAGCTGCCGTACTTCGCTGAAGAGAACAGCAAGGCGACTGAAATATTCCGGAAGACCGAGCAGAAGTCTTAGAACCGCGCACGATTGTCTTTCTCTAGAGTCTTGTTAAAACGATTTTAGTATTCTTCCTTCTCATTATTTTCCTCTTTGCGCATTGTTGGCTCTATCATGCGTTTATACGGTGGAGGCACTGATGACAATAAAACATTGAAAACAACTTCTCTTTGTTTGGATCTCATGGGTGATGCATATTCAGGTTGCTTTATATAAAACAAATTATTGAAAGTGTGCTGATGGTGTATACATCGTTCTAATGTTTATGCATCTACAAGAAACAAAGGCCGTCAGTTCTTGGTTATGGTGGGATAGCCGGAGAGGTGCGACGATCGTGCAGGCAAGAGCGGTCGTGACCTGGATCTATAGGCGAGAAGGGGTGTTGCACGCGTTGCCTTCGCCGAACTGGTGCTGGCTGGCTGCTGACCGAGCACCTAGGTGGGCGAGAATCTACGGGTGAGGGTAGGACGATAGTGGTTCGGAATCGAGGATGCAGCGCGGAGCGCAGCTCTGGTGCTACTGTCAGACTTCGGATGGTCCCGTGGGCAGAGTGACATTAAAAAGCGACCTTTCTCAGCCGCAGAAAGATGTGAATGATTGTCACACCTTGCCTTTCTAGTCAACTATACCTTGGTTTAGAAAAAGACAGCTGCAGCATATATATATATAACGAGACGGTTTTCCTCCTTCTCCAGGCAGGCGTGCGGAAGGAAAGTTCTGCTTTCCCGCCTCATCTTCTTTCGGTTTCGTTTTCCAGGCACGTCGCCCGCGTTGTTTAATAAACCCTGGAAAGTTGATTCAACGCCAGAGGCAGCGCCTGTAATTCAGTCTCCCAGTCCAAACACGCAGAACACCTTGGGTGAACTGACGTTTTTACCACTAATTTTGTCAAACGAGCAAACGAAGTCGTTAAAAACGGTGAACTTCCGAGCACTGCCAGCAGTGTTACGTATGTACACTGGGCTAAAATGGCCGTCTCCGCAACTCCGCTACACTAGCTCCGCACCTCCTTGCTCCGCACAATGCGCACAATACACCCGCAACGTCCGGCAACGTCCTCAACGTCCGCCACGACCCTTGGCAACGACGTTGTGGCAACTTCGCGTCCCAGAGAGGCAGGCTTTGCTGTGCTACTACCTTCGGTTCCGTTTCCTGTTATCAAGTGACAGCAGGGACCGCCGTGGTTCTGTATTTCCGCATATCACCAACATTTCCATGGCAGTGTCGTGCGTTGTGAACTACGACTATACTTTGCCTCATCCTACGATCGGTATACTAAAGGCCATAGCCACGGGCCACCAGGTCTAATCACGTTCCACACTAAACTATGACGTGCTTAGTAGTGATTAGGGGTGGACGAATAATGCTCCGAACCCTAAAGCACTGCATCATTTCTATAGCTTCGACACTGCAAGAGCCTGTTTGTCGTGGCTTTGTTTGCAATGTAAAAATGTTGAGTCGCCCAGTGTTATTCGATTCGAACCACTGCCCGTCCGAGACGCTGTGCATCGAAGCGAAATACCACACAATTTCTAAGCGGCACGGGATAGGATCTGGCGGTCCGTAGCGTTTTCCTTTAGTCCATCGTAGGGTGAGATGAAGACAGAATCGTCGATTCGCCGATGTCACCATGTGTTTCGCGTACCAGTGGTGAAACCACAAGATGAGACGACGTATACTCGTACCGTCGGAGGTTGCCTTCCTGTTTTACCTGAAAGAGTTTCATAAAAAGACCCATCGAGCGATTACGTGCAATCAATCGACCAGCGGGTCATGTTGGAACGCTGGTCTGAACCGTAGCTTCTATGCAGCAGTGTCCTGTTGTCCTCTCCTTGAGAGCTATTGTGCTCTCGGGGAACAAGGGCGGAACAGGCTTGAAATATGTTGAAAAGTGCGTGTATGTACAATTCGGTATATGGGTAGTAAACAAAATCAAACAGAAAGACCGATGTGGTGCTAGGTAAATTTTCTTTGTGGTATAGCCTGATAGTTTTTAGTAGACACTCGGCTTGTGGCCGAGAAGCTCGTTTCGAATTCACCACTGTGTAGCTAGCCGTACACAGCAGCTGCGGAAAATCGCGGCTTTGACCTCGTTCATGTTGGCCGAAATGCGATTTCGCTGCCCGTGGAGTACAGCTTCCAGCGGAGTGAAGATCTTCTTTACAGAGGTTAGTTTGATACTACCATTGCAGCCGCACACAAGGAGCGTAAAAACAAAAACAAATACTACAATAGAAAAACGGGTGTCCCTCGCGCCAGCGTTGGGCAGAAATACGGTAGAAAGTTTTTGGAAACAGAAATACTGGGATACATGGAAATGACGCCTAAAATACTGATACTGAAATTCATTTATAAAAAGGTATCGCGATACGTATCAGAAATACATTTGCAACGTATTAAAAGTTTTTGAGAATACATATACAGGAATACATCTTGCAAATATACGTATAGCAAAATACTTTTTTTTTTCTTTCAAAATTTCAGATTAGTTTTTGTAAGAGTGGTTTACTGCACCCTCTGGTGTGTACAAAAACTAAAAGGAAAATGATCTACATTAATTGTTCAATATATCTTATCCAACAAACGAGTACTCACTGTAGAAGGTCAACGTTTATGTTTTTGCGCCTGAAATAAATACGCCAGTGCTTGAACAAAAACAACACGATACATCCCCTCCTCGTTTTCAGATAAGATCGAACAACCATGTCCGGTGACCATTTCTAATTTTGATGAAAAAATATTTTGCTGGCTTTATGCCCAGAGGAATAAAATCAATCCTTGTTTTCGAAAAAAAAATGTTTGTCTTTGCGAAAAAAATTGTAAGCACCCTCTCAGTCACGTGCGCGTTTTGCGCATCGCGCAATCTTGACATTTCGGGCTGCTTCCCCCAAAAAAACTGTTCTTGCTACGGGCCTAGAAATATTCACTGAAAAATTAGGCATAGGAAGGATTGACAAAAAGTATTAATCACCGAGTATTAGGGTAGTTAGCTTGAGAAAAAAAAAAAAGCGCAAACACGGCATATTGCGCAATAACCCTCTGGATTAAAGAGTAGTTTTCTCCGTATCTATAAAAGCTAAGGTCACCAAACATTGCCAGTGTGTTTACCTGTATATAGTTAACCTTTGCGTGAAATATTGCTGTCCTAGTTAGCGGAAGAAAGTTACGAGAATTGCTCACACAGGGGCATTTAACTAAAAATGCATTATTTTGAAAATCAATTAAAAAAAGGCCTATCTTTAATATTCTTTAAACTCTCTGAAATCAACGTTTATAATACGTACTAACAGAGTCTGCAAAAACATGATGCAATATTTGTGTTGCTTTTATGTTATAAAGCGAGAAATATGGCCAAATTGACGCTAACGCGGTTGCCATAAATGGGGCGTGCACATACCCGTTCTTCACAATTGCATTATTATTAAAAAGCGTAAAAATGCTACGGGGTGGTCAGGAAAAGACAAATTGACAGCACAGAGGTGGACGCTAGTTTTTGAGGGGAAAATTGCTAATACATTTTTGTACAACCGACCCAAAAATGCCCATGGGCCGGAGCGATCGAGGTGCGCCACCCTGCAACATGCTTCGCGGTGTCTGTTTCAACAGCCGGCGTATAGCGTCTCCGTCTACGCGACGTGAAGGAAGCAACCGGAACGATTTTGCAAACAGATCAGCCTAAACCCTTGACGGCAACATAATATAGGAAGTAGGGCGCGGCAGAACCTGAACCTACGCCGCCTGCGAGCGCCAAAAGATCCGCCGTTGTGGAGGGCCGCACAACGCGTAGAAAATAAGAGATACTTAAAAAAAAAAAAAATCCGATTGCCTAAGACTTTGTATAGGGCGTTTTCATATAGGATCGGACGACCATGTCCGGTTGACTTTTTTTATTTTTACCAAACGATATATTCTTACTTGTTGTGCAAGCGCAAAAACATATTCAAACGTTTCTTGCGGAAAATAAAATTTCTCTTGAGGAAACAGAATTACAAAGTAGCTGTCGGTATATGGGCACGTTTTTGCGACTTGCGTGAAACCGTCCTTTTGGATATTTATTAAAGAAAGACTATTGTCGTCTTAGGTGTAATATTTTTTGTATTGAGACTGTACATAAAATACAAGGAGGTAAACATGCATTATCGATTACGAAGCAATTCAGAGCTTTATGGATGCGGATCTTAAAAGTCTGGAAAATAAATTTTTTATAATGATTTAGACGCGTCTGTTTTATATTCGCATAAATTGTCATTAAAATTGAAAACGATAACCATTCTAAAAAAATACATGAAATGTAGACAGGTTACCAATTTTGCAATAATTGGAAAATCAGATAAAAATGAAGGCCATCGTAATTTTTCTTCTACTTTTCACAGATAAAGGCTCATAATCTGTCCTATTAGGCCCTTCAAAAATGCTTCGCAAATCGTTTATTTTTATTTTACAGCGATTTAAATATACAAAATTGCTGTAACGGGAGTGGAGAAAGATAGGACGTTGCAGATTTCAAACAAGGGCAAGCAAGGGGTCGTAAAATGTAGGAAGTCTATGAAGAGAAAGCACTGTGACAAGAGTTCGTGAAAAATAAGAATTCATACAAAAGATTACAGGTGCACAAGTCAACAATTTAAATACAGATTTCTCGGATTAGTGAATTTCGGAACGTACCCTTCGTGCGGAGGCTGGGCAGCTGACGACCAGGTTTACATAGTGATAAGAAAGAGCACATGTTATTAATCAAGATCCTGAGCGCACATTCGAAGCTTGTCGAGTGAATTCTTTCTGCCGGACGCTGACCTGAGTCGGTCATGGCGCTCTCCTGGCAATCCGAGGAGGAACATTTTTTTCCCGTTTTGCCTGCAGCGATCACTGTTCGTTTCTTCTCAGTGGCACCGCAAGCTCGCGACATCGATCTGCTTTTCGCAGCCATAGGATACTTTACTTTTAAAGATATATATTTTCTGCTGCTACTGTTCTTGCTAAAACAGCTGCGGTTGCGAAGTGTCGGACCGCGTACACTGCCACAAGTGACAGGACTGAATTCCAGGCACAACGGAAACAGCGATCCAGTTCTTTGGTTTCATGTCCCTGAACGCTTTGACGTCAGCTTTCCGGAGGTGGATTAGTTTCACCTTCGGCAGTTTAGTGTTCAGTGGGGAAACCATCTCTGACGCCGACTTGATCAGCGACTTGGTGAGCCATCGGAGGCTGTACAACGTTGTCTGGTGCTTGACACGACCCCCGATTCAATCACAGGCACTCTTTCCATGTCAAGCTGCGGAAACAATACACCTCGCTGACGTGTATTTGTGGCTCTGCAGCTCATGTAGTTGGTACTTGTTCTTAAAGTGGCTTGTTGCACCATCACTTACGTAGGTCACACGGCATACCCAAATTGGATTTCACGATCCTCCAAACCGTTGTCTTATAAATTAAGCTACAGACAATCTCATTCAATCGCAATTCGTTTTCCTTTTTTTTATGTATCTTTATTTTCTACGCATTGTACGGCCCTCCACGGCGGAGGATCTTTTGGCGCTCACAGGCGGCGCAGGTTCAGGTTCTGCAGCGCACTACTTCCTATATTATGTTGCCGTCAAGGTTTTAGGCTGATCTGTTTGCAAAGTCGTTCCGGTTGCTTCTTTACGTTGCGTAGACGGAGACGCTATTCGCCGGCTGTTGGAAGAGGCACCGCGAAGCATGTTACGGGGTGGCGCACCTCGATCGCTCCGGCGCATGGGCATTTTTGGGTCGGTTGTACAAAAATGTATTAGAAACTTTTCCTTTAAAACTACCGTCCCCCTCTGTGCTGTCAATTTGCCGTTTCTTGACCACCCCATAGCATTTTTACGCTTTTTAATAATATTGCAATTGTGAAGAACGGGTATGTTTACGCCCCATTTATGGCAACCGCGTTAGCGTCAATTTGGCCATGTTTCTCGCTTTATAACTTAAAAAAGAACACAAATATTGCATTATGTTTTTGCACACTCTATTAGTACGTATTATAAACGTTAATTTTAGAGTTTAAAGAATATTAAAGATGGCCTTTTGTTTTAATTATATTCAAAATAATGCATTTTCAGTTACATGCCCTTGTGTGAACAATTCTCGTAAACTTCTCCCACTAACCAGGACAGCAATATTTCACGCAAATATTAACTATATTAAGGGCAACACACTGGCAAAGTTTGAAGACCTTAGCTTTTACAGATACGGAGAAAAATATTCTTTAATCCAGAGCGTTATTGCGCAATGTGCCGTGTTTGCGATTTTTTTTCTCAAACAAACTACCCTATTACTCGGCGATTAATACGTTTTGGCAGTCCTTCCTATGCCTAACTTGTCAGTGAATATTTCTAGGCCCGTAGCCAGAATAGGTTTTTGGGGGAAGTCGCCCGAAATGTCAACATCGCGCGATGCACAAAACGCGCACGTGACTGAGAGGGTGCTTACACATTTTTTTCCCAAAGACACATTTTTTTTCTGAAAACAAGGATTGGTTTTATTCTTCTTGGCATAAAGCCAGCAAAATATATTTTTATTATCAAAATTAAAAATGGTCACCGGACATGGTTGTTCGATCTTATCTGAAAACGCCCTCCTGATATTGTCGCGATACCAGGAATACACCCAAAAATGTATTTCAATCCAAAAATACAACATACAATTAAAAATATTGTTGCGATACAAAAATATCAATACAATGTGTATTTCTAAACTTGGGGTTGGGCAGTATTGCGATACATTTGTATCGCGATACTGCCCAACCCTGCCTCGCGCGAATCTACGACGTGCTTTGTCGGCAAGTGCAACACATGGCTTCTGCGAACCGTAGTTGAGCGGGTCATTTTATCGGCTGCCGGAAATAATTACGGCACGAACGTTTACTTTCTACAAAGATATTAATCCTTTAGGCCGTTAAACACAGTCTGATGAATGATATTATAGAGAAGAAAATAACCTAGGGGAATGTTATTTATGGCTTAAGGGCTCGTCGAGAAAAACCGTACCTTAAAAACGACGAGTATAAAAGGATCAACTTAGTGCTCCGAATTAGTAATCGGGCTTGTGTGCGTTCATTTTGATGTTGTGTTGTGTATGTGTATGCATTTGTTGCATACGGTGTCCAGTATGCGCTTGTGGTGTCCAGCTGATGCTGTCGTGTGTTGTGGTACGCGTAATGTATGTTTGTGTGTGTATAATAACGACCTCCGAAATGAAATGGCGGCGCAAGCAAGCAAGCAAGCAATTTTTATTTGTGGCCTGTGAATTGAGCGGTCCCTAGCGCCACCTAGCCTAGTTACTTGCAATTGCTATGCTTGACCCTGCCATCTGGTAGACCGATTTAACCTTCTTTCACGCTTCTAGATACGTATTTTCTGGTTATCGTGGCAACAACGAGCCAAGTGGGCCGCTTCAAATTAGCTCTTTAGAGAGCGGCTGTTGGTTTCGAGAATTGTTTACCATTCCTCCGTGACGGGCTCTGCTGACGAAGGAATTGTGGCTCGGCGGAAATGCAGCCGGTAACAGCCAGGCGGCATCAGCAGAGTGAGAGTCCACGGTTATACTCTGTATCGTTGTAACTTGGCAACTTGGCAAAAGGTGGACAATAAGCCCCACATTGCGTGCCGACGACGGCTTCGATATGCGCTACGTATGGGCACCCTGCATCCGTTAGGAGCCGCTGCCGATAGCCCAGCGAACAGCGCCGCGCGTTGCTACTTTTGAGTCGGCGCAGGGCAAGAGTTAGAGCTCCGCCGCCGCTCCCGCTGCTCCCGCGCTTCCTCCAACGTGGTAACCCAAGCAGGCATGTCGACCTTGCAACCGGTGTACCACTGCTGTCGAGCTGCGATTGCCGAGGTCGCTTCCCAATAAGATACGTGGGACGCCGCCGCGAGAGCCCCGCTTATCGCCACTGAGTTAGATCTGCAGGGTGCCCATACGAGCGCAAAGCACACATATTGGAGCATGATGCAGCGAAAAGCGCCTGATACGTCTTCGCAGTAAAAGCCTACTCCGGTGATACGTAGTCACGTTCCGATTGGCCCGCCAGGGCCGTAGCTTCTGCCGTTTTGGCATGTTATGCGATCACGGCTTCCTGGCTTACCCAGTATTTCTTGCATCAGACACTAGGCTAAGCGGCGCCATCGGAGTGATAGCTCACGTTTGAACAATGCAGCCGCTACTCCCAGGCATACCAAATGTTTCTTGCTTCAGTCGCTAGACAGAGCATCAGTCGCTAGATGCAGGTTGGTTTCCTTGCTGCGCGGGAAGCTGGCTTCGGCAATAAATACAGTTTGTGCAAAACTAGTGTTTTGTCTTTATCTGCTACTCCTCTCGCCCCGAAAGCAGTTACTTGTTAGATGGGTGCGAAGCAGTTTACTGCTTTTCTTTGCAATAGCTGCTTGCAGGCACGCTTATGCTGCAGGTACGGGGAGGCCGCCAGTAGCCCCAGGTGTTTGCCTGTTCGAAAACATGCCTACTATTGATCCGTTAGCATTAGTACCAACATGACAGGGGAAAGCTGATGGCGTCCGCCTGTGGACAAAATAGTGGAAAGGGAAGCGCGCCGCGTAGAGAGGAGGAGAAGGACAAAGGGGAGAGGGAGCCGACGTCACGAGGCGGGAGCCAATGCGCGCGCGGGTGCTGGGGCGAATCTCAACATTGCAGGCGTGCGGAGCCCGTAAGCCTTGGTTTGAGCTACAAAATGGAGTGTGAACCAAGTATTAGCGCTGGCTCAAGTAGGCGGCAGAAAACTTAAAGGTAGATTCATTGATGAACCCTCAGGAAATGTGTTAGCATGAGCCTTGGAAACAGATAAAGAAAAAGCGAAAAAAAAACCCCAAAAAAACTGGCGGTTGTTTACTTGCATTAGCAGTTTTGCTCAGTGTACGCACACTCACACAGGAGGCGCATGCAAATCAAACGAGCGTATTATTTTCCGTCGCAGATACTGATTGGAGGATGAAAACAAACACAAGTTTTTATACATTATGAACAAAAAGCGCCCGTACTCTGCATAGCAGACTTGTGCTCGTTGCTTGAAAACATGTACTGGATTACAATTACAAATTACCGAGCCTCAAATGTAATAAATTACCGTTACAAATTACTTTCGCTGAAAAGTAATGAATTACTTTACTCGTTACGTTACAAACTACTTTCAGGTTACTTTTTGTGGCCGAGTGGGCTAGCGCACACCAGCTCGAAGCACGTGGAGCGAAAACTCGCGCTGCAGAACCCAGGGATCCTGGGCTCAATCCACACCCTTTCCCGGTTTGATCCACGAATGAGCATCGTACCGGCGTGCGGTCGGGTATCACTACTGCGTGGTGGACGTTAAAGACCCCAAGGCTAACCGGCTGTACTGCACTGGCTAAATTGCTCATCTGCAGCTGACACACCAGATGCCCACCGAGGCAGAGTAACTTCCGACTGTATAAACGTACACGCAACAATTTGCTTGTTGCTTTTCGGCTATTCTCCCCTTCCTGATGTTTTCCATTTTGTTGAACTCGCTTTCTTTATGCTGCTGAATGTTCTGCTCGTATTGCTCCAGTTACTGTATTCTGCTCATATTTTTAATAAGTAACGAGTAATTAAAGTAATCTGTTACTAACATTTTGTAACGAATTACATTACAAATTAGTTACAAAAAACAGTAACGTGACAATTACAAAATTACTTTTAAAAGTAACGGATTACTTCCCACGTCTGCTGCATATATTATCTAGCAAAAGAAAAAAAAAAAAGGTCGTGCCGTGTTTGTGTGCTTTTTTTAAGGGCCGATAAACAAAGAAGGTAACAGAAAGGTGCAGGATTGTCCTTCTCACCGTAACAAGCTTACGACACTGAGATTCCACTTCGACTTCCGGAGCCGTGCTCCGAGCCGCCAGATAATATTGCGTGCGGGGGTGCCTGTTCTTTTTGTTAATTGTTCCACTGCCGCGCTTCTCGCAAGGTTCTATATGAACCCACTGTTGCGCATCTTTGTTGTACCTCGAGTGCTCCCGACTGGAACAAGATTAGGCTACCGCCCAAAGTCAATAATACTACTGCCTTCGGCGATGTCGGAAAGAATTTTCGAAATAACGCCGGCTAGCTGCTCATACGCAGTATGCTGTCTAATCTAAAAAGAAAACACGTAAAAAGTAAAAAGAAAAAAAAAATATATATACAGGGTGTTTCGCTAAAGGTGGACTAATTCGATATTGCGAAAACTACGCGTCGCAACAAAAAAAGGCTTGTGTCGTTTTGGTCCTGGGCCAGGCGCCTATTTAGGAAAATTATTGAAATCCGGAATAATTAGGTTGTTAAATAATCAGCGTAATTATTTTTTTAATATCGTGTTTAAGGGCATGGTTTCAATTAGAAAATTGCTCAGCATCATCAGGAAACAGTAAATCAACAAATTGCAGAACGATAGAAGGCACGCGAAGCATTTTACGGCTTTCTGAAAAACCGCACAAATTCGACGGATTTTAAAGTTTCGGTTTGCTATCGGAGCGCATCTCGGCCCCGTCGGCACCGCGCCCCGTGCAGAGATAGTGCAACCAGCCACTGCTGCGCTGTCTTCGCAAGACGCAGCACAGGCTGGTGTTCAGGCCGGACCATCGAAAAGTCGATTCTAGGAAGCCCCGAGGGTGTGTTCAAAGTGTTAAAAAGAAGATTAAAATTTGCTCTCACACTTTTTTTATTTGCAGATTGCGGTAGTTTCTTTTTAAGCGAAAGATCTTAAAGATCAATCGTAAAGTTAAAACGTAAAATTCCTTTAAGCGAAAAAGTAATTTCCAGCTTTCTAAACTGGCACTGGGCACCACAGTCTTACGCCGGTATCAGGCGTAATATCAGAATGATGTTCCTGTAATGACGTAAATTTAAACATCTGCATTGAATAAAAATTGTTTCTACACTATTCCTAGGTCTTGGAATCATTCTTACTTCTAGAGGTAAATGGGTTTCAACTTTTGTTATGAACTTTTCGTGCCACTTTGTTACTAAAACATATTTGACAAAATTTGCATGAGCGCGAAACTCGGTCGTAAATACCGTTTACGCCGCGCCTTGAGAATGGTATGCACAGCGAAGTAACTGAATATATTTCGAAATAAGATGGTCCCTTTTGTGCAATCTGTAGGTCGCGCGAGTCACCTTTGTCTATTGTTGTTTACAATCGTGTGCTGTAAACATTGCTGTTCGAATGTTTACGGCATACGACGGTCTGCTTTTTATCACCGAGTCGTCATTTTCATGCAGAATTAATTAACACATGCCAAACAACTTCAATAACGATCAGAAAGAGAAATGCCGGAAGGACGGTTTCAACGACGCTTGACTCACACCACAGAAAAAGAATAGCGTGGCAGAAAGAATAAGTGCAAGTTGAAGGGGTAAAGGAATAAAGCAAAGTGCCAGCGACGTTTCGTGCGCGCGCCCTTCGCGAGGCTGCGGGAAAACTAACGGAAACGAACGCGACGGTTGTAGGATAATGATGCCAAAAGATAAAGAGAATTCCCCCCCCCCCCCCTTTGCTCTTCAAAACATATAAAAAGAAAAGAAAAACACAAAACGAGAAGCATAGCAATCCAAACTTGAGGAAGAGACGAAGGTCCAGACGATACCAAAAAGGGGGGGGGTGGGGAGATCAGGGGGACAAAGGAAAGGGGGGAGGGGAAGGGGAAGGTGTAGACTTCGATGGAAAGATTGGATATATTAGTAGCCAAAGATGAGGCCTATTGTTCAAGCCGGATAGAGAATTGAGTACGGAGATTAAAGATCAAGCAGTCCCCCCTCCTTTTCTTTTTTTTTTTTTTTTTTCGAGAGTGAGAACAATGAAGGCAGATTTATTGAGGGCAGTCGCGCACATTGAGTGCGTTGTGTCCGTTGTTGGAGATGTGGTCAGAAACATCTGTCGAGAGGTTAGGATCCAGTTTATTTGCTATCTTCAGGGTTACAAGCCGGCGGTTCTCTCGGAAACGTTTATGCAGTTTACGATTGGTTTGGCTAATATCAAAAGGGTCAGAGAGTGTGGTTCAGAAAATTACGTAAGCGATGTTAGCAGATTGGCAGGTAGGGTTATCAGGAATTTTGTTTTTCAAGTTAGGGGTGATTGTGAAGGTGATCTATAGGGGCGGCAAATGGAAGACGGCTCATTACCATAATCGAAGGTTTGGGCGGCGGTGGTAGGCGACAGTCGGGGCTTTTGTATTTGGAAGGGTGGAGGCGGCCAGTAGCAAAGAAAAGCTGATGAGCCAATTCAGGGAGACAAGGGGGGGGGGTATGCCAAAACAAAGGAATCCGTTTTTTTTGTTTTTTTTTGGGGGGGGGAGGGGGGTTAAGAGTAAAGGGCGTCAAAATGAAAGGTGATGGAGATGCGGTTTAATGGCTTGTCAAGAATGGGTCGATAATTTACCCGGTTAATGAAAAAAATGAACATTGACCTCATTCTGGAATTTGTTATCGTCACTGCAAAGGCGTCGGATGCGGAGAAGTTGTGAAAACGGGATGAAGTCGATTTCGTGTTTCGGGTGGCAAGAAGCGTAGCTAAAGCAGCGGTGTGAATCGGTGGGCTTGTAATGAATAGGTCTTTTAAAGTGGTTGTTATTTCTAGAGGTAGTGAGATAATAAAAAAAAAGAAATGTAGCAGAAGTAGAGACAGAGGAGATGAATCTCAAAATGGGGTGTGCATTTTCTAGTTGTCGAAGGAAAGTATGAACCGCGTGAGGCGGGTCGAATACGAGTGGCATCGACCGCCGAGCGGGAGATGAACTTTCTAGGTAGAGCCGCGTCAACTTGATATTTCCATCCATGCTGCGTGCTTATAGATACTGTGCCTTTTATAATGAATATCCCAGTTGTTTCGCTGGTCTTACAAAACCGACGGAACAATATACAGAAAAAAAATCTGATGTACGCTGTTGGTGTTGCTTGCAAGAACTCTACCAGTAAGGTGTCATAACCGAGGACCTTTATTGTTCCGATTGATCTGAAACAAGTCAAACACGTTTGTTGCCGTCACTTATCACGTACCTTGAATTTTAGAGAAGAACGTTGGACAAATCGCGGCCTCCAAGATTACAATAAAACGACTTAAGAAAGAAAGAAATAGAGAGAGAGAAAGTGAGACAATGAAATTGATAAACAAAATAAGATGAAAAATGGGAAAAAAGGGGGGATATAGGGGCTTCAGAAATGCTGGTTAGTTTGTTTGATTATTTGAAGAAGTGGGATTCCATTGATTAAAAACATTGGTTGGGATCGTCGCTATCCGGTGGATCTTGCATAGAAGGACGACAGAAGGAGCCACCCGCCGAATTTCCTCCCATGGCCTCCGACATCACCGGTGCTTCTGAGGTCATGTTCCAGGGAATAGCATTCGACCGATTGCCGTGATTTGGAAGAAGCGACTGTTCGCGTATGCGCATAACTCGTCTCGGAAAATGGGGTTCATTGCTATGCATCGGTGCTGCACACGTATTCAGGCGAGGAAGAACGTAATAAAAAAACAATTGGTTGCAGGAGTACTTGGGCAAGGGGAAGACAAAGTTCACTGTCGTTGCATTGACTTTCCTTCCTTTCTTCCTTGCGCTTTCTCCTTCTTCCTTCTTCCTCCGGCGGTTGTATTCTTCGAAGAAAACGTGATGGAAGAAAATGGTCCGCATGGTAATTTCCGTGCGGCTAAACTCGGGATTTGAATCTTCACAGAATGTTCACGGTTGTACTCGATGGAGTGTTTGCTGGGTTGAACAGTGGAAACACGCACTTGTTTGAACCTTGAAACAAAGTATTCCTAACGTTCAGCGATAGTGGTGCCGCGGCTTGGGAATCGCTCTCGCTACAATGGTAACTCGCATCTCAAGAAACACAGGATGGGACTTGTTATGTTCACACCTGTTGGTTTGTGATTGGTTGTTGGGTGTCCTTATCGTCTAATGCCATAATCTCATTGGCTGAGGAACGATAATGAGACTCTCGAGACTCGCCACGTCCTGTGTTTCTTAAGCTTTCAGTGTTACTATGCGGAGCGCAACTTCGTCCGCTTCTTGCGCAGGGGTTGCGGGGACGTCAGAACGCCGGGATCTCGTTGGCTCCGATTGGGAGGACAGGGGGTGGACCTTAATGCTAGCTGCCTTGTGGTCTACCCACTATCCTTCCAATCAAGCCAATCAGAGCTCGGCGTTCTGACGTAACCGCAGCCCCTGTGCAAGCAGCAGACAAACCTGCGCAGCGTATAGGTACGGTGGAAAGCGTCTCCGACTGATTCGTTAAAGGGACGCTGAACCGAAATCTGGATTCCACAAAACATGGTGTCAAAAGCGTGCAACGGGACGCTACAAACACCAAAACATCACTCATACAGCGATATCTCGAACGGATGACCGTATTTTTCTAAAAAAAAAGGAGGCGCATTTGACAGATATGTTGACGTCGCTCCTCCGAGAAGAGTCGAAAAGGAGAAGAAACGGCCTCGCGTCTTCTCCGCCTCGCCACCTTGAGGTGGCGAAGCGTAGAAAGAAGGAAACGAGATATCTTCACGTCACGCGCCTCGTCGGCCTCCTTCAATCTCGACCTCTTTTTCCAAAAATACGGCCGTCCATTGGCGATATTGTCTTACGAGCGGTGTCATAGAGATTGCAGCGTGCCGCCTACCGCTCCTGCATTGTTTTCTGAAATCCAAATTTCGGTTCACCACATTTCCGTGCGTGGTGAACCGAAATCCAAATTTCGGTTCACCACGCATACATCCTTGGCGATTTCTTGAGCTACCCCAACAAATCATACTTCCTGAGCCCCCGGGCTTTACCCTTTCCGGTATGCTACTTAGTACCGTGGAACTCAGAATACTAGTTAGGGCCTTTTCACACATGCAGCGGAGCGCTACAAGCATAGCGCTAACCTCGCGCTAAGCGCGTGCTGACCAGAGCGTTCTCCAGCTTTGTATCGCACCGCCAAAACTGTTGCTCGTGGCAGGCGATAAGTAGTTGACGGCATGTGAGGAGCGCTACATCAGCGCTTCGCTCCATGTGAGAACCGGCCTTTATAGTGAAATTGTCAAATGAAAAGGATGCCAAAACCAACGTTCAAACATACCCGCGCTTCTCAGTGCCGTGACGTCAGTGGCAGGCAGATTCGCCAGTCGTGCAGGCAGTCTAAAAAAAAAAAAATTATCCCGAGCATTTACTTCGTGCTGCTGTGCGAAGTGCTGGAGCGAGCTTCCAAAGTATTCATTTGGCAAGATGAAACTGCTTGTAATCAGTTGGGAATAAATTTTACAGTGCAAAGAGTGAACCATTACCTGCCGCTGGCGTCACTTTTAATGCGTTACCATTAGAACGCCTGTTTTGAAGAAAACCCTACAACGTCTTTCGTTTCTCAGCTCCGGGGACAGAGGGGGAAAAAAAAGGGGGAGGTGGTGACACGTCCGACGCTCCTGTTGGTCCGAAGCGCCGACGTCAGCGTGCGATAACCTCTACCTCTGTCTCTGGCGCTGACAAACTGACACGCTGACAAACTGACAAACTTAGAGAATGCGTGAGCATAACCTGTGGAAACGCCACACACGTTTTCTTTTGGAAAACGCTAACACTGACCCCGTAACCACGAGGCCAAAGAGAGGCAGCAAAAGATAGAGGAAGCAAAAGAGAAAGCAAAAAGCAAAACGTAAAGCGCAAAACGTAAAACGTAAAACGTAAAGCGCAAAACGTCAGCGCAAAACGCAAAATCAGCGCAAAACGTAAAACGCAAAACGTAAAACGTAAAACGTAAAGCGCAAAACATCAGCGTTAGCGTCTCCCAAAGGGGGACGTGTGTGTAGTTTCCAAGGGTTAGGGTAACTCATTCCCCAAGAATCCACCAATGGGTCTTCCTGTAATTTTTCATTGTTACCATTAAAGACTTTGCTTGAAAAAAAAAGCATGGTGACGAGAAAAAGTTAAAATTCAATAACTTTTCAAAAATAAATATTTTGGCTTATTCTTCGGGATTCTTTAATTTAAGTCGTGTTTGTTGGTGTGTTCAGCAAATTGTCAGGCAAATCGGAGACCATCAAAAGTGCTCTCGAAGGGGCAACAAATGACGTCACAGAGGCCGGAGTGTCATGCCAACATCTCCTAGACAGCTTTGAATGCCTCCGCGTCACGTGACATGACGTCACGTCCCGGAGGCCTGCACGGGCGCTGATTGGATGCGAGTGCCGCGTCAGCGTTCGCGTGGGACTCGTTTCCTATCATAGTCCCACGCGAAGGCTGACGCGGCACTCGCATCCAATCAGCGCCCGTGCAGGCCTCCGGGACGTGACGTAATGTCACGTGACGCGCAGGCTTGAAAGCTATCTAGGAGGTGTTGGTCATGCTGACGGATGTGGCGATCATGGTGGTTTGTTCGTGGAAGCTCCGACAGAAGGCGCGAGCAAACGCGAGTGTTGCTGTCGTCACGGCGTCCCAACTCCTGGCTGCCGAAACTTCTGTGGACTGTCAAGCATAAGAGCGATCTGCAGCAGAACAGGCTTCTGCCCCATTCATCTGCGCGGCCGGCGACAGCATGACGCTTTTGTGACGGCGTCAGGCGGAAATTGAGAGACCTTTTCTTTTTGACGCGGTGAGCGACTCAGTCGGAGACACGTTCCAAGTACCATGCTAAAGCTACACTCTAAAAAAAAAAAAAACACGTTTGTGATTTTTTTTAAGAACTTGCATACATCTATTTACAGCGAACAGAAGTAGTATCATTTTTTTTTGTGTGTGTGTCTGATTATTTAAATGTAAACATTTCGGCGGAACTCCGCCTGGTTAGGTAAGTAATAAGAAAAAGTATAAGCAACGCACACCGGTCGCTACCTAAACTTCTCGTCAGACCACCCTACAACTCACAAATAATCTGTAGTGTCGGCGCTCTTTCGACGCGCCCTCACGGTCTGCTCAACAAAGAAGTCACTTAAGATGGAAGTCGATATTATAAAGCGAGACCTTCGGAAAAACAACTACCCCACGAGATTTGTCAACAAAATATACGAACAACTTCGTCACCCTCCTTCATCCAAGAACAAAAACACCTTCAGCCGCATGTGCGTCCCGTACCTCCATGGCACGAGCGAGGTCCTAGCCCGCGTTTTGAGACCGTACGGCATTGCAGTTACGCATAAACCTGTCTCAACTCTAGGCCATTTTCTTCCTCTTCCAAAGGATCGTCCACCAAAAGAAAAAGCTCAAGGGCTGATTTACCAAATTCCTTGTGCCGAATGCGACGCCCCTTATGTGGGGGAAACGAAGAACTTTCCCGAACGTCTGCGTAGACATAAGTACGACGTAAAGAAGAAAGACATCCAAGGCAGCGCGCTGGCGGAACATGCTCAGAAGACCGGCCACGTCATTGGCTTTGACAGCAGTTCCATCCTCGACACAGAAAGAAACTGGAGAGAGCGGCTCTTAATAGAATCTTGGCACATACAAAATACAAGCAACAATCTGAACCGATCCACCGGAACGCTTCCAAGCAGCTATATACACGGGCTACAGTGCGCCTGACACAGAAACAGAAGAGGAAAACAAAGCTAAGAGAGTAGAGAAGAAAACGACGACAGGTTGCTACTTTTGGGCCCACATACAGTCACCCGTGAACAAGGAGCCGAGCTGGCTTCGAAACGTCGGGCACATTGAAGAAATTGGTTAGAGTCTACGTAGTACTTTTTCTGTATCTAATTATATTACGCGCTTTGTCATTCGATGCTGTCCTCCTGTTTTTCGCCTTCAGTGGATGTCTTTCTGTTGTACGGGCAAGTTAAATCACATACGATCTTTCGAGTGTAGTTCGTGGATAATTGACTTCACAGTGAAGGAGCTTGCTTACACCTTCCTGACATACAAACAGGCACGTAGCCAGGGGGGCATGGGGCCCGGGTCTCCCCCGAAATCTTCCATTTTGCTGGGACCTCCTCTCCCCCCTCCCCCTCATGCAGCAATTTGTTACAGGTGCCCCCCCCCCCCCCCCCCTCCGAAACAAAAATCCTGGCTACGTGCCTGCATACAAATATGATGTAATATCACTCGTATTTAACAAAATTACATACTTGCCAGAGGCCTATAGCCTTGTACTTGCTGTTTTATGTCGATCGTCGAGACGACAACTCCTTTTGATACATGCCGGTGAGCGCCCTTTAGGTTGCCAAAGTTGCAAGCTCCCGGTGATTCTTAGCCCAAGGAAGGATGAACTTTTTTTTATGTAGCGCTTGATTAAAGTGTAACCGACCTCTTGCTCTTTTTAAGCTCCAAATGTGCGGAATAAATTCGCATCTGGTTCACTTCAGTCCGGCTGCACGTCCCGGTGGAGATCTCATTTCTGAATTGGTCGAATTCCCGACCCTGTTTCTCGCTTACTCCGATGACTACAGCGATTAGGAGTCCTTAAGCAGAGAACACATGAGCGACAAGAACGGGCACCGCGTGGCAGTTTCCATGGCAACTTGCGCGCACGCTGTGACGTGGCGGCTTGGCATAGGTCTACGTCACAGCGTCCTGTACTGTTGCTATGAGAATCAGCGCGCCCGTTCTTGCCGCTCATGTGTTCCCTGCTTTAGGCTCTGCGAAAAAGGAAACACGCGGTTATTTCTTAACCGCATTCCGCGAGAAGCCAATAATAATAATAAAGAAAACCATGGGGGCCGCCATTCTTAAAAGCAAAACAACAAAACCGAAAAATAAAAAGGGATGCAAAACTATTGAAAAATTGACTATCGATACTATCAATAGTTTTTCCAAAACTTTCGATAGTGTCGAAAACTATCGATAGTGGACTATCGAAAGTACTATCGATAGTACTATCAATAGTTAACTATCGGTAGTCAACTATAGATGCTACTATCGATAGTGGAATCGACAGTTGACTATCAATAGAAATATCGATGGTGCAATCAACAGTACTATTGATAGTACCATCGATAATTGGCTTTTTGGTCGACTATCGATACTTTCGAAAGTCAGCTTTCAGAATATCGAGTGTTACGAAAATCAAGCACTACCCAAAAAGGGAATGACGAGGGATATGTACGGTTGGACAACGCGCGGTTTTGGCAAAAAACATGAAATTGAAAGGAAGTAAAACATAGAGTTGCATTCTCGTACAAGTAATTTAGAGGTAAAACAGAAATGGCGGTTTGTTAGTTCTTTTGCGCGCATATTTTGTATATTCATGTGGTTCAGATATGAAGCTTCACACTTTAGCATTCCCGCATTTGTAGAACTATCTAGTATACTCAGTATTTTTGTTTTGTTTTCTTTTGGAGCTAGAGAAAACACTTGCTGAAGTCATTTAGCGTCAGGGTTTTCACAAGTTTGTTTCACGCTTCTTTTTGCTTTATTCTTCAATTGACACATATTTATTTTCATAGCTTTGACCACTGACCGGTGAAAATGAGCAGTATGCCGGGAAACATAATATTTTTTTTTCTCCTGATTACCATTTATATTGAATTCCCGAAAATGGGGAATTAGATGTTGACGAAAGCACTTAGGCTTGTATGCCAGGATATGTTGCCACGTTTTGTTCAGTTCTATTTTGGCAGAGTTTAATAAAGGTTGCTGGGGAAATATGTTGCTGCTGGTATGAAATACAACTTCAAAATACGAAAGTTGTCACATAATTAATAAATAAATATTTCTGAATCAATAATGTAACAGGGATTTTGTTAAGCAGACTTGAAATTGAACATTACCAGATAACAAGCTTATACCAAAAAAAAAACATAATTATTTACAGATGCTTTAATTTTTCCGTTCTTCAAATACAATAAGTTTTGGGAACATTACGTTATTTGGATAAAAATAAATTATAAAAATGAAAATTTATTCTGATTCAAGTAACGATATTCCTGGAAATGAGGCATTATTTCAGTGAAAAAGGCTCGTAAATACGAAATGCAGTAAATATTGTCTCCTTTCTTTCTCGCGACCTGTTTGTTTCGAAAGATTGCAAAATTTATCTTTTCATCCGTGTATAGTCATGTCCCCATACTTCGGTATTTGATCACCATCACTAGTAATATATTCAAGCAAGGTTCCGGATTTAAGCACCAATATACCGCGTGTACACTAAAGCCGCACTCTAAGCAAAAAAGGAGGAAAAAGGGAGCGACGGCTCGGTTTCCTCCCTTCTACTGACGCGCCCCCAAGCGGACACGAAAAGACGGGAGGAACGAGACGTTTTTCTCCTTCCCCAGGCAGACGGGAGAAAGGTCCCGCCCTGCCGCTTCACCTTTTTTCGGTTTTGCTTTTCAAGCACGTTGCGCGCGGCGTTGTTTAATAAACGTTGTTTAGTTGATTGAGCTTCAGCGGCAGTGAAGACCGCCTGAAATTCTGTCTCCCAGCCCAAACGTGCAGGACATCTCGGTTGCATTGCGGTTTTTACCACTAATTTGGTCAAACGAGCAAGCGAGGCCGTAAGAAACAGCGAAGTTCTGGACCAGTGCCAGCAGCGCTACGTACACTGGGCTAAAATGGCCGCCTCCGGGTTGCGGAACGACTTGTCAACGTTGACGACGTTATAGAAACGGCGAAAACTGCGTCCCAAGGCAGAGAGGTTTTGCTCCCGGGTGCCTGCGTGTCTTCTATGCTGCATGAGTTCGGTTCTGTTTTCCCGATGCCTAGTGCCAACCGGCGATTAACGTGGTTCTGTATTTCTGCGTAGTCAGCAACATAGCAGCAACATCGCGATGGTAGTGTCATGAATTTTCAACGAAGATTGGAATAATTGTCGCCGATGTGACCGTGTGTTCGCGTATCAGTGCTATAACAACATGATGAGATGACGTAAACTGTCGGGCATTGATGCCACATGTCGGGTCGTGATCGGAGGGGGCGGGGTGTCGCAGGTTTACAGTCCGCTTTACATTAAAGAGTTTTAAGACCCTTTGAAGAATTGCTGTTTAATCGATCGACCTGCGGATAGTCACGTTGTAACGCTGGTCTGAACCGTAGTTCCTATCGTACAGTGTCGTCTGCGATGCGATGCCTCGTTGTCTCCTAAAAAGAACTGAACAGTATGAAAATATGACTGAAAGTACGTATATTTACAGTTTGGAAGTTTTGCGGTAAAAAATAATAAAAAAAATTAAAAAAATTTGTTGTTTAAATATACTACGGTCCCTGGAGAAAGTGCCCTCCAAGTTGCGCGCTGGGATGAGCACTAGAAGTTTTCTAGATCACCACGGCGTAGCTCCTTTCACGTTACACCTGCCGCAAGTCGCGGCTTTGACTGCATTCATGTTGATCGAAAAGCGATTTTTCCGTCCGTGAAGCATCGCTTCCAGCTGAGTGAATATCCACTCAACAGAGATTAATTCAAGACGACAAATGCAGCCGCTCGCGAACAGCACAAATAAAAAAACAAATACTACAACAGAACAACTGGCTAGGACGTGTGCCGTGCGGGGAAGGGAGCACATGAAACAACAGTGGAGCGACTCGTTTTCTTGGCTTTCAAAAACTTACGGTATAAGAGGTTACTCTTGAGCCGTTCAAAATATTCTCAAAAGTATGACATTATTGAAAAAAAAAAATCAACATGCTGGGAATATTATTTCTTGCTTAGGAGGTCGCCGTGAAAATCCGTGCCTTTAAGACTACGACTATAAAAGGCGGAAACGCAGAGCTCTGAAGTAGTAATCGGGTTAGTGTGCTGTTGTATTAATGATTGAATGGGCCGTGTATGTGTATGCGCTCAATGTATACGTTCAACTGATGCTTGTATACTCTATTTCACGGTAACTTGGCGAGCTGTGGAGGCTAGGGCCCCGTGACCCAATAAGAGCGTCGGAGCGAGGCACGTGACCCGACGTCACGGGAGCATTTGTGTCACTACGCCAAATGCGAGGCGCGAGGCCCGGATGAACCGGCTGTCGTCTGCTAGACAAGAGTCGTCTGCTCCGAAACCATCCAACTTCGGATGAACGTCCACCGCAGCAACACATCCGTCTGCTAGAATAGCGAGCACTCCGGGAACAGCTCATGAGACAACCATACGCCCAATATAGCCGCGAATCTGTGACGTGTAGCTAATGCCAGGGCACGGTGCCATGTTTTGAGCGGAAACGGCCGATTACACGGCTGAGATCGCCGGCGATCGCCAACGGCCACGGCGCTACAAGGCAAAAAAACTCGAGCCAACGCAGATGTGGTGTTAATTTTTTTTTTGTTTAAATAAAATTGAAACTCATAAATTTGTGAATATGTATTCTTTATTCTTCATATCTTCTCGTTAGATATGAAATCGCGATAGTTCAATTGCCGTTAAAAGAAAAAGAAGCCAACAACTACGCTTTGTCGCGGAGAGCTCCGTTGCTGTGGCGGTAACGAGGCCCCGGTGGCCTCGACCATGGCATGGAGTGTTATCACTTATCTTCCCCCAGCACCCTTACTGGGTCGCCGGGTCCGCAGCCTCCACAGTTCGCCAAGTTAGTATCATGAAACGGAGTATAGTACGCGTACTGTATCTACATTTTTGTATAATAAAGGTGCCCGAAGGGCCCTAAGCACAATGGAGGCATGAACAAATATAGTTTTCTTCAGCACATCAATTGGGGCGGTACCTAGCGCTACCTAGCCTAGCTACTTACAATTACTCTGCTTGACCCTGCCGCCTGGTGGCAAGCGATTTAACCTTGTTTCACGCTTAGCGATAATGTTTGGTTACTGTGCAACAATGAGCCAAGTAGGGGCTCTTAACTCCTCAAACACAAAGTTGGGGGCGAAGTTCACGGAGCGCACCGATTGCATCATCACGACGATGACTTCACGCTTTTGTCGCCAGCGTCCAATCAGCGCGCTCCGCGAACTTTCGACTCCAACTTTGTGTTTGTCGAGTTTAGGGCCCTATAGGCTGCTTCGAATTTGCTCTTTTGAGAGCGGCTTTTGGTTTCGCGAATGGTTTACCGCTCCTTCGTGATGTGCGGTTGACGGAGGAATTGTGGTTCGAGGAATAACAAAGGTAAGACGTAAAGGGCGCGAAGTAACTGGGTATCGGTTGTTTTCGTTTAACATCGCAGTGCAGACGACGAAAAGAGTGAGTGACTGCTTTCTAAACGGAAGTTTCTTTACTTGAAGGGGGAAGCTGGCTTCGGAATAAATACAGTTCGCAGAAAGCTCGTGTTATTCCTTTATTTCCTGCTCCTCTCACCCCGTACAATAGACGTAGCGTCCTCGTTAAGCCTTAATGAGCTCGATTTGCTCGACTCGGGGCCGCCATAATAAGATGCAGGCGGCGGAGGAGCTTTGCTCCGCTGCTTTTAGGACGAAAGTTTCTCCCTTTCTGAAGGAACATAGGTTGCAAAAGCGTTCCTCCCTTTAGTAAGGACTATAGAAACCCTTTTTCTAAGAGTGTAGGCCGCTTCGAATTCGCTCTTTTGAGAGCGGCTTTTGGTTTCGCGAACGATTTACCACTCCTCCATGATGTGCGCTGCAGACGAAGGAACTGTGGCTCGAGGAATAGCAAAGGTAAGACGTAAAATGCGCGAAGTAGTAAGGTATCAGTTGTCTTTGTTTAACATCGTAGTGCTGACGACGAAAAGACCGAGTGACTGCTTTCTAAATGCAAGTCTCTTTACTTACGTGGGGAAGCTGGCTTCGGAAATAAATGCAGTTCGCGGAAAGCTCGTTTACGCTTTTAATTTCTGCTCTTCTCGCCCCATACACTGACGTTAAGACTTATTCAGCCCGATTCGCTCAATTCGAGGACGCCATAATGAGATGCAGACGACAGAGGAACTATGCTCACCTGCTTTCAGGGACGAAAGTTCCGGGCCTTTCTGAAGGAAGATATGTCAAGAGCGTTCCTTCCTTTAGACAGGACTATATAGTGTGCGGGGTAACTTATACATCAAACAAAAAATTTCGAGGTACACCTAAACACTTCTTATGAGTTGTGAATGCGAAGGCATGCAAGCCGCTCGTCCGCTTCCTTTTTCGTCTGCTGCGTACTTTTCGTCGCCGGCCAGCGCGCGTGCTCCCCTGGGCACGCTGACCCTGGGCGCTCCGTCGCTCCGTGATATCGGCGCGCTGATGGATACACAGCACCTATGGGGTGAGCGGTCGTGGAAACTGACGAGCGCAGCGGCCAATGGGAGCCCCGCCGACGCGAGCCAGCCAATGGAACCGAAGGCGAAATCCATCAGTTCGCTCTTATTGGGGTAGCGGAAACTATGTGCCGTTTTGGCGCTTTAAACTGATGATGTCAGCTCGCTCCATGGGACAGTTAATGCTTTCGCATTAAAACAGTTGGCCAGGCATCAGTCACCTCAATATCCGTGGTTCGAATGCCACATTTCTCCTTGAACTCGTTGCTATGCGGCATTCGAAACACGAATCTCGTGGTGACTTGCGTTCGAATCTGTTTGCAGACTGTCTTCTTCTGTATAATGCAAGCAGTGTCTGCAAACACGACTCACCGCTATATCCGTGCACGTTCGAATGCCACGTGCCAAGTTTCTTCTTGAACTCATTGCCACGTGGCATTCGATGCAGGGATCTTGTGGGGACTTGCGTTCGAATTTGTTTCAGACTGTCTACTTCTGTATAATGCAAACAGTGTCTGCAAACACGACTCACCGCTATATCCGTGCACGTTCGAATGCCACGTGCTAAATGTCTCCTTGAACTCGTTGCCATGCGGCATTCGAAACACGTATCTCGTGGTGACTTGCGTTCGAATCTGTTTGCAGACTGTCTTCTGTATAATGCAAGCAGTGTCTAAAACACGACTCACCGCTATATTCGTGCACGTTCGAATGCCACGTGCCAAATGTCTTCTTGAGCTCATTGCCACGCGGCATTTGATGCAGGGATCTCGTGGTGACTTGCGCTCGAATCTGTTTGCAGACTGTCTTCTTCTGTACAATGCAAGCAGTGTCTACAAACACGACTCACCGCTATATCCGTGCACGTTCGAATGCCACGTGCCAAATTTCTTTTTGAACTCATTGCCACGCGGCATTTGATGCAGGGATCTCGTGGTGACTTGCGTTCGAATCTGTTTGCAGACTCTCTTCTTCTGTATAATGCAACCAGTGTCTGCAAACACGAGTCACCGCTATATCCGTGCACGTTCGAATGCCACGTGCCACATTTCTTCTTGAACTCATTGCCGAGCGGCATTCGATGCAGGGATCTCGGGTTTGAAGCTGTAAGCAGACTGTCCTTTGTATAATGTATAACCAGTGCGACCCCGGCTCAACACTTCGATTTCCCTTTAAAAGGTCCGCAAAAAATCGATTTCCCAACGTGTTGCGGTGAGATTTTCTACAGAGGTGCTCGAAGGTGGTGCATTCACTAATTGAGAGTTGGAATACATGAATCCTCCTTGAGTCAAAAGAAAGACAATAAAAACTGGTTTTGCCTTTGGAAAGTTTATTGCTAAGCCTTTTTCCAAAAAAAACAACAACATCAAAACATCATTCTGGGCTATTCTGGCGTTTATTACAACTGAAACATCGGTCAGATGAAAAGAAAATACAATTGGCTAACCTATTCTTTACTTTCTTTGGCTTAAATAAGCGCCACAGTGACGCAACATATTTGAGTGCACATGCAAACTACAGGGAAACAGTTTTTTGATTTTTCGTGATTTACTCAGGTGAGCTAATCTTTTGGCAATTTTTTATAAAAGCTTCGGACACACCTGTAATAAATCCTTTTGCGATATGTTACGAATCGATTATGTGCACCGTCCAAAGTGGGACCAAACCAAAACGTTAGCGTCGTATACACGCTGCATATTTTACTTATCAGGGGCGACAGAAATATACATTTTTCTGATTGAGCTCATAGAACGCAAAGGGCACACCCCGGAAAGCAACCTAAATCAGGAAAACTTCGACAACCTATCGAGTTGATATATTTTATTTACAGTTTTTCAATAGCGCGCAATAGATGCTTTAATTGGCTTATTGTCACTAGTTTCGAAACAGGATTTCTACCGTTTTGTGATTGTTTTCCAGTAGCTTTTAGATAGTTCCTCTATAATTATGCGGAAGTCCCTAATTGCAGTTGCGTTTTTTTCCGAGCTACACGATATTTCCCGGACGTTCTTCGTCACCTAATAAAACCCCATCAATAGCATTACGATAGTTGTCTATCGATAGTTTCTCGATATTCGACTATAAACAATTTCATAATAGCCGCCTATCTATAGTGTTACGATAGTCGACTATCAATAGTAGTATAGTATTGATAGTACTATCGATATATACTATTGATAGTAGAGTCGATAAATTTACGATAGTAGACTATCGATAGCAGTATCGATAGTTTTTTTCCCTGTCGATAGTTAAACTTGGTTTCCGCTATCGATAATATAGATAGTACTATCGATAGTTTTGAATCACTATTAGTTTCCCAATCCAGGGTGAATTGGCGCGTTTACGAGTTTAAATAATTATTTGAGAAACTTTCGCTCTCTTTAAATTGTTTGATTGGCGATATAATTCAGATTGCAGGAATAATATATTATAAGTTTAGCTCTACAATGTATTTTTATTGACACAAGGCCCTCGATCACGTGATTTGCGATTACCACAGGTTTATTCTCCATTGGGCAAACTGTATATGATAAACTCTGGGTACGTGGATGTAGCAGGTGCGGGAAGTTAGGCACGATTCGGAGGCGGAGAACGCTCTCCCCTCATCACGTGGGGTTTTCGGAACAGCGGTGGTCTACAGGAAGGGGGGGGGGGGGGGCGAAAGGAAGCCTTGTTGCAGTTTGCTTGTATGTGTGAGGAACGACGGGAAGACGGAGAGCAGTGCCTCTTCTCTAGAGTGAGGTTTTATGTTCGTACGTGAGCATTTTTTGAAGGGAAGGGGCCCTAAGAGTGACCACTGTACAAACGATTGCGCTTGCCTACAGGAGCTGCATTAATATGGCCTTCATTAAAACCGACTTCATAGGTCTCCATGTCTGGAACAATTCTTCACATCTCCAGCATGTAGGGCCTTACACACTTTCCGCGACGACAGCAGCTCTTTCTTTGGCGTGGTCATATCTCGGGGCATGCGAAAATGGGACATTTTCTAACCGAGGCCAGAATTATAAGAATTAAAGATTTTTTTCCAGAGCTCTCCGTTAGCCTTAAAGAGAAGAGGAGGGGAAGGAGGAGGGGATTAAGTAGGTGTTCGATATAAGCCTCTTCATCTCGGACATAAATCTCGGACATGCCTTTGTCTCCTCCGACAATTTGGGGACAAAGGCGCAACGTCTTCTCTCTGTCAGGGCCTTCACAATAAATCCAGTCACGTAGACGATGCAGGCGCTAAATACAGTTGCGAGAAGTCGTCATCCTGCAAAAAGTACAAAATATATGGTGCCAGAGTTAACTATAGTAAAAATCGAACTATGAAAATGATGTTACGAACGCTATAGATTCTTTGAGTACGCATTGAAAATTCAAGTATTTCTACATGTATTAATGAAAAAGTCTTCACCAAGAAAGTCATAAACGTAGAAAAATGTTTGAACAGCAGCAGAGGCTTTATTACACGACGTTTCGGGAAGAGACTTCCCTTTTTCAAGTGTGCAGAAAGTGCAGTTGCAAAGCATTTTTCGAGAGACCAAGGGAGAGAAGGAACATTGGAAAAAGCGAAAGAAAAAAATCACATATATAGTAGTGCAAATGAAAACACTTGAGCATGAACAAACTACATTCTACAAAACACACACAAAAAAAATTAAAGTAATAGTATTAAGGGGAACACGGTCGCGGCATTCGTTAGCGAAACCAAGAAACTATATCGCAGGCAACTACCTCCGTCAAGTGAGAGTTAGAGCTCCAGATCCAAAAAATAAAATAAAATAAAAAATAAAACAAAATAAAACATACAGGGGTCAAATCGAGTGAGCCCAAGCTAGTATACCTCCGAAGGAAACGAAGATCACAAACAAGCCCGAAGTGTGTGTAAACGGACACCAGAAATGTCACACGTGGGTGGCAATGCTCAACAGAATACCGAGAAACACTCCTTAAAATGCCTCGAAGCCAAACCTCCCCCGCCCCCCCCCCTTCCCCCGCAAAAAAAAAAGAAAAGGTGAAGAAAAGAGAGAATTTAGCGGGCGACGTCCCCACATCCCAATGTTTTTAGCTCTCCCCTCAAAGAGCTTTCTCTCCTCCTCCGCTCTCCTCTGCGATGTGGGAGATGGTTTGCCTGTAGTATACCAAAAACTAAAAACTAAAATCCTACAACAACCTATACAGGTTTCCGTTTGAAATGTTCCTACCAAGCGGGGTTAGGGTTTTAAATTTAGATATATAGAAGGACTCTTTATTTTTGCGGGTAATATCATTTTTGAAACTGCTTTCCACGATTATAATTTTTAGGTGCGTATGAATGTCGTGGTCGTCGGAGTTAAAGTGTTTAGCGACTGGTGTTTGTCCCTTATTTACAATGTCAGACCTATGGCCATAAAATCGCTCTTTCATAGAATTTTTAGTTTCTCCCACGTATTGCTTGTTACACAGCGTGCAGTTAATAATATATATCACGTCAGGTGTTTTGCAGTCGATACGCTGTTTAATATTTACGTAGAAATCTGATGCGTAGCTCGAATTTTTATCAGCAGTCAAAACGAACGGGCAAAGTTGGCAAGGAGTGTTGTGGCAAGGACCACAACCGCCGCATGAACTGGGTTTTTGTATATACGAGGGACATAACATCCTCCCAAGATTCCGATGCTTACGGAATGTGACAAATGGTGATTCGGGAAATATTTTTCTTTTTAAGTCTATCGTCGGCATGCAGGATGTTTAAATGCCGTTTCAATATAGAATTCCGGCTTGATATGTTCGAATAGTAGTTTATAACCAACGGTACCATTGTTTCGTTGGAGTGAAGCTGTCGTGAGGATTCAAGGAGTGTGCTACGTTCCAGAGCGGATGCCTTTCTTGTGGCGTCGTCAAGAATAGATGCGGGATATTTTCTTTTAAATAGCGTGTTCTTCAAAGATGTTACGTTTTCCTTAAAGTTCGATTCTTCAGAACAAATTCTACGCAACCGAAGAAATTGGCTGTAAGGTATATTATTTTTTTGACATTTTGGGTGGTAGCTATTATAGCATAGAACCTGGCGTTTGTCTGTGGGCTTTCAGTACAACTCCGTTACCAAATGGCTTCCCATCTTTTTAATGTTAATGTCGAGCAAGTTCATAGAGTTTGCTGAGAAATCAGCAAACTCCAATTTTTATCTACGTCTACCTGACGATCCTACACAGCAGTTTAGTATTATAATTAACAGAACACTCAAAGATCTGCGTAGCGTAATTCAAATAAAATTAATGGCGATCAAAATACTTACCTTAAGTCAAAAAACGCTCATCCAGGTGTCTTCTATATGCTCATCAAGGTTCATAAGCCCAATGATCCAGGAACGCCCATTAGATCACGCATAGGCACACCAGCCGAACGAATTTCTGAATTTGTAGACCATGCGATTAAACATATACCCCCTGCTACAATCTTACGTAAAGGACACCACACACTTTCTTAATCATATTGACCATATGAACGGATCCGGCTTAATATCACAGGAAAGCATTCTAGTTACTAACGATGTGAGCTCTTTGCATACCAACATCCCATACAATGAGGGACTGGCAGCCGTGGAAGAATTCCTCTCTCTCTCTACTCTTCGTCTCTCACAGACAGTAGCTGTATTCTGCGCTTATTGGAATTACTTTTAGACTGCAATAAATTTATGTTTGATGATGAACATTACTTGAAAATTCAAGGCGCGGCCATGGGGTCGAGAATGTACCCAAATTACGCTAACATTTTTATGGGCAAGTTTGAAGAGACCTTTGTATGGACTTACGCCAAGATTCCCGCCATATATCTTCGTTATCTTGACGATATATTTATCATTTGGAATGACACTGAAGATGTACTCCTCTCTTTTCTAAGTTACCTCAACGGTTGTCACCGTGCAATTAAATTTACCTGCAATTACTCAGCAAGCTCTATGAAATTTCTCGACGTTAATGTTGAAAAGATGGGAAGCCATTTGTAACGGAATTGTACAGAAAGCCTACAGACAAACGACAGGTTCTACGCTATGATAGCTATCACCCAAAATGTCAAAAAATAATATAACTTACAGCAAATTCCTTCGGTTGCGTAGAATTTGTTCTCAAGAATCGAACTTTAAGGAAAACGTAACATCTTTGACGAACACGCTATTTAAAAGAAAATATCCCGCATCTATTCTTGACGACGCCACAAGAAAGGCTTCTGGTCTGGGACGTAGCACACTCCTTGAATCCTCACGACAGCTTCAATCCAACGAAACAAGGGTGCCGTTGGTTATAAACTACTATTCGAACCTATCAAGCCGGAATTCTATATTGAAACGGCATTTAAACATCCTGCATGCTGACGATAGACTTAAAAAAATATTTCCCGAATCACCATTTGTCACATTCCGTAAGCATCGGAATCTTGGGAGGATGTTATGTCCCTCGTATATACAAAAACCCAGTTCATGCGGCGGTTGTGGTCCTTGCTACAACACTCCTTGCCAACTTTGCCCTTCGTTTTAACTGCTGATAAAATTTTGAGCTACGCATCAGATTTCTACGTAAATATTAAACAGCGTATCGACTGCAAAACACCTGACGTGATATATATTATTAACTGCACGGTGTGTAACAAGCAATACTTGGGAGAAACTAAAAGTTCTATGAAAGAGCGATTTTATTTATTTATTTATTTATTTATAAATACTGTTAACCCTTGCCAGGGTCATTACAGAGAGGGAAAAACAACAAAACACATTACCTAACATCTTTCACAACAATAGTACACGTCAAGTAGGCTCTCAAATTCACGAACATTTTCCCTGTCAACAATATAACTAGGCAATGTATTCCAGGACTCAATCACATCAGGAAAAAATGAGTATCGAAAAACATCAACACGGGCATTGAACGGCTCAATGGCTAGGTTGTGATTTAATCGGTCACTTCGTTTACATGGTAGTTTTACATAGCTGTCCTTATTAATCTTAATTTGTCCATGGATGAGTTGAAAAAACAATATCAGTCGATGTTTTTGTCTCCTTGTCTCCAGTAGCTCTAAGTCGCATGAGTCTAACATTGATGTAACCGAATCTGTCCATTTATATTTAGCACAAACAAAGCGGACAGCTAATCTTTGAATTCTTTCTAATTTGGACTTCAAGACTTTCTGATGTGGACTCCAGACAGCCGATGCATATTCTAGAACTGACCTCACGAATGTTTTGTAGGCAATTAACTTAACGTTCTTTGTTGCGTTGTGCAATTTTTTCCTTAAGAAGTACAATTTCTTTGAAGCCTTAGAGCACACGTTTTCCACATGTTTTCGCCAGTTTAGATCATGGGTTATGGACACTCCTAAATACTTAAAACTATTTACATTGTTCAAGAAGTTATTTCCAATGTTATACCTAAAACAAAGTGCACTCTTTTTTTTAGTTATATGAGTAAATGTGGATTTAGTATAGTTAATTTCCATGTCCCACTTTTCACACCACATGTTCAAGGCCTGAAGGCTACGATTGATTTTAATTTGCTCATTCACATTTGTGACTACCGAATAAAGTAAACAATCGTTTACTTTATTCGGTAGTCACAATGTCAGACTTATGGCCAACAATGGCCATAAGTCTGACATTGTAAATAAGGAACAAGCACCAGTCGCTAAACACTTTAACTCCGACGACCACGACATTCATACGCACCTAAAAATTATAATCGTGGAATGCAGTTTCAAAAATTATATTACGAGCAAAACTAAAAAGTCCTTCTATATATCTAAATTTAAAACCCTAACCCCGCTTGGTATGAACATTTCAAAAGGAAACCTGTGTAGGTTGTTGTAGGATTTTGGTTTTTAGTTTTTGGTATACTACAGGCAAACCATCTCCCCCATCGCAGAGGAGAGCGGAGGGGGAGAGAAAGCTCTTTGAGGGGAGAGCTAAAACATCGGGATGTGGGGACGTCGCTCGTTAACTTCCCTCTTTTCTTCGCCTTTTTTTTTTTTTGCGGGGGAAGGAGGGGGGGGGGGGGGGAGAGGTTTGGCTGGGAGGCGTTTTAAGGAGTGGTTCTCGGTATTCTGTTGAGCAGTGCCACCTACGTGTGACATTTCTGGTGTCCGTTTACACACACTTCGGGCTTGTTTGTGATCTTCGCTTCCTTCGGCGTTATACTGGCTTGGGCTAACTCGATTTGACCCCTGTATGTTTTATTTTGTTTTATTTTTTATTTATTATATTTTTCTGGATCTGGATTTCTAAGTCTAACTTGACGGAGGTCGTTGCCTGTGATATATTTTCTTGGTTTCGCTAACGAGTGCCGCGACCGTGTTCCCCTTAATACTATTACTTTATTTTATTTTTTTTGTGTGTGTGTTCTGTTGAATGTAGTTTGTTCATGCTCAAGGGTTTTCACTTGTAGTATTAAGTATGTGCTTTTTCTCTTTCGGTTTTTCCAAGTTTCCTTCTCTCCCTTGGTCTCTCTAAAAACGCTTTGCAACTATTTTCTGCACACTTGAAGAAGGGAAGTCTCTTCCCGAAACGTCGTGTAATAAAGCCTCTGCTGCTGTTCAAACATTTTTCTACGTTTATTTCTACATCCTTAGAACATAGAAATAAATTGTATCACAATATGTATTGAAAAAATATTACTTGAATGAAATAACTTTTAAGCCCTTCAAAACATCGTGTGTATCGCCTGGCAGCTGTATAACAAAATTACTTAAAGCAAACATTTACAGAGACATTGAGAAGCACCAGGAGAGCTGTAATCTACACAAATAGGAATCAAGAAGCTTCACGTACTATATCATGTTTCAGCTAAATCGGCTGATGCAGGAAGACCCTGAAATTGTTGGGGTCTGCCATTGAATTAGAGGCACAGATTAGCAGAAGGTGTTAACTTCAGCTGTTACAATACTTGCAGAAACTGACATCCTTGAGTATTTTTTTTTTATTTGTCCCCACTATTTTAGATACTCGTACGAAAAAATCGTAGAACGAAGATATCAAGTTATCACTGGTAACTAAAGAAGCTATTTAATATACGTTGTGAGAAATGGTGTACATCTATTTTCGTCTTTAGTGAATTGCGTAATTGTTTGTAGCCGAACGTTAAACTATTTAACCTTCTTTAATTAAAATATCTACCGTACACTCTAAAAAAGGGGTGTAGTAGGTACACCCACAGGGGGTGTAAGTGCTGCCACATATACTACACCCATTAAGGTGTACCAGTGCACCTCAAGACGAGGTCACGCATACACCCTTTTTCAGGGTGCATATGTGCACCATTTTAGAGACCTTCAGCATTCGGGGGTACACAGATACACCCCATATTGGGGTGTATCGCTACTCCCTTCTCACACCCTCTCTGTCGTTTCAGTGTGCAGGTACACCCCAATTTAAGGTGTACACGTATTCCCTTCTCTACACCCACGCAATTTTTGGGGAAAAAATATACACCCACCAACAGGGTTTACTATTACACCGTTTTCTACAGCCGCCCCGCTCATAGGGAACATAGATACACCTCATTCAATGGTGTACCATTACACCTCTTTGTGCACCCACCTCAAGGAAACCTGTAAAACATGTACGCGCCCAGGTGGTTGCAAAGAGGCAGGTAAACAGACACAAGGGATTGTTTTCAAATATTCTAGAAGTTTATTAGACAGCCTATTCCGTAAACAAGTACAAACGCGCAAGCAATCCGTGATACGTGAAGATGTACAACGAAGCTGTTACACAACTGAGAAGATTACTTAGCAAACAAGAACCGGGGTGATTCTTAGGTAGTGTCTATTCTCCCAGCAGCCGGCAGAATTATTCACCCGAAATTCTGCCGGCAGTCGCCACTCATTGGTGATACAATCACTTCATCGAACGACGTTTCATCGACACGGGATGTTTCATAGACAGCTTAGGTTAGCTTTCCTATATTAGCTTATCTTTTGTTTTTTGTAATGAGCCGCCCTACACTATATGCGCGAAGTGACATATACGGGTGGCACAGGTGGGGTAAAATTTTAGTAATGAGCCGCCGCAGACTGTCGCCACGAGGCGACGTGAACGGGTGGGCTGGGTCGGTGAGCACACGCCTCAGAGACACACGCGCGACGGAATGCTCCTTCAGCGTGCATTTTACGTAACGAGTGATGATGAAACGTTAGTGTCGACGAAACGTGTCTACAAAACGTGTATCAACGAAAAGTTGTCCATGAAACGTGTTTTCACAAAATGCCGGGAGAATAAGAAAGTCAGTTTTCTACCTGCAGTTATCCCCTGATTGTAGACAGCTAATGGCAGGCGACTGCCGGTAGAAGTTCGGGGAAATTATTCTCCTGGCTGCTAGAAAATAGACGCTGCCTAATTCTAGAAGTAATCCGGAACTTAACGGTCAATTCCTGGAAAGGAGAAGGTTGCAGCGCACTAACGATGAAAATACCGGACTTGAAATATGTAATCCGAGATGTCAACACTGGCTCACTGCAAAACTACACAAACACAAAAACGAAAAGAAAGGGGTCTTCGAAGATCCAACGCAATATGGCAGAAGCAGTAGTTTGCCAAACCGAACACTAAACGCATCACATGAATTTCTTGGGCTTTTTTGAAGAAATCGCTCGTTGCCGATGTACGCGTCGGACGTTTCAAACACTGGAAGCCTTGGTGCACTCAAATACGTTGTCGTGGACGAAATCTCTGGCAGCCCCGCTGGTCGCAGCATAGCACACAAGAAACCAGGCCGGAAATCAGACATTCCGGGACCGGAAAGAGCTACCTCGTCATCCGCGAAACCTTTACCACATGATCACACTCCTGCCATTACCCGCGCCCAGTCAGCGGAGTAAAGTGATAAAAAAAAACCTCCGGTTCATTGGTCCGGCGACTGCTCAGCTTCTTCCACGCTTTCAGCTTATGGAGAGAAAGAAAAGAGAGGAGTATACGAAAATAGCAGCTCCTTCAAGGCCAAAAGAGGCTGTCCTCGCAAAGGCTTATCTCCAGGGTTATCCCAACAATGAACTCAACAAGAGGATTTGTCCCTTATATCCTCTTGAAAATTCGACCCAAAGTTAACAGTGTAGTGGATGCTACCCGTGGCCTTGGCCTTCAGGCAGGTGCCATGCTCTGCCTATCTCTGGCTTGGAGACTGTAGTAACGTGATCCTACCCGGAGACCCGATTGGCCTAAAACAAGCATAGCGTCTACTCTACTGTCAATACCGAGTGAAAAGGACAGCTCCATACTTTCTAAGAAACTGCCCGACCCAAAAAGTGACCCCCAAGGGGGAATCCAAGCACAAGGTGATCGGGGTGCGTGGCTAGCGTGGCGGTGCACTGATACACCTAGAGGTTTTAAGGGAGAGGAGAATGCTCATTTTCGGTGTACAAATACACTGGCTGGGCAACGGAGGGTGCATCTTTCAGAAAAAGGGTGCATGTGCGCCTGATACACCCGACGACACCCTTTTTTTCTTAGAGTGTACCTCTCAGGCGCTTTATATTTTCCAATATTTGAGTACTGTGATTCACATGAATTGCAAGTCCTCCGAATTTTTCTTAGGGTTCTAGGCCACGGCACTCTTATATAAGCTGCGATTCCCTTCCGACATGTGCCACATAACACCCAACGGGAGCTCTGCGGGGCCGTTAACGAGGTCTCGGGTGAGTAGCACGTGTACGTAGAAAAATCAGCCGTCCAGCAAGTGTCTCGAGGCTACCCAGGCAGCACGCCGACACTGGGCCAGCGTCGGGGGAATATTGCTCACAATATTGGCCCACTTTCATGTTTTGCACCACGGCCCAGTATTGGGCCAATATCGGTTAACGATCGTTCTACAAATGGGCCAGAATCGGCGATATAATTCGAGTTCTGTGCAGAGATGGGCGAATATCAGTTAACATAGCCGCGGCCGCTGCGGTGTCAGCGGACTTGGGCCAAGCCAACGTTACTAGAACCGATCAGTCGGGAAACTGCCATAGAGCCTGCTCTGAAACAAAAAAGGCACCAATCTGTACTCGAGAACCGAGCTAATAGCGATCGCAACGCCGCCATTTCTCCCGCACCGGCCACTCAAGAAACAGCACGTAACTTCTATTCTGGATTTAACTGGCTATTTTGGCTCCGAAACAGATGCGGTGGAAGGGGCTTCAAGGGTGCCACCCCCGACCCCCAAGCGGACGCGCCGCGAATTACTGCCGAAGTTAGGGCGCGCCTAGGTCGGGACTGCGCTACCTGAAATAACCGCTGAGACATGGTTGTATAAAAACAATATTAATTGTGCCACAAACCTTGTAAACTAAAATATTTAGAAAACATCACGCGCTCCCCGTTTTGCACTAACCTCCAATAAAAGTTACTACAAAAAGAGTTTTGTTCCGTTGGTTTGTACGGAAAAACCCAGTTCCAGCCACTGATTGCCCGGCGCGGCCCGTGGCAACAGCGGCGGCCGCCGCGATTGGCCGGCGTGAGTGACCGATTCAGTATCGTTTTAGAAACGGTCAAGAATCCCTAATACCGGCCGATATAGCCGGTTCAGACCCGACAAATTACCGGAAAACGGCACTGGATACTGTATATCAGCGTGCTGTTGGCCGACCCATGATGTTCCGCCGACATCGGCCACATCACAGTGGTACTGGCCCGATCTTTACGATCCAGCGCCTATACCGGAAGTATCAGAATGATATTGACCCGATTTCTCCGATCCGACGCCGATATTGGCTCAATACTGTGTGCTGCCTGGGTACGCGCGTTCGTGATGGTCAGTGCATCATATCCTAGCAGAAACTGACAGAGACGAGGGGGCGAGAGCTCGCGGGTACGTTAGGACGCCGAATTCTGGTTGGAATGATCAGTGGCATAGCCTCCTTTATACTCACAAAGCCTGGCCGTTCAACGACGGAGCCATAGAGTGCCCGGTCTCAGATTGTGAGTGCGAGGATCTGGTGGCATAGAGCTTCAAAGAGCCATTTCTCGGGGAACCTGGACGTCAGCGCACAGCTCTTGCAGCGGCGAGAACCCGAAACACACTTGTTCGCTCGGGAGAAGTGTGGTTCGGCGTCTCGCCGCAGCAGGGCACCAGTCACGTGGCTCTCTTCTTATCCGTTGTCTGCCGATCCACCTTTTCCATTTCGGCGGCCGCTTCTCGTAGCGATCTGCCAGGCTTCGTCAATATATATGAGGCTATGTTAGTGGGTAGATGCGAAGCTAGTTCACTTTTTCTCCACTGCACTCGCCGAACGCGTAAGGACGCAGAACGCAGGAGTCCGGTGTTTGACTTTCGCACTCAAACGCGTTTGACGAGGGCAGTGGAGACTAAGCTAGCTTTACATCTACCCACTATTCATTCCAATCAGAACTCGACGTTGTGACGTCACCGCGCGCTCTCCGCCTGTCCCTCTCCCTCACTCTCTGCCCGCATAGGTATGAGCTCTAAGGAACTTTTTACCGTTGTCTATGAACGTTTCAGAAAATGTAATCAAAGTACTCTGAGAGCGCATCTTTCATTATGTCAGGCGCTCATATCTGGTGCGCTAACAAACTGCTTTCCGTTTAGGTTTCTCAGGCTAACGGTTCTGCTGGCCCCATTGGTAATGCCAAACCACTTTTTATCCAGCTCAATCCAATTAAGTTTTTTTGCATCGTCTTCATGAAATTAGCGGTTGCATTAGAATATTAAAAAGAAAAAAATAGATTGAGAGTGATGGAGAGGATAGTCTCTCAGAAGTGAAATGGCGCAATCGCTTGATTGGAAAAACTACGAAAAGCACTATCAACTCATTCTTTCAAAATCTGTGGACTTGACGTGTTATTGTGTGGAGAACCAGACAAGCTTCATGACCTTGTTCTTCTGCAATTCATAAAACATTTTCCCTAGTTTTCCTGAAAGCGGAAGATCCCCATCCGTCATCTCTCCTTTCGGGGCTTAAATTTTGTTTGTCGTTTTTTCTTTTTTTTCTCATCCCCGTAGCATTGCAGAGATGCTAAGCGAAATGCTTAAGAAAAAAACATTTCAAAGATGATACTTCACTGTCATATTTATTTTGTGCGCCAAAATACGGAACCCTACACTTTTCAAACTCGGTGCTTAAAGTAATGGGGAGCTGATACAGCAGTTTTCCAGCCTGCCGGCTAATAAAGGACCCAGCCCAGTTGCCGTAAAGCGTAGGACATCGTTGGGCAACGCCGTCAAGGTACTCTCCTTCACATTATTGGAAGCAGATGGTAAATTCTCCTCTTCTTGTTGAACCCAATAAAGTCAACTTTGAGGTTGCGGATATGTCTGGAGATGATGACCTTTTCATTAAGTACAATCAGACTTGTACGTAATTCGTTACAAGTAACAAAATTACTTGTAATCCCTTACATTTATCGGTAATTTAGTAACGAAATAATTACATATTTTCTAGAGTAATTTTAAAGTAATTCCCTTACATTTTTGACGTAACGGATTCCTTGTAATCCGTTACATTTTTCAGGAGCAGCCCCCCCCCCTCCTCCTCCCCTTCCTCCCCCTCCTCCTTATAAAGAAAAGGTCGTTTTCATTTTGGTAAAGTTGAGCTCAGTGACACTGTCACGCGAATTGACCAATGCAAAGGGAGGCTGGCACTCTTCAGTTCCGCAAAGTCTTTTTTTTTTTTTTTTGCAACACCAGACCTCTGAATATATTTATTTTAAACCCTAACAACAATGTCAAAATATCCAAGTAAACATTTCTACAAAAAAACAAGGGGGGGGGGGGCAAGTTATATCCGCTTTTTTTATCGTCTTTGTTTTTTCTTTGCGATCGAAGGCGGGGAGAGGAAGACACCAAGTGATTATATGCCTCTTCGAAAAGCTGAAGGCGGTAAGTGCACAGAAAAGAATTAACAATGTCCTTCTCGGTTATAGTGACTAGCAGAACGTAACGGCGCAAGTGAGCTGGTGTATATTAAACAAACGCAAAAAAAACAGTTTAATAGTGACTAGGACCATTTTCATAATGTCACAGCACGAGACAACGCTCCGTCTACCCTAAAATCCACTGAAAGAGATGTGAGAATATGTAAAGGTGTAATGCCACAAGCATCCTCATTCGTCGATGCACACTTACCATCTTCTCTTAGGAAACAGGATGTATTTTTGTCTGCTTTTTTCACCTTATTCGACCCTGTTTTCAAAGCTACTTACTTTTTTTTTGTAGTCCAACTTCTAGGGTTGGCCCACTTTATTTGTGAATTCCAGCCAGATTATCTACATCTCAGTTACCCTTTTTGTGAGTCAGCTTTTTGCGAGCACTTCGAAAATGATAATAGTCTTCCTTTTTTCTTCTTCATGTTTTTACCCCAGCAGTACGCACCTTATTTCAAGCAGATATTTTTACAAATAATACATAATGGTGGCTGACGTAGACTTGATATTTTGGGCTTGAGGAGAGAGTGAAACTCGTAAGTGGGGCGATAGCCACCATTATTCTCTGCCCTTTGCTGCCCGTGGCATATGCGGACGTTTATCTGGAGAACACCGGAATAAACTGCAGTCGGTCCGTGCTCCTTGCGTGTTTGAACGGCACCAAGAAAGGTACACATGGAAAACGTGCGTTTACATTTCCTTGTTTTAACCAACGTTCTAATTAATTGTTCTTAAGAGTGTCCTGTTGTTGTTTTTTTCTCGATTACTTACATTTAAATATTGGAAATTTTTTTCTTATTCACCAACGTCTCAACCGAGGCTCGCCCTGTTCAGAACCAAAGGAAGAAGAACATCGAGCCAAACCTTATTTATTATTTAATTATCACCTTACTGTTACCACCTCTACTAAAACTCTCGAATATTAGGCAACGGCTGCAACGACGAAGCTTTGCTCTATCTTCGAGGTAAATAGTACTTCCATTGCTTCGCTGAAAAAGCTCAATGCAGAGCAGGAAGCATTTGTGAGGCACAATATGGCACTCCCATCCAGTGCCTCAGTTCAAATGGTGTTCAGCATAGCAGCAGACATATTGAGTAATAAATAACGCAAAATGTCTGACGAGACTTTTGAGAGTCAGCTGTTGCTCAAAATACTCAAGGTCCATAAATAGAACAGGTGGCAACAATAAGAACTTGAATAACCAAGCTTCTCCCCTTTGTTTCTTAATTGAGGAAAAAATACTGTTGAAAATAACGCCACGAAAGTAACGGATTACTTTTGGGAATAACGGTCACTTACTTTTATGGGAGGGTAATTGTAATTGTAATAAATTACAATTTAGCCTCAAGTAATTGTAAATGTAATTCGTTACTATTTTTCAGTAACGTGTACAAGTCTGAGTACAATCAAGCAGAGTTTCTCTTGATCGTTAACTTCGCCTTGTATTTTTTTTTATTTTTATCAACGGCTTAAATTCACTCGCACAGACTCAACCACGGTATACTCTTTGATGGAAGCTTAAAAAGTTCGGTTTCGAATATAGCTGTATCTATTTGGTGACATGTCATTGAAAATCATGCATCTTCCAACGAACTCTGCGACCAAGTTCATCTAGAATGGGTTGATATCCAAGTTGTTTGATCAAAGAGTGCTCACAAGAAAACAATAATCCCAGCATTCACTATGCATTTTTTTAAAAATTTGGATACATCGTATTGCAATGTAACCCTTCCAACCTTATTGAAGAGCTTTAATTTTAGGAAGGGGGTTGAATACGTTTAAAAACTTTCGTTCTAAGGCCGTTAATCTACCTAAAATGAGACGGCCTATACGTGATCCGATTTCCTCTTCTGCCTGAGTAGAACTAGTAACCACTAAAGAGGGCGAGGAAAACGCAGCTTTCTGATGTGAAAAAAGTGTGAATATTCCTCCTAAGCTCGCCTTCTGGATGAAGATGTATTTTGTTGCAGGCACACTGGCAGAGAGGTGGTTTTCGTTTTGTTTTTTTTCCCCGAGAGTCTGTTTGGGAAAGTTGCTAGTACGGGGCGCACGGCGCGTCGGCCTTTTCGATGTGCAAAAGTCACGCACCTTAAAACCCCAGTCACACTGTTCCCACATCACTCAAAAGACCAGTGGCGTAGCCAGTGGGCGCAGCCAGCGAAACCAATAATATACACATGCATTTTGACTCCGAAAATCGGGAGGCCCCAAATGGAAACGAGCGTCAACGCTCTAACGGTACACTTGTACACGTGTTAACGAGCCCAGCGTCGGAGGTGTTTCGTCTTGTACGTGCCTACTTTTTAGATATTACCCTCGGAGGTGGTTTTGCCCTATGAATAACTGCGATTGTAGCTTCTACTGTGTTTTGTATTGTTTTTAGATTTTCGTGTGAACTCCGTTCGATGTGTTTTGTCTTGAGTGTCTGCACTTGTTTGTGGTACCTTCATGTCTGCTTTAGGCTTCGAGCCTTTTTTGTTTTAACATTTTATTCTAACACACAGATTGTTTTATTTTATATTAATTATTTTGTTATAACTTATTTATTTTGCCTCGTGGCTGGTGCTAACCAAACCTTCCGTGATTGGATGCCTGCTCCAGAATGCTGCTAAACACAATATAGGAAACTGCCAGGAGCCCGCAGGGCACTTGGATCGTCCAGGATACCCTTGATCAACCTGCACGTCCGAATCCCCTTCGGCTGTGGAGTCTTCCTCCCGCTAACTCGGAAACTTGGGACCCCTTACGGCTCTGTAGCGGAGTTGCCCGTCTTTGTGTGGAGTGGACTCCTGTTCGTCAAGCTCGGCTGTGGTCGTTGTGGCTCCCGCTGGAGGTGTGGTCGAGGAGGGCGGCAGGGGAAGTCGCCAGAGGTGAGATTCTTTCCCCCTCAAACGTGACTCTCGGATTGTCTAGTGTGCAGTTTCATTTCATTTCATTTATTGGTATCCTCAGGGCCCGAAAGCATTACAGAGGCGGTGGGATTATTATGTAGAAGTTAATAAAATTCACTCAAATCACGAATCAAGTTCTAGTAGTATGGATACATCATTTTTAAAATCAACAGGATTAACAATTGTGGCAATGGATGTGGAAAGGTGATTCCGGTCGGCAGACGTACGAGGTATGAATGATCTGTAGTAGGTATTAGTGTGGCACTGTGGAATTTCGACTTTATGTATGTGATCATTGCGTGATGCTATGTAGGATGGCTCGAGTAAGAGTTCAGTCTTAAGGATTGGGTTGTGAAAAAAATATTTTCGGAAATAAATTTAATCGATAAAACTTTCGGCGTAAAAAAAGAGTTGGCAAGGATAGGCATTTTTTCATAAAGGTTACGCATGATGTACGATGGTAATTAGAAAGAATGAAACGCACGATCTATTCTGGACAGCTTCCAAGGCGCCGACGAGGCTCTCAGTGTTAGGATCCCAAACAGCAGAAGCGTACTCACGTTTTGGCCGGACTAGTGTTTTATAGAAAAAGAGTTTCAAAGTCGAAGGAGTCTGGAAAAAATTACGTTTTAGATAGCCAAGCATGCGGTTGGCATTGGAAATGACGTGGTGAACATGCGATTCCCATGAGAGGTTAGATGTGATGTGAACGCCCAGATATTTGTAAGTTTCAACCCGCTCTAAAGTCATATTATTAAGGATATAGGAAGGAGGATCGTTATATCGCCTGGAAATTATTTGTTTATATTTGTCAACATTTAATGACATGTGCCAAGTGTCACACCAACTTGATATGGAATCGAGATCAGTTTGAAGAAGTACGATGTCTGAACTGTTAACAATTTCGCGGTATACAACACAATCATCTGCAAATAAACAAATAGAAGTGTTGACATTCAATGGTAAATCATTAATGTAAATGAGAAAGAAAAGAGGGCCAAGCACAGATCCCTGAGGTACTCCGGACGTTACTGAAACTTTGGACGAGTCGGTATTATTACAATTTACAAACTGTGAACAATTAGTCAGAAATGAGCAAATTCACGAAAGTACATGATGTTCAATGTTAAGTTTGTGAAGCTTAAGAAGGAGAAGGCGATCAGAGACCCTGTCAAACGCTTTGGAGAAGTCTAGAAAAACACTTTTCAATTCGTGAACCACGATCTAGAACCTGATGGAAATCATCTGTTAGTCTTACAAGTTGTGTCTCGCATGAAAAAGATTTCCTAAAACCGTGTTGGTTAACGTTGAAGAATGAATTAGATTCAAGAAAATTAACCAGATTCGAATAAATTATATGTTCCATTGTTTTACAACAAATACTTGTAAGTGAAATGGGTCTAAAGTTAGAAGGGGAATGTTTGTCTCCAGTCTTGTGTAGTGGAATCACCCTTTCAGTTTCCAGTCATCTGGAAGCTGACCTAGTGGAAGAGATTGCTCAAATAGTTTAGACAAAATTATTGATGTATGTTCTTTTGCATTCTTTAGAAACTTTGAATTAATATTGTCAACACCAGATGACGATGATTGTTTAGTTGACTCTATAATTTTTAAAATGCCATTCACATCAATGACAATTCGATTCATGGGAAAAAATTCATATGAAGGATATGATGGACAAAATGGATCAGTAACATTATTAAATACATTAAAAAACATTTCATTGACAATAGTCAAACACAAAAAATCTGGAATCATTTCACCGGACTCATTTTTAAGTGAAAGGGAACGCTCAACACTGAGATTCATTACACTCCAAAATTGTTTAGGATTATTGACTAACATAGATGGGAGGCACTCATTAAAGGGTAATATTTAGTCTCCCCGACTGCTTTTTTGTATTCATTGGCTGCGAGATTATAACGTTGCCAGTATTCCTCCGAGTCAATGCGCTTTGCGTTTCAAACGTTTTTTTTTTTTATTTGAGAGCCTTCGGAGTTGAGGAGTGAACCATAGAGACTGAGTGTTTGTTATAATTGAGCGTGATGGAATGCGCTCATTAAATAAAGAAATGGCTTTGTTCTTATATGAATCCCAATTGGTTTGAACGGAATGCTCGAAAAACGCTGGCAAAAAGTCCTCCAAAAACAGCACAGACCTCTATTAATCGCTGCGTAGTTGGCCCTTTTGTAATCCCGAATTTGTTTGATCCGTTTTGTATTACGGCACACGGGAGTTATATAAAAAACAATATTAAGCAACGAGTGATCACTGAGACCAGGAACGTATAAATTATCAGAAATTAAACCAGGTGTATCAGTCAGTATCAGGTCGAGCACGTTCGCCGAAGAGTGTGTTGTCCTTGTTGGAAATCTTACAATTTGTGAAAGATTAAAGTCAGAACATAGATCTAAAACTGGTTACATTCGGTTGAGGGGTTTTCCGATGAAGAGCTTAAATCAGACCAGATGATGCCGGGATAATTAAAGATCGCCCATAAGAAAAATGGGTAAGTTCGGAAAGCGAACACGGACAAGGTTAATTGCATCATGAAGTTGCTCAACAAAAGTATTTGATCCTCTTGGAGGACGATAGCAACAGCCTAATACTATCTTTTTGTGTCCAATGGAAAGACCTACCCATAGTATTTCGAGATCAGATTTTATGTTTATCAAAAAAGAATTAAGTTCAGGCACAGCTGCTATCAAAACTCCCCCGCCAGAACGTTCCTTGCGGTCATTGCGGTAAACATTAAAACTTGGTACAGCCCCCTTAACATCATCCTTAACTTGAAAAGAAAGCCATGTTTCAGTTAGCACAACTAAACCAGCATCACATGAATCAATCATTGAGCACAAGTCATCGCGTTTTTTAATCAGACTTCGGATGTTAGAAAAAAACAACTGGCACGTTCGCTGGTCCTCCGCCCCTCTCTTACCGCTAGGCGGAGCCAGACGGCTGAGAAAGAGGAGCTGAAATTAGAGCAAGCGCGCTAAGATTTCTTTCAGAGCGCTGGAATGAGGTTGACACACATATTCGGTCTTCTTGGGGGTTGTACGTATAGCAGTTGTTATTTTGATAAAGCGTGTTGAAACGCAGTTTCAAAGTACTTCCTTGGGATTTGTCAAATTATATTAGTTTTCTTCTAGCCAGGCGAATAGCAAAAGAAAAATCTTCACTGACAGTCACGCCTACCGTTTTTAGTTGCACTTTGCAAGATAAGATAAGATACCTTGTTTTGAAGGAAGAAAACTGTACGATGATGGGGCGACATTTGTTTGCAGCAAATGCCCCTAGCCTATGTGAGCGCTCTATACCAAATGTTCCGCTTATGGAAGGCAAGGAGCATTCGGAGAGTAGGCTTGTAATCTTTCGTTCGGCGTCACCCCACGTTTCTGAAGCAAGATCAGGAATACCGTAAAAGATAGCGTTGTTTCGACGATACCGGTCCTCCATATCATCAAGACGCTCCCGCAGAGCAATGTTTTCATTCCGTAAGCTATCAGCTGCTTGACCGGCGATACCGTGTTTTTGCAGTTTTGTTTCAAAAAGGATTGCTTTAGTCTCAACGGCATGCAATCTTTTGTTAATGTCGGTCACCTCTTCTTGCATAACTTTCTGGTTTTTCTTTATCTCATTTACACTGGTAAGCAGCTTTGACTGTTGCTGTTCAAACTGAAGCGAGCGAGAATTCAAGCTCTGTAAAAGATCATACATTTCGCTAAACTGCTTAGCCTGAGCATCGCTGATGGGACCAGGATTGGCCTCAACGTCGCCACAACACAACAAAGACTGTACAGTGTTTCTGACACACTCAGAAAAATGCAAATATTGGTGTGGGCAAGAGACCAGCAGTAAAAAACGATTATCGGATCGGTAACAATAATCATCCCTTCTTCCACATACCTGGAAAAAAAAAAAGAAGACTCGTTTAAGCATGGCGAACGAGCTGCTGCCGTCCTGCCCACTGGCGTCGAAGCCTTGTCCGAAGCATTTTATGCCGTCGATGTGCGCCGTAGTTATCCCGGTGGGCGTCACGTGACCGTGAACACGTGACCGCGGTTGTCGTTGTCACACAGAACAGTCTCGGATATCGGGGAAGATTGTGCGTCAGCACAATTCACGGTACTCGTCACGTCGCTCGAAATCACCACGATCCGATCTTTAAACTGTTCCTCCGAGGCTGCAGAAATCACGTCAAGGTTCCCGAAAGGGAACCTTGACGTGATTTAAAAGTAAAGTTAAAGTAAAAGAGATTTGCTAATTAAAAGTTTTAATTTAAAATTAGTTTTAAATTCCTAAATTTCTAAGGAGACCTAAGTCGTCAAAGTTGGCAGTCTGACACCGGTCTAATTTCCGTCGATGACAGCAGATTCACTCCCACTATACCCTAGAAATGCAGGCCAAGCTCCTCTGGCGGAGCTCTTCACTTCAGCAAGCGACTGGTGGAGAGGAGGCGAGTGCTCGGCCCCTCTCTAGCGTTTGCTCGCTAAAGGGGAGGAAACGCCGAAAAAATATTGTGCGTGCCTTACACACGAACTCAACTCTCCTACGTCACGCCGCGGAGGTGGCGCGTCGGGCGCACTTCCGATCTGGGGCGGTGGGCAGAAGTCGCCGTGCGAGACATGCATTCCTGCATATGCGTTCTTTTGGGAGAAACCAGACAAAAAACCTACTTTCTCGTCAAAATGCTGCGACGGGGGCTGTACCAAGAGAGTCTGGAAAGGTTTGGAGATCCGTTTTCATGTGTTTCTGTCCCCTCCGTTCGTCCGAGAACGTGGATAGCAGCCGTGAAAAGCGCAAACCAGACTCTGTCGAACTACGATTGCTTGTGCGGGCCACACTTTGTGGTCGCCAGATGTATTTGTTTTGTTCCAACATGAACGAGAGAAAACCGCCAAGTTGTCCGGACCACCCGCGAGTTCAGTGCGTCTTCAAATTCACACGGCCGCCTGACCGTTCGAACTTTCGTCTGCTCTTTCAAACTTGTCTGCTTTTTGTCATCTGCTCGTTCAAACAAAAGCGTCCCGTAGACCAAACTTTGACCCGGTGATTGCAATAAGAAGGAATTGCAGGCCTCAAAAGACTTAAGTAGGCTCGGTGTAAACAGTAGATACAAGAAGATGTTGATCATTGGTACCAGTGGCCATTCACCGACTTGTTACGCTTGGGGCCGGTTGCACCAACGTCGCTTACCTTAACCCAAAGCGGCTCTTTCCTAAGTCGGCTTAGCGCCCTAAACTGAGCTCGGACAAGCACGGGTTTAAATTCCGGTTGCACCAACGTTAACCTGGCTTTACAGACGCACCCCTAGCTAAACGCTGGATTTGCCTAGGGAATGTAGGGACAAACAGAGCTAACTAGGGAACGCTCAGAGGGACGAATACTATTGGTGGAGAGGAATCTCGTGATGTAAACAAAAAACCTGCTGTAGTAGCCGTCGTCGGCGTCTGCTTTTCGCTGTATTTTTTCGGTGAGTAACGAATTAAAGGTCTCCCAATTCAATCATTTTTTTCGCTTAACTTTGAAAAACAGGAGTCAACGCTTTAAATAAACACGAATGCTTTTTACATCTGTGATTGTGTGTTTAATATCGGTTGATAACAGAATATTTTGACAGTGACAGTAGTTTTCGTGCTCACATTTCGAGATAAAGGAGCCATCGGGGGCCCCAAATCTCACCGAACGCGAGACGGACGCTCTACTCGCTACATCGCTCTAGACAAAACATCATCGAGAATAAGTAGGCAGGTAAGATGACTACTAAAATCAAGTCATGCCTGAGACCGATAAAGTTCAAAACAGCGACGAACTCGCCACGGCAGCTGCGAAAATGCCCAGAAATCGTCGAATAGAAGTCGTCGAGTTGTCGTTGCCATGAATAGAAGTTGTCGTCGCCACGAATGAAAGATATAAAGCAAAATATTCCTAAGGCCCGCTTCAGACGGAGCAATTTCACCCAGCAACTCGACGTCGCAACACCAGCAACACCGGACCGCCCGCGTTCACACGCAGCAACCGAATTGCTCCGACTTGCCATCATCATCATTAAATTTGATATTTCTTTCACTATTTAAACGCCCAGCTACGCGCTAAAAACGTGTTCTTATATCTTTGAACGGCGTTAAGAATGCTGAATCACTTTTTCTGAAAATGTTTATTTCCAAAAACGATCCATTTCAAACCAGAACTAAGTCTTTAGCTGTCATCATCACCACCACAGGGGTGTCACGTGAAAATATCGCGTCCCTGATTGGCTGCAGCCGCTTCAAACGTCTTCGAATTGCTCCGAGTTGCTCGCTTGTTCGAGCCGGACCCGATCTCAGCAATTCGCGTCGATCTAGGGAAAGCTAGGGAACAACGCGCCAGCAACCTCAAAATTGCTGGCGGGTTTCCTGAAGCCATCACCGACTTGCAATGCCCGATTCTACTTGCGGTTTTCAGGATCGACGTCCACCATCTCAGCTACAGTTCACGCTTTTGCAGCCCGAGCGACGTCGCGACTGAAAATAGCCAGCAGAATCTCATCGTGGGAGTCAGGGCTTTAGCGCCCATTCTGCGGCGTCCACGTCAAATGAATCGCTGCAAGTCACATTATCCGCGCGAAGTTTTGCGGTGTAACGAGCCTCGTTAATTTTGCTGAAGCCGCTCAAGTAGTCAGACATTGTTAGGAGGACATGGAATCAACAATTCCAACGCGAAAAAGAGCACGGGGACTCACACCGACGCCGAAAACAACGCAATTCAATGGTTTGTTTATGTGCGACGACGAGCTTCTTGCCCACCATCCACCGCGCATGCGCGGCGCCGGTGGCGTCCGCTGGGGGCGCTCCGGTTTGTTTGTAAACATGAGTTGGTGTATATTCTCTGAATGTTGGCCGACTGATTTGTTCCTGACGATACTGAAAGTTTCTAATTGAAGTCTTCACTGTAAACTTACAAATAAAACCTGTAATTACTCAAAATTAGTTAATAGCTTAATTATACCAACCGCTTTTTATTTTCCCATACAGGCTCTTTGGTAAAGACCAATACCACACTAACTATTTTTCTGTCGATGTGTGCCTTTAGCACGAGTGATTTGGCCAGGGTTCCGCAAAACAGTCTGTATAGTTTATTTGAATTTTCACCAAACGACTGAGAGTTATTAAAAAGACAGCAGTTGAAATAAAGAAGTGATTTATTTGAAATAAGGTTGTGAAACGTTCGTACACAAATTAAATGTGATAAAAAGCAATCTGACCTAAAATCTTCTCATTTTTATATATTCGACTTTCGAATATATATTTTTTAGATATTCGACCTGTCAAATTCGAGATTCGTTGTCGTAAGCGGCATACATTTGCAAGAGATTAACGCGGAGCAGAATCTAGTTGTCTAAATTCTAACAACAGCTACAGGGATTTCCCAGACCCCCCCTAGGGGAGGTTTAGACCCCCCCTCGTTTTTCCGAAGGCACCCAATTAATTCACAACGACTCCTATATTCGCAATGCCCCCCCCCCCCCTTTAACCCCCCCAAAAAATTTAGACATCACCCCCCCCCCCCCCCCCCCCCCTGATTTCAATTCCTAGGGAAACCCCTGCACAGCTATTATATGTTTTGAGGACGGACAACCAATCTGCAATTGGAATTTGTCAGCTAAGGTCAACATTTCAAAAGTTGTTCAGCGGAGTTTAGGGAATTAACTCGCTAACTATCATTCTACGCTCGTAACTTGACGTCCTCCGCAGTCAGTGACGTGATCCCGAAGAAATCTTTTCTTTATTTCGAGTGCACTTTTCTTTTAAATTTTACTTAATTGTTGGTGAAACACCCTTAATAGTGTACACAAACTCAATTGAAAAAAAAAATAAAAAGGTACGGCCGCCATGTCTCTGCTTGTGTGAGCAGCCACGTGCGATTGCAAGCCTACCAATGCTATACCTTCATGCGCAGGCTGCACTGATCTGAAGAAAACTGATGTCACATGACGTCAATTTGCGTGGTCCTTTCGCGGTGAAATGAACGGACGGTCGGACACAGTTCTATAATAAGCGGATTCGGTTCGAAAGCATTAAAACAAGGTAAACCCGACAGACAAGAAAAAAAGAAAGAAAGAAGAGAAACCAATAACATTCGTGCAATCTTTCTTCACGTGTTGTTGCTGCCGCTTAACCCAAACCGTCATCGCTAAAAGAAAAAAAAAAGAAGAGAAAAGCTTTTTGTAATTTTTTTTTGGACGTCTTTTAGGAATAACAACTCCGCATTTTGCATATATATCACGGGAGCAGTTCCGCGCACGCACACTCGCGGGATGTAGAACTTGCATGACTAATTGGTTATTTCATTCAAACTTTCCACCCGGCACTCATCAACTGCTCATTAAACTACAGAATTACTTTACGCGAGAGAACGAAAACTCTGTGGAAAGTTTCCGGTTCTGATGACGCACCGATGCGAATGAATGTTTCTCTTTTAAACAAGCATACGTCGGGCAACGACATTTTGGCGCTAGAGGAAGCGGTTCTGCGAAGTTTACGAAGATTAGATTTCTCGAGGCGGCGACGCACGCTGTCCCTTGATTTAGTATTTGAAATTAAAAGTCCGTCACAGTTCGCGGATCAATAAAGACGTTTTCCGATGAAAATGATGCCCGTGCAGATTTTCCCTTTGAAGCGGGCGAGTACGAAAATTCTTCGCGCCTTAGCCTGAGAATATACCAAAGACTCGCTGTCGGTCGCTCCATCTCTTTGCAGGCCTGCGAAATAAGCTAGAGGCTTCGCGGCATCACAACGCCCGAGCTTTATTCACAGAACCGCTTTGCGGCGCCACTAGGCTGTAGGTTGTTGAGTCTGCTCTACGGTGAAGGATCGTGCGAAGAACCATTGATTTTCTTAGTTGTAGGCGTGTTAGGGGGGTGAAAGAACCTTCTGTTAATCTTTTTTTATTCGGCACGTTCATGCAAGACAGCGTTTTCCCGGGGGGAAAGTGCGCACGGCAATAGGCAACACTATTTACATCGCACACGTCCTGCGCGGCGCTAACGAAAGAGCATGCAGTAATGGCTGACTCTCGCAAACTTCGCTTTGACACGTACTTTACGCAAAAACGAACGAGCCTTAAATTTAACCCCAAAACGTTAAACTTACCTGGACTGGGAACCCGTCAGCACGTCATTGACCCTTGGGAATTGTGGCGATATGCCTAACTTGCCACTAGCTCTCTAATGCGTGGAAGCAGCAGGGCTAGACAACGACTCTCTAAGCACTGAGGTTGCCCATCCAGGGGCATGAGCTGTTAAAAGCCCGATTTCAAAACTTTAATACTCAATTCATTAATGGATTGAGTTATGGATTGGATTAATGGATCGAGTGAAGGAGGTATACCTCCACTAATTCCACGCAAACTAATGAGACCAATGTCCTTATTAGGTCTCCGAAGTCCGCTAGCGTGCGAATGTGCCACGAGGGGTGCCTCGAGTTTCTTGTGGACTTCTGGCGGAAAACCAACCGTTCTGTATCTCAGACAGCGCGCAGCGCAAAACTTTCGAGATTCTCAGAGCACTCCGAGCAGAAGAATACTATAATGCAATATAGACAAATACCTGCAAATGCGTGACATTTGGAGCAAAATTGAACTTCTGACCCGTACGCGTGTCGGGGAGCTCTAATCAAGTTAACAGAGAGAGCAAGAGAGAGCAAGAAGACATGTCGTTCTCTTGTTTTTTTAATAAATCTTTTTGATTTGATGTTAAGTGTAGCTTATTATGACATGTGTATTCCTCACTGTATAATCGTTGCTCAAACGCAGTCTGAATCACGAACTGATTTGCCGTCCACCGGAAGGACTTTGGCATAAGGCTAATTTGAAAAAGCCTGCGAAACAGGAGTATTAGCTTTTTCAGAGACTGCCATCAAAGTTTCATACGCATGTCAAGGAATATAGTTGATTAACGTAGAAGTTTTGGCTAATTGGTATGCATATATAATAATAAAACAAAACAAAAAAAGAAACAGCACAGAGACGTGTACAAAATAAAAGGGAATCCACAGGACACGGCGCTGACTCTGAACTGAAGATTTATTTATATTAGCATCCAGTATAAATAGCATATATTTCACACCAAATAAATCCAGGAAAAAACACGAAAATGCATATCACGTGTTCAATACAACACTGTCACTGGTTTGCCCTCCTCGCTCCAAACACTGCGCCGCTCTTTATCTGAAAGCACGAGCGACGGGGCGCTAACACAATCTCGTCCCAGTCTCGCGATGTCACGAACTTCTATAATGTCACGCGTGACTCTGTCTTTATTTCTAAAAATCACTTGGCATTTGTCGAAGAATGGGATGCAACCGCAATCTCTGCAGTGCACCCCGAGGTGACGCGACACTACTTTAAAAATCTTATATCGGTATTCTCTGAGCCAATCGTTGACGCATGTTCCTGTTTGACCGACATAACGACGGCCGCAAGATAATGGAATGGAATAGACCACTCCTTGCACACAAGCCTCGAATTGATTTTGGTATTTTTTAAGTGCACCCGATCTTATTTTTAACATCTGAATTGAAGGGCCCCTGAAAAGAAAAAAAAAGAAGTTTTTTTTTTTAACCGTCTGGTTGGGACACGCGTGTACAAAAATAATTTTACCCGAAAATTTCTTTCTTATAGCAATATTGACGGCGCGAGATGTGATTTAGTCGGTAGTCACCTATACTTCGTCTCATCCAATGATGGACTAAAGGTAAAAGCTACGGACCGCCGGATCCAATCACAATCCACTTAGAAATTGAGCGGTATTTCGCTTCGATGACTACATCGGTACCCGCGTCTCCGATCACTGATGAGGGGACGGGTGGACAGTGGTTTGAATCGAAGAGCACTGAGTGACTCAACAATTGTACACCGCAAAGAAAGCCACGACATATAGGCTTTTTGTAGCGTCGAAGCTATATAAATGATGCGGCGCTTTTGGATTCGAGCATTATTCGTCCACCCCTAATTAATGTTAAGCGTGTCATAGTATAGCGCAGAACGTGATTGGACCTGGCGGCCCGTGGCTTTGGCCTTTAATCCTTCACGTTAAGCAGAGGTGGATCGGCTTCGCCTTCACGTTGAGTTGGAAAGGGCGAACGACCGAGATGGTCATTCCGGAATGACCCGTGACGTCATGGACTTTGCGCGCAGAATTTCAAATGAATCTCTCGCCGTCAATATTGCTCTAACTTTTTTTTCGCGTAAAATTGATTTCTTAACACGCGTGTCCCCACGAAAGTGTTAAAGAAAAAACAAAGAAACATATATATATATATATATATATATATATATATATATATATATACAGGGTGTTTTTTTTTTTAAGCTTAACAGATTTGTTTAAAAAAAGCCGTGAAAATTACACTTATGCAGCTTGTGGATGTGAGTTATACGGCCAGGGGGACATATTATAGGGGGCTAATCGTAATGATCAGTCAGCTAATTAATTAAAATTCGTTAATTAACTTTTTAATTAATGAAAATAGACATATGGTTCCAATTAGAAACTTGCTCAGCGTCAACGAAAACCCCTAAATCAGTCATTTTCAGAAAGACTTTGAGCGCATGAGAAGCGTAGTAGTGCACTAAAGTTACCACTCGTGGAGCAGATACAAGGCTGGGGCTAGATAAGAGACGGAAAAATCACACGGGCGCCTTATCCCAACCTCTAGCTTTGTACCTGCACCACGAGCGGAAACTTCAGTTCACTACTACGCTTCTCACGCGCTCAAAGTCTTTCTGAAAATGACTGATTTAGGGGTTTTCGATTACGCTGAGCAAATTTCTAATTAGAACCATATGTCTATTTTCGATAATTAAAAAGTTAATTAACGAATTTTAAGTAATTAGCCGACTGATCGTTACGATTAGCCCCCTATAATGTGTCCCCCTGGCCGTATAACTCACCTCCACAAGCGGCATAAGTGTAACTTTCACGGCTTTTTTTAAACAAATCTGTTAGGCTTAAAGGGACAATGAAGACGATTTTATTTAATTTTTTTAAATGGTGTTTTTAGGCTTCTTGGGAACCTGGCATACTGCCCAATTTTTTATAGACATTTTTGACGCGTATTTCTGTACCTACGAAAGAATTAAAGAAACCGAAACTGAACTATCTGCATTCTCATTTTTCGGCCTCCAAAAACGGAGGTGACGTAGAAGTGACGTCACACGTGAATAGTCGGTAGCGGTAGCATTTAGGGCATCGAGACTCTGGTTACCGCGGTGGGTTATAGCAGCGCTGTGGCGCGGTCGTTTCGTCGGACCAACATGGACGGCAATGCCGCTCTCGCGAGCGAATTCGGGCTCCCGTTCAGTGACCTGACACCAACAGAACGGGAGATGCTCCTGAGGACGCGGAACTCTGGAATGCCTCTTTACGAGGACGCCCCAGAATTGCCGCCGCGCCACCGCAACGTCGTTACGGTAACACCGAATGGTAAGGACGTAGTTTGTGTTCGTATGTAGAGTTCGCTGGGTGTCCCCTTTTTAGATCGTCTTCTAATCGTTTTGAATAATAAGCATAGTCGCCGAATCAACCGGAGCCCGCAGGCATTCTGTTTGTCAGCTGCAATGCTGAAAGCCTCATTGACACGGCAGCGTTTTCTCGCCTCGGCACGTTCTGTTACGACCATGAGTCAAAGCAATGTTCGTTCTTCGTGTTCGCTTGTCAAGCTACACCTTGAATTGGTAGCTTCGCTGCATGGGAAGCACGTATTTCGCGGCAACCCGCGGTTGTAGCTCCCGTAGCATGACGTAATATAAATAAGTTGTCGTGTCAAGCAGCCTTCAGCCGGTCCTCGCTGGCATGGAATGTTCATACTAATAGCTCGCGGGTGACGTGATTCTGCAGAGCAGATAATGGTACAGGCTCGGTGGCGTAAAATTACCTGAGCAATGGCAACTTTCGTGGGTGACGAAATTGTTTTTGTGGTTGTATTATTTCAAGAAACTACTCTATGCTTCCTTCGGTAAACTCAGATAGGTACAGTCATAAGATCTATAAGAGGGAACACCCAAGCGCGAGCCGAGAAGTCTAGCCAGTGCTGATAGCGGTATCATGCACGCGGCTGGAACGCCTTGATATCGTTATGAACACTCACTAGACCGATAACGCTGTTCGAGAAGCCCTGGGCTCAATTCGACACAACCAGATAGGGATGATGGATCCCAATTTTTGTTTATTGAACCGAGAAAACAAAACTGTGAATGCTAGAAATAAGTATGACTGACCATGGTTGCTCTCCTCGGCTGGAGGCTCGTGCTGCGGGACATGCAGTCTTCGCTGCTCGCATCCTGCAGGTAGTTCGATCGACAACCCCAACTTGATTCATGCTCATATACACAGCAACACCGATAACGCTGTTCGAGAAGCCCTGGGCTCAATTCGACACAACCAGATAGGGATGATGGATCACAATTTCTGTTTATTGAACCGAGAAAACAGAATTGTGAATGCTAGAAATAGGTATGACTGACCATGGTTGCTCTCCTCGGCTGGAGGCTCGTGCTGCGGGACATGCAGTCCTCGCTGCTCGCATCCTGCAGGTAGTTCGATCGACAACCCCAACTTGATTCATGCTCATATACACAACAAAACCGATAACGCTGTTCGAGAAGCCCTGGGCTCAATTCGACACAACCAGATAGGGATGATGGATCATAATTTCTGTTTATTGAACCGAGAAAACAAAATTGTGAATGCTAGAAATAGGTATGACTGACCATGGTTGCGCTCGTCGGCTGGAGGCTCGTGCTGCGGGACATGCAGTCCTCGCTGCTCGCATCCTGCAGGTAGTTCGATCGACAACCCCAACTTGATTCATGCTCATATACACAACAAAACCGATAACGCTGTTCGAGAAGCCCTGGGCTCAATTCACAACCAGATAGGGATCACAATTTCTGTTTTTTGAACCGAGAAAACAGAATTGTGAATGCTAGAAATAGGTATGAGTGACCATGGTTGCGCTCCTTGGCTGGAGGCCCGTGCTGGGGACTGCACAATCTTCATTGCTTGTGTCCTGGAGGCAAATCATTTGGAAAAATTTACCTTGTGTGGCACAAAAGAAAAAAAACTAGAAACCTGGAATCATGATCAAATGCACAAAGCGTTTTTCTGAAACTTAACAAAATAAACTCGTCACTAAACAAAACAAAAAAAAGCTCTTCTTATAATAGTTAGTTGGGAGTTTTAGCAGATCATTTTCAGATACCCGCAATCCCTCTGGGCGCGCGCGAGAGCGCTCTTCGAAGTTGCAGCGCGAGCACTCGCTACACAAGCGTTGCCAGAAAACACGGTCCACAAAAACTCTCTAATAGAGAGTTTTAGGAAATCATGTTTTCAGGCAACGCTCCTTGTAGCGGGAGCTCGTGCTGCCACTTCGAAGTGTGCTCTGAAGCGCAAGCACGGAGCGATAGCGGAGGTAGCGGGCCTCTGAGAACGATCTACTAAAGCTCCCTATGTGAAACAAAAATGAGCGTTCTAATCGTAAACTGAATTGGCTGGCGGTCATGAGCAATTAATTTATCGCAGTGTCTAGCGTTACGTCCGACGGCACCCGAGATTAATTTAGTTACGTCCCCGGTCTCAGCAGCCCCGTTACACGAGGAACACACTCCAGCGCCATCAACAAACCTGGAGGTACAGATGGAGTCGCGATCTTAATCAATTAATGAATGCTGCATCGGACGTAACGTAGGAATAATTCACGCTATTTTTGTATTTACGTCATGTATGGGCCGTAAAGCGTAACATTCAATAAGGTTGCGTGGGTTGGTTTGGGGCAAAGTTACGTACAACGTAACTTTAATTTTTATATCTGGTTCCGTCGGACGTAACGCTAGACACTGCGATTTTTATTTCGGGTTCCGTCGGACGTAACGCTAGACACTGTATTAACATTCACTGCGCGAGATCGTATACTTACGATAAAATGCAAAATCTCTTAATGTTGTATGAAAGATAAACACCATTTCAGCCGTGGCAGCAGAGTTATTGAAATTAAACTAATAATAATCAACACATAAATACACTTGCCGTGATTCGTCGCCGCTTCGGTGGGGACGGTGGGGACTCGTCGCGCGTTGCAACGGAAGGAATAGCGTCCTTCCTCAACCGGGGTCGCTTCACACCTACGCCCAGACTCCGGCTAACCTGAAGGTTCTGTTCAAAGTCTCCTGACCGAAAATGTAGCGAACAAATTCTGACGCCATCGCCGAGACGTCTGCGCAAGACAACGCTGCTCAACCAGAGACTTCGCAATGCTTCATCGCTTGGGAGTAGGTGAAAACTATAGCGTCGCCCGAACGATCACGGGTCTTCAGTCGACCGTTTGAACATCCTTCAACAGCGCACAAATTCGGCATGACAACCGCTTTGCAGAATCCCTCGAGTGCCGTGTTCCTAAAGTAAACACGGCACCGACATCTGAAACCAGAACCAAAAGTCTCCGGCGTGTTCCGCGCTCTGTTCTTTATTTTACATATTTTGTTTGCCCATAGTTGCTCGTTGCCCGTTTCGCGTGCAGTGTAGCAAAGAGAAAAATAATTATGGTGTTTTATTTACCGTTTAGTTATCATTTACGGTTAGATTTATAGTTTTCATGGTTATTCAAGTGGAATTAGAACAGTGTTCATGAAAACCACGAACCAAAGCGTGACCGAGGGCACGTTTCTCGTTTCGACCAATCGCTGACGCGTATTTTGTGACGTCGCGCTTCCAGGCCCCGCAGGGTCACGTGACCTTCGCTTTTGCTGGTTTCTCCCGCAACGCTCGGGGCGTCGCCTCGATCGATCCCGGTACAATTATTACCGCGATTGTTTAATTGATTTGCGCGGCACACAAGCGTCGGTTTCGGCTGAAATTTGGGCAACGTGGCCCGAGACGTGCCGGGAACCCAGTTCAATCGCCAAAAAGATGTCCGAAATTGCCTTCATTGTCCCTTTAAAAAAACACCCTGTATATATATATATATATATATTTTTTTTAGGGGCTTTTTAACTTATCTGTAGAGCCTGGCCAGCTTGCTTAGTTACGTGGGCTCGAATGTGCAACAGAGTTTGTTGCCACAGAAAGTCATTGGTTCTGTCGACTGTACGTGAACACTCACGCCACCGAGCCTCACTCCTATAAGTATTAGTGGCTGCTAGCATAAATAAATCTTCAGTTGAGAGTCAGCGGTGTGTCCTGTCCGTTACCTTTTACTTTGTCCTCGTCTTCGCGCTGTTTTGTTTTAACTATATCTGCATACCAACCAGCCCAAAATTCTACGTTATTCAACTAAATTTCTTACGCATCTTTTGAATGTTTTAATTTGGATCCGTGCATCCTGGTGACGCTCTTAGCGGGCACAATCTGTCGCTCCCGCATGGTGGCTGCTTCATCCGCCGTAAACTTCTTCCTCCAGAAGTCCGGGCCTTGTTCGGTGCGTACAGTCCCTCACAGGGCCATGGAATGTGAGTTTGCAAGATCACCCGTTCAGAATGTCAACGACAGACAAGGATTTACATGAGAGTGCCTGCTCCTACGTCTTCAAGAAGGGGCTAATCCTTATGGAAATGAGGCTCGGTGGCGTGAGTTTTCACGCACGGTCGACAGAACTGTTGACTTTCTGTGGCAACAAACTATGTTGCACGTTCGGGCCAGCGTGACTAAGCCAGCTACACCTGCTGAACCATGCAGCTACACCTGCATGGTTCACAAACTAAGTGGAATTTACCTCCCGTAGCCAATGGAAAGGGTCCTGAGCCACGGCCCCAAGTTCGCCTTGGAGCCGAAGAAATCGTCTCCAGAACTTCAATCGTTGGTGAGGCAAGTCTCTGGAAGGGCGCCAGAATCGGAGACTGAAAGATGTGTGTCTGAAGGAGTGGATGTGTTACTGAACTGTAGGCCTTCTGGGCATAAGGTTCCTCTCAAAAGAACTGTTTCGTTTTTAAAGAATAATTTTCTCTCGTTACTACGAGCAAATATTGCAGGGGCTTTGTTGTAGCACCAAAGGGCATATTTTTGGCAAAGTCATCTGATGCTATCAATGCTACGTTTTCGAGCAGGTATGAAGTGTCACTTTCAAAAGTTAAGCTAGATGTTAGCAAGATTTGCGAAAGGCTAGGTTTAGAAAATCTTTCCCAGGTTTATGCATTTCTAGGGTCCTCGGGTCGAAGGTCTTTACAAAATCGGCAAACCAGCACACGCCGAGGAGCGGCCGGTGCCGTCTTCAACGTTCGATTATGGTCCGTGGTTGGCTCGCTTTTGAGGAGCGAGTACACGCGCGCTGGGCTGGAGATATTTAACGCTGATCTGTGGTTTTGTAAACATTTGTACGGTGTAAACCTCTGAAGGCATTTGACATTCTTCTAGAAACATGGGTATCATCCCCACGGACATTTCCAGGAGGACGGAGCCTCTAACCTTCAGACGAAAGGCTTTTCGAACAAAACGAAAATAATCGAATTAGCGCATGTCGATTGAAACTCGCGTAGTGTGCGTGCAAAGGCTTTCGGCATAAAGACCATTTGCAGTGCCCTTGGGACAGGAGCATTAACGTTTCCAGAGATTCATATCCCTAATTCATGATTGCGAATCCTTCAGTTTGTCGAAGGCCTTGATAGAATCTGAAAACCGGCTTCTGCCGGGAGCTTCATCGTCACTCAGAAAGTCCTTTTGATTTGCTTTCCCATTGCGCCACACAACATTCAGGCAGCATGTACATCCAGCGTGGTACGGGGGAGGGGGGAGAGAGAAAGCAAAAGAGAGAGAGAGGGAGAGAGAGAGAGCTAGAAAAAAGAAAGATAGAGAGAAAATAAATATTGCATTTAGAAGGTCCTAAGGAGTTCGAAAATCTTCTTCAGTGGCTTGGTCATCGTCTGTTTTTAATGTGCGCGAACGAACCCCAGCATCGGGAAAAAAATAAAAAAAGTGCAAGCGTTAGTGTGGGGGAAAAAAAAAAGGTTATCTACGCATAGATTCACTTTAATACATATTTAGTACAGTTTACCTGCGACATGCTGCATAACTAAGTGGTACAGAGAGATGACGCGGACAAGAGCCGGTGACCGTTCTGTCGCAACTTCTAAATTGGACGTGAACCCAAATAAAAAAACGTGCCTCAGATTAGATTATCTACAACCGAGAACTGGCGGATTCCCGTTGGTACCTCGGCGATGTGGAAACTGCCATTTCACATTAGGCGCGGCTGCGCCTTTGGCTATACCAATGCTTAGTTCACTCGATTTTTTTTTCGCCTCCGCAGCAGTCTTGAAGCCCGATAGATATTATTTTTACTATCATTAGGTCAGAAGCGATTACCTCATTGCTGAATTTGAAGCATGCTTCCTTTCTTAGTTTCCTCATTGCTGACTTCGAAGCCATGCTTTCATTTTAGTAAATTTATCTAACCCACATGTCAGTCATACTGTTGGAGAACGGACATCTGAAAAGGAAATCACGAATCTCAAAGACCTTCGGCACAAATGCCATTTGCGATGACCTTGAGTTAACGGCATATATGTAAGCTCCTCATCAAACTTTAGGCTGCTACCCTGACACTTCGAAGAAGACTTTTTTTCAAGTTGTTTCTACAATTGTCGATAACCTTCTTATGTTGTTTGGACTTTTCTGTTTAGAGAGGACAATGACACAACGTCCATTGTTATATTGGCCTTTAGTTTCTAAAAGTAAGAAAACGGCCCCAAATTTTTTTGACGTGCGATTACGGCAAGAAGAATATAATCCGTAATTGTAGTGTTCATGGTAATGATAATTTACAATTTTTTATGACAGTTTTTAGAGTAACATCTAGAATCTAATTGACATCTCGTTCTCCTACGTCGGGGTCAAGCCTCTAGATTTATAGGGTTGCAAGAATACAACTTTCGTGTAATACTTCTTTGAATTTTTCTTTACATTCAGTGCTGTAGAATATTGAAGAAAAGCACTTGCATGAAGGCACCGAAATATCGTTAATTTATTTTCGTGCAACAACGTAGGCGTAACCTTATGTTTAAAATGTAGAGCAATATCTGATGAACACGAACATGAAATTTCGGAAAGGACATTCTGGATACGGGTCGTCGAAGGGAACGCGTGGGTTACAACACCTGCGCATAAAACATCCGCCCTGCGTACAGCATTCGGGGTCGAGTACAGGCCCACCGGAACGCAGTTTTCTCGCAGTCAAGCCGGAAATGTAGGTGTGTATTTGACAGCCGTGCGCCATTTTTCAAATCTGTACATATCTGCAGCGAAATGAGAATATCACATTTCAAAACAGCGGGTTTAACGATATTTATATCTTCCTTTCGCCCTTCTAGCCATGTCGACGAAGGGATGTAGTCGACTTGTATTTCAGGCTGCAATAGGACGGTAGCTTGTTGCGTTATTTCCTTAATGAAATAAAGAACAAAATAATAAAACATATGCACCTATGCGGTCTGTTTCCCATAATACCATATGAAGTACCCATATAAAGAAAAGTAAGAACATTACGTAGTTTTATTAGCGCAATTCACCATTTTAACTGGTTGAAGCATAGTGTCGAACCGAACCTGAACCAGAACGGAAATCCTGAGCAAAACCGTTATTTTTGACCGAACCGAAACAAAACCGTAAGCGAAATCAAGCATTTGATATTAGGGAGTTTTCGAAGATCTTTTGCCGTCCCGCAACGCTCTACGCAACCCGCTACGATCCCCGGAACTCTGATGTGAAGGCCATCGGTGCGCAAGCGCAGTAGCGGCTTCTTCGTTGCGGAGGGCTTAGCGGAGGGGAAAACGCGGTCTACGAAAGCTCCCTAAAGAATCCGAACCGGAACGGAACCATAAGCTGATTCACTGAAAAACGGTTCGGCGTAACAAAATCTGAGCCGCGCCTTCTCGCGGGTGGCGGCGCGAAGTCAATTATATATTTGCGACGGTGGAGTCGGCGGCACAGTTTTGACTAAACAAACGGCAGCTACATGGAGACAACTCGATATTAATAAAACAAATAAGTAAATTTCACGTCTATGTGCAGCACGACTTGGCGTCGGCGAGTCGGCGCGGTGGCGTACGGTTTTATACATAAGACAGTTTTAGCGAACCGTTTTTTAACAAACGATACGATCCGATCGGCTTTCCAGTGTGGACTGCGCATGCGCGAGGTCATTGCTGCCTTACCGTAGTCCAGTGTCCGAACCGTAAGCCGTGATTGTGTGGTCAAAGTGGCTGACATCAGAAGCGTCCCGACACGTTTATGCAACGGCTGTTTCGCTGTGGGAAGAGGCTTGACGGAGCCTCATACGTGAATGAGAGCATTCGGGCTCTGCCTGGAAGACTGGAAGAAATGTCATGATGGCGCTTAGAGAGTAAAGTCGAATTCACGACAAATAAAACAGAAACAAAAAAAAAGTGAAAGGGACAAAAACACTTTTTTAGAACATATTGTTCGTTTGTCTCAGTTTGCGAAGATGTGGCATAGCTCATTGATTCTTTTTTCGAACGCCGAGGCGAACGGTCAAGGAATCATGAGATCCAGCGGAGCGCGTTCTACGGCTAACCCTAGTTGGGTTCCAGCAGCTATTTCGGAAAATTTGACTCCCCAGGACTACCGTACCATCCAGCCGACGCTGACAACAGGTCGTCGTTCTTTCATTTCAACGGTGACCCATCAGCGAGACCGTATCGCATCGGCGAATTTCGCGACGTTCTGAAGGTCGTCATTGACATGAAGGACGTGGCCGGCCTCAGTGCCTTTCAGTAAAACCACGTTTGGATGCTCATCATGCACAACGCGGCAGCGAAGGAGAAGCTGCTACAAGCGGCAGTGCTCAACATCAAGGGCAAGATCTGCCTGGTCATCGATCCGAACCTGAGTAAGAAATTAATAAAGTTCACTGGGTTCCCGTCTGCGTTCCCGACGAAGCTGTGCAAAAGACGTTCGAGTAGCACGGCAAAGTGAAATCAATCGTGCGCAAGAAGTGGAGGCAACCAGGCTTTGAGAATCTGGAGACCACAACAAGAACAGTCACGATGGTGCTCAGGGAAGGAATCACAGTGGACGCTATCCCGCATCAAATCGACATCCTTGTAATGCCAGCGTTGGTGTCTATTCCAAGTCGCGCACCTCACTGCTCACGGTGCAAGAAGGTAGGTCACATGCATAAGCAGTGTCGCACCCCGTGGTGCAGGACGTGCCGGACTTATGCACATGCGGAGGACAACTGCATTCAGACGTACGCGGCAAAAACGAGGCCTCCAACCGAACCACAGGACGTCGATAACCTGATGGACCAAGATGAAATGGAGGAGACCATTGCCGTGACTCCGACAGAGAAGGCGTCTGAACTGTCATCTGACGTCGTCGGAGCAGCAGATTCAGTACCACCAGCAAGCAGCGTCGCGGAAATCAAGGTGACAGAGACGCCGTCGCTGAAGACGGGAGAGAATTCGCAAGCAGGACAGGTCACACCAGAACCGGTCGAGATGAAGAGGGATGAAAACAGAAAGGCCAGCGAGGCAGATGGTAACCCAGATCAAGAAGTCACCGGAGTGGAAGCGCCAGTAAAAAGGAAACAAGAGCGATCAACGGAAAAATTTACAGCGCGTGCGACTGCGGCTGAAGGCCTGCCCAAACAGGATAGTAAAAAAAAATCGTCAGGCCACACGACTCCTGCAAAAATCGTCAAAATTGAAGCGTCCGATAGTCGTCGGTCGTATGTCTGTTCGGACAGCGGCCAAGCCAAATTCACGACTTTCCTCCTCGCCTCCTCCACTTTTCTTTGTAGTCGGTGGTGGTCAGACTTGACGTCACACGCCACCTGCCAATGGTGTGCCTGCTGCTGTCTATCTCCCGCAGCTCACGAAATCGCCGACCTCGCTTCCACCGTCGCCGGAAGGCCAAAGAGGTCCGGCTGGTCCGGCTTCGGGTGGATTTGGGAGATTCCTGCGTCGAAGCGCGCGTCTCGGCCGCCCCGGCTCAGCTTTCTTTGTCAAGATCCACGTTCGTAGCTCGAAAAAAAAAAAAAAATAAAGTGCAGTGCGCAACAGTGAGACTTTTAGTTGTTTGTATAAACACTGAGAACTTAAGAATATATATTTTATTTTATTAAACTCCTAACCAACCAGGTTTGCTTGTCTGACTCTATACGAGGTACGTTGGGAACATAAGAGCCGCGGGAATCCGATCCAATCCACAGAACTGCTGGAAGGCGACACGACCTTGGACACGATGCGCGCTTGCCTGGCTTGCGCCCTCACCCTAAAATCTTCCCTTTCCCGTTTTCGGGACTTGCAAAGCGGCGAAGGCCTTGAGTGATCGACCGACAGCCAACAGAGCGTGTGAGTGGCCCTCCGGACCCACGTGATGAGCAAAGCAAGGCCGCCGTGGAGGTAGCGAGGGGGAGATTTGACGGGGGGAAGTTCTCCCCCCCGGCAGATCTGACAGGTGGAAATTTCCCCCGGGCGGCCGGAAGCGGAGCGCCGCACGATTTGTCGGAGTCGTGAGTTTTGTAGTATCCTGTTTGGACACCCACCGGCCAAGCCAAATTCACGACTTTCTACTTCGCCTCCTCCACTTTTCTTTGACGTCGGTGCTCGACAGACTTGACGTCACACGCCACCTGCCAATGGTGTTTCTGATGCCTGTCTACCTCCCGCGGCTCACGAAGTCGCCGACCTTGCTACCTCCGTCACCTCGGCAGGAAGGCCAAAGAGGTCCGGCTTCGGGTGAATTTTGGAGATTCCTACGTCAAAGCGCGCGTTTCGGTCGCCCCGGATCATCTTTCTTTGTCAAGATCCACGTTCGTAGCTCGAAAAAAAAAATAAAGTGCAGTGCGCAACAGTGAGACTTTTAGTTGTATGTAGAAACACTGAGAACTTAAGAATGTATAATTTATTTTGTTAAACTCCAAACCAACCAGGTTTGTTTGTCTATACGAGGTTCGTTGGGAACAAGAGCCGCGGGAATCTGATCCAATCCACAGAACTGCTGGAAGATGACACGACATTGGACACGACGCGCGCTCGTCTGGCTTGCCCCCTCACACTCGAGTCTTCCCTTTCCCGTTTTCGGGACTTCCAAAGCGGCGGAGGTCTTGAGCGATTGACCGACAGCCACCAGAGCGTGTGAGTGGCTCTCCGGACCCACGTGATGACCAGAGCAAGGCCGCCGTGGAGGTAGCGAGCGGGAGATTTGACGGGGGGAAGTTTCCCCCCGGCAGATTTGACAGGGGGAAATTTCCCCCCGGCGGCCGGAAGCGGAGCGCCGCACGATTTGCCTGAGTCGTGTGTTTTGTAGTATCCTATTTGGATACCCCTTGATCAACGTTTTAAGCGCCGTTCACACACTTGCAAGCGTGTACGACCGAGGGTTACAAGACCGGTTTTTAAGCTTCTTGCGACGACGTACAACCTTCTCCGCAGCAGCGCATCCCATCCTCCGCCGTCGCAAGAGACGTATGATGAATTCCACAGGTAGATCCGGAGCGCTTTCCAAAATCCGCGAGGGAGACAAATTCCGCTCCGTGGGAACTGCTCCGAATCGACGAGCGGAAGATGGACTCGCATTTTTGGAGCGACCCACCGACCCGGTCGGCCATTCAAAATGGCCGAGGCTCAAACCTGACAAGCCGACCAACGCCCCAGCCGACTGATCTTTCCAATGACCAGTGACAACTGTCACTGCGTAGCTGCAGAAATAACACGCGACACAGGCCGGGCAAAAATATCCGTACCACGGAGCCCATGCCACAAATAACGAGGAAGACGTCCGCGTTTGCCACCGTCACTTACCTTTCGGCCGCCTCGAAGTGGCGGGCACGCACGGCGATTGCCATCGGTGGAGTTCAGATTGCTGGTACAACTTTAATAAACACAAAGAGGTAACAAACCATCACTTGCACGGTCGTTGCTTAGTCTGTTCTTTATTACAGGCGAAAACACCGGCAGCAGGAAATGTAAAAGGTAAACAATCAGTGACGTCAAAATGAACATGCCTGACCTTGCGTCTAACTCCTTCCGATTTTCTGGCTTATTTTTCTCGTTGTTCCTCTCACAATCGCAGATGTCAGCACTTGCGATTTTCCACGCTCCAGTCCCGGCTTTTCATCCCTTATCTACGCGAGCTTGAAGCGTTCGAGCCGTCAAAATCCCGCGTAAACAACCGACGCATCCGAACAGATCCAACTCCACGGCGGTCCGGCGGCCTATCGCCACCCGTGCGCACCGCGAGTTAAAGGAAATGACGTAGCGGGTCTTTTGTCAACTTCCGCCAAGATCTCTGAAATCCCGCGGATCAAGTTTGCCGGAGTTGAAGGCGCTGCACGGGGCGGGCGCATTCAACTCCGGCAAGACACTTCAGTTTCCCTTTAAATGCTGCTCGAAGTAAACTTTATTTGCGTTTTCGAAAAACAGCAGTTTTTATTATTATTTTTTTTAATAATCTTTTGTCCGCCCTTTGCTGTCTTTCCCCACTTGAACTCAATCGTTCGAGCAAGGCGTTCGGGGGTGCGGGGCTTTGCTTGTACGGTGCGTGTGTTACGGAGTCATTTTGCGTGCTGCCTCAGTGCCCTTACTTGTGAGAATACTGTTTTCGAAGGTGTATAACCGAGTAATTTGGATATAATGATGTTCGCGATAATAAGTCAAGATCACGGAACAAAATTAAGCATATATTTGTTTTACTGTCCTCGCTCAGTAGTGCGCCTTCTGATGACCAATAGTTTTCGTTTTAATGCAGATGAGGTTGTGCTTAACACGGCATCATCTGTATTTTTTTTTCTTTTCTGTTAAGTTATGGTTTGAACAGGTTTGCGCTTGGTGGAACCGGTAACCGACTCATTATGTCGAATGCATCACAGAGCCAGAACCGAACGGGAAAAAAATAGAAAAAGCTACTGAACCTGAACTTGAACCGAAATAATGACGAACAAAAAGTTAGGGCGCAAACAAGCTGGTGAAGGTTTAACATTTTGGACAAAACCCCGAGACTGGGGGGAAGAAGGGACAGCACAACACGAAGTCTCAAACACAGCTGTGTTTGAGACTTTGAGACGTTGTGCTGTCCCTTCTTCCCCCCAGTCTCGGGGTTTTGTCCAAAACGAAATAATGACCTGTTCGACTCCCCGGGTTTAAGACACTCTCCCTTAACTTATACGCGTATATTAAAATCATAAAGCACCCAAAATATTGTCAATATTGCGTGTACACATCTATTTCACTGGACTATCGCTCATTCTAAAGTTATTAAAAACAGGTGTCATAAAACCCAACAATGTTTGTGCCGTATAATGGGGGAAAGTATGACAGACAGCCATGGCCAAACCTAAAATTCAGCTATGAGTGATTCGTTGAATAAACATGCATAAAATATGTCACAAGGTTCTTTCATATAATATTGTTGTATATAGTCTTTTTTAAAATAAAATTTACCTTCATGTGTTTTTTTTGTCTTAAATCGGGATTGAAACTTAATGCGCCACTACTTTACTGCCAGCGTCCCGGTACACTCCACCTTGCACTAGATCAACTAAATTTGCCAGCCTTAAAGTATTGGTGCTTCATTTCCTGGGCTTGCCCCCCCCCCCCCCTGTTCTTCGAGGGGGGGGGGGCGTTCTGCCCCCCCCCCCCTGAAACAGCCACCACTGAGCAGAGCAAACACTGGCCGGCGGCAGCCAAGGGGTACCAAGGGCACCGCCCCCCGGCCCTGGGGGGGGGGGGGGGGGAGGGGGGGGGGGTCTGGTTTGCCCCTCCACTCAGAAACAAGTTGGTACGTCACTGATCTCAGTGTATGACGTCTGTGCCAAGTCTTGTACGCGTTACTGAAAAACGTAACTTATTACAATTACAATTAGTTTATTGAAAAATGTAACTTATTTCAGTAATCAATTACTGCATCACAAAAGTAATTGGAAAATGACCAGATAGTAATTGATTACTTTTCACGTTACTTTTTGAAACTTTTTATTACGAGTTCAAAACTGCATACAAATGTTCAAAGCGGTTACATTTTGTTAATTTTTGTCATTCCCACCTTGTTAAGTTTCAATAGCAGATGTCGTTGGAAGCGCCTCGTCAGTCATCCTCCCAGGTTTCCTGGTGAAGATATCTCCAGCGACGCTGAAGACCCTCTCGACGGGTTCGCGTGAGGGAAGAGTGGTTTCGTAGCGCTACAAACCCTTTGCTCACTCGTTCATGGTTGCACAGTGTTGCCATGGACGCTCCCGAGTCCTCGAGATGAGGTCAGTGCAGAACACGGTCGTCTATGCCGCGGCAAACCCGGGTCTTAACAACCCGTACGCAGGAAACAATCGAGGCACTCTCGACAAATCGGCAGTCAAAACGACGCTGAGCGCGTTGACATTCTAATCCTTCTAGTATCTTGGTATTCTTTTTTTTTTAGTTGTTTAGGGGTAGAAAAAATTGTCCAACGTTGGTGAAACATAGACGAGTGACGTATGAGAAGACAGAGCGTATTTTTAAGTAAAAAAAACTAAACTTAACAATTTTTGTTTTTTTTCGGAAACATAAAATTGATAACAGAAAAATAGTAATTGAATCTACAACGAACGTTACCGCAGAAAGTAATTGAAGCGTTAAAATGTTAAAATAAAATGTAATTGATTACAGGCAATCAGTTACTTGTAGGTCGTTACGTAGAAGTCTGCCTGTGCCAAAGTAAAGGGCTGTTTATACTCGGACGTTGAGCGCAGTGAACGCAGCGTAACGCAGAACGCGCGCCTTTCATTGGCTGGCGACCAGGAAGTCGATATCTGCGACCAATCAGTATCAGTGTGCGCTGCGCTACGCCGCGCCCGTCGACGTTACGTTGGAGTATAAACGCACCTTAATGGCGGCCTTCTTGAACCTGATGAAGAAATAAGTTGAAGATACCACCAAGCGAATGATGCATGAAGCCTGTACGTTCGAGACGTCAGTACATCAAGACGCACGAACGAGATAGAACAGTTGCGTAAGTGTTTATTTCGGAGTGTGGTCGAAATCAATCACCTGGCACAAGTTTGGCTTTAAAGCTTTTTGATGGCAGAAATTTAATCGAGGGGCTTATGAATCGCAGCTCTGCACCGGTCAGTTCTTACGTTCGCACCGTCGAAACGAGAACAAATAGAGGAACGATTTTTGAGGTGATCGAAGAGCCAATTCTCATCTGCCATTGACGTACAAAAGTGACGGTGCACGACGAAATACATCTTCGTGACTGATTTTTGTTGGCGAAAATAAAACTGCTTTTTGAGCTCACAGATGGCAGTGAAGTTTTGAAAAGGGTCTATTGGCTATTAGCAGCGAGATGTTTTGGTGGCGCCCTCCTATGGTTCCCCCTTCTGACGTCATTACCTTGCAAACAACAAGTTCGATGGTGTTTTTAAATATAGCATGGTGGAAGCTTGAAATCATTGCGCTCTCAAAGGAACACTGGCAACACCGTCAAAATTAAAGTTCTTTCATTCCTCTTATTTCCATCGATGATAAATCCTTTTCTGACGTCATAGTCAGCGTTCGGCCAATCGTTGAAGGCCGACCACAGCGACGCTTTCGGTCGCGCACGTCGCCAATAGCAATGGTTCTCAAATGGGGGTCCGCGAAGCCCAGCTTCTTTAGTCAAGCCCGGCAATAAAAGTTGTCTGTTCTTAGATTGAGAAGAAACTTTCCAATTTTCGGGTGAGCTTTCTCGTGTATATGTCAATAAGAGATGTCTACTTCACACTAGCACTTAGTTATATCCATATATTAAATCACTATCATAATTAACCTATACTTTTTCTTCCTCTCACCACGAACGGGGTCCTCCGTCATCTACGCCGATTCGGAAGGGGTCCGCGAAACATCAGTGGCTGAGAACCACTGGGCTATAGCTACGATCCTAGAATTCCACCTCCGGCGCTTTAGGTACTGAGTCGATAAACGACAATACTCCGCCCTGTCGCGAACTGTTGTAACACTCCAAGGGGGGGGGGGGGGGGGGGGGGTAAGTTTTTTTTTTTTGCGATTTCAGCCGAAGCTTGATATAGTTGGCAGCAGTGATTTGAGGCACCAAGACGGCTGAAGTGTACTCGTTACTCTGAAGCGGAACTTATTTCGTGGCTTTAAACTGCGCCAGTGATCCGATCTCATTTTTGGTGAGTCTCATCGCAAAGCCGCGTGGTACGCGTACTGCGATTAATGGGCTCCTCGGGAAGGTGCCTATTGTGTTCGTTGTTGTCCGCTTGAGCACAAAATGGGGTAGAAAATATGTGAAACTTCGGTGGACATGGACATAAAATATATGCTAACTGTTAGTAACCATGTTATTTTTCTTTTCTTCAGAGGAAAAAAATACGCTCAGGATGCACGTACTTCAAACGTTTTTCTCTTATAGCTTTCATTTGTAAAAAAAAAAAGAAAATATATTTACTAAATGTTTTAAAGAAATAATAGATTTCATTTCGAATTTTTGTAGAAAGTGTTGATGCAGTTTACCGTTATTAAAAAACGTAAAATAGACGCTCACAAAGGAAAATATGCGCGTTAAACACGGACAGGCGTTGTAACTTTCAACTGATTTGATGCAGAATTCACTTTTATCTTATCTAATTAGCATACTTGTTTGTTGCGCTTTTGATATTAGGGGTTAGATAAGGGGAAAAAGTAAAATACTTATATGTCTTTCGTTCCGTCTGCATTAATTCAATTGCGACTTATCGCCCGTCCTTTTCAAACGTGCCCCTTCCTTTGTTTCTGTGCCTAGTCCGTACTTTCTAGATCTCGTAAATGATAATTAAGCAGCTGTCCCGAACAAAAGGGTTTAATGCGGCATATTCTAATGTGACTCGATTTCCATCTCCACTCACTATTGCAAAAATACACACGCGCAACTTGAACAAAAGTTGCACATTTTCAATCGACATGTGTCGGTGTACAAAGAAAGCTACAATCCACTAAAGTGACAGAAATATATATAAAAAGTGAAGATTCACGAATACGCCACAAACAAATGGGAATCACGCTTGTTAAATATGCAATCGATCGTCGCGGGTAATTGTCCTTAAAAACCGAAACCCGCGCCAACGTTTTTTTTCTCGTTTTTTTAACGCAAAGGAGAACAAGTGTGTTATAATCTTTGACGGCTTAAGGCTCGCAGCGCGTGACTAATCCTGAGCGTTTCATTAGCGCTTTTCAGTCAATCGAAATGCCGCACCATCCTATGCGGATCGCAAGTTCCTCTGCTTCTTTCTTGCACAGGGGTAGCGATGATGGCAGAAGGCCGCAAACTCCTAATGGCTGATTGAAAAACAAAATAGTAGTGGGTATATTTTGAAGCACGTAGCATTTCTGTCTGCCCACTATCCTCTAGATCGAAGGCAATCAGAGCTCCGCTTAGTTCTGAAGTCACTGCAACTCCTGCGCAGGAAGCAGGTGACTTGCTCTCCGTATAGGAACGCCGACGAACCATTCACGAAGCAACGAAAGGCGAACATATCGAGATACGCCCGGCGTTTCCTACGCTGCAAGGCACTCTACACGCATAGACGACAGCACTGCTGGCGGTAACGTGTTACGAAGTAACGGCGTTACCGTAAACGCGTTACATTTTTTCTGTAACGTAGTAACGTACTCGTTACATTTTCAAAAGATTAATGGGTGACGTACTCACGTTACTTATTTATTTATTTATTATTTATTTGTTTCAAGACAATGTTAACCCCTCTTGGGGTCATTACAGGAGAGGGTAAAAAAAAAGTACGGTAATAAACAGCAGCAGCAAAACGAGAACACCGCATACATTACAGGAGAGTGCAAAAATGTACAGAAATAAACAGCAGCAGGAAACAAAAAACACCGCATCAACAAGTATAATTTGCAATTATATTAGAAAGACAACATTATTAACCCTGTAAAGCCCACTAGCACAAGGACTTTGAAAAAAAAAAAACACGAGAACATGTTTATTGCCTTCTAACCTCGAACAAAATATATTCATGCTGAAATCGTAATACAATAACTTCCAATTAATAAAATATTCAGCGTATCACATATGATACAGTGGGCTGTCTTCAGGCTAAGTGCACAGCCATAGGCTCATGGCTTGTGGTACTCATAGAAGCAGTTTCTGTCCTTGGTGAGGCACAGGGTGATTTCACACTTCGCACAGATGATGGAGCTGAATCTGTTTGCGCTTGGTACACATTTCTTGCATCGTAGCCTGTTGCTGGAGACAAGTGGTAGGTGCCCAACACCATCCTTTCGGATGTCGTTTTGCAGCTCTTTTGGCGTAACTTTCCTTTTCTTCGCTGGAGGTGACGGCAAGCACGCCGGCCGTCCCCTTGGAGCTTTCCCTGACAGCATCAAGCTTTCAGACAACATTGCAATGAATGTTCTTAGCTTCATTGGCTTTGTGTTAAGCTGTGCACATTGGCGCTTGTGGATATTCCATCCATTCACAACACGGATGTAGATGGTATGGTAAAATATGTATAAATACCAGCGCCTAGACCTGATGGTGTACTTGTACAGGGATACTTGGTAGTTGTGCTGGTCAATACCTCCCATGAAACTGTTGTAAACAGCCCCGATATCCGGCCGGGGGACATCAATGTGCACCTTGGCTTTACGGTCATACCTTTTTACATGCCCTCCTGGGTCTACCGACACAAAGTTTGACACAAGTGTCACCGCTTTTCTGTCAAACCAACGAACAACAGCAAGGCCACTCTATGGTCATGTGCGCCTTGGCCAAGCTTTTTCAAAGTTTTTTCATCCAAAAGTTTGCAATCTCCGAGTCTGTTTTGGCGCAACGTTCCAACAAATTGGATGTCTCTTCCAGTGAGCTCTTTCACAAGATCCAAGATGCTAAAAAAATTGTCAGCTGCAACTTTGAAACCTTCATCGGATGGCACTTCACTGCACATGCTGAGGACAGTGTCGCCTCCAAGCCCATATCTGTATTCTTGATTGGACTGTCCCTGGTAAACTTCAAACTGGTAAAGAGTGCCAGTCGTACCAGCTCGTCCCCACAGCTTGAACCCCCATGGTGTCGGCTTGTTGGGAATGTATTGTTTTAGAAAGCTCCTCCCTGTAAATGCGACCATGATTTCATCAACCGCATTAAACTCCTCTTGTTCGATGATTGCAAGATTGCGTTGCAGTCCCAAAATCCAGGGTCGAAGCTTCCACAGCTTGTCCTTCTTCTCTTCTTCTGTAACTTCCAAGTTATTCACAACGTGGAGGCACTTCATAAGTCTCAAAAAACGGTTACGAGACATTGTATCTGCAATAGGTGAGTACCTTGTGCCTTGCTCCGAATAGAACCTGACGTTGGACATTTTCAGCAGTCCCATTTGTAGGTACATACCAATATACTGCTCAAGTTCCAAAGCAGTGTTATTGACCGAACTTCCGTACTTCTGCGTGCTGTAGAGGTTTGTGTGCTCGACTAACCTCTTTAGCATGTCGTTTGCAAGAAACTTCCTGAAGAGCGTGATAGGAGATTCCAAATCGTCCGGCTCACTGAATGTTCTTGAAAAATCTGGGTGTGGTACCTGGAGCAGATCTTTATTCCATTTGTTTCCGGGAACGGAGGATGATGCCATGGATGAGCCGCAGTAGTCTTCCAGCTCTTCTTCCTCGTCATTTCCGTCCTCGTGACCTGCAGTCTGAGGAAGGCCCTAATCTTTGTCTTCGGTTTCCGCACGGTCAGGGGGGTTCCAGTCCTCGTCTTCACTTTCGGAGAGATCGCTAAAGTCACTCACGTATTCACCAGTGACAACACGCTCCACAATGTCCCTCGCTGTGATATCTAAAAAAAGCAAAGCAGAATTAGGCCTCTGTACTAAAGACTATGACACGAATTTGAGACTAACAATACAATCATAGTGTAACTGATAAAAATATATAGCCTCAAATAGCGCCCACTGTATCAAAAACGCTACGCTAAAAATTGACGCGCTATCAGCCAGCCTATAGAATCGAAATGTGACCAATTATCATATCCTCTGATCCCACCACTAATGTAGAATAACGTTGATGCAGTCGTTTGGAAAGAAAGACATCCACTCACCATTTTTTGCGTAGAAAGATCTCGTCGGGATGCCAGCCCGCTCGCCGCCCGAATCGGCCATTTTTCAAAAGCGTCCAGGAGACACCAAGCGGCGCTTTTTCGAACTAGACACACGCGAAAATTTCTTTACTGTATCAAAAGTGATACTATGGGTTTTCCATTCATCCACATGTACACGAATTTGAGATTTTAGGTTTCGAAATCGGCGTAGCAAATATGATACGCTGGGTTCTGTGGGGTTAAACTAGCAAACGGCATGCACCACTCAATAGTAACGATAAACAAACTAGTTCTGCAAGCGCTTCAAATTATTTAAAAACTCTGTAGGGGAACTTGAGTTCACAATTTCCTGCGGTAGAAGGTTCCATTCATCTATTGTTTTAGGAAAGAGAGAACAGTGAAATACATTAACTCTACTTTGAAAAGGCTGGATCATTTTAGAATGTCTATTTCTTAGAATGCGAGTTATACGGGGTTTCAAATACAGGGTGTAGTCAATGTTGAAAAGACCATGATACATCATAAAAATATACTTTAGTCTAGCATTCCTGCGCCGCAGAAAGAGTTATAAGGTCAAGCTGCTTTAACATGCCAGTGACAGAGTCGGTTCGTTTATATCTGGAGAGTATATACCGAGCTGAAAGCCTTTGTACGTTCTCTAATTTCTGAAAGTAATTTTTCTGATGGGGGTCCCATATTACATTTGCGTACTCTAATACTAGTCGTATGACTGTTTTGTAGACCATAAGCTTGGCACTCATAGTCGCATACCTAAAATTCCTTTTCAAGTATCCTAATGTACGCTTAGCAGAACAGCAGATGTTGTTGACGTGGCTCCCCCATTTTAAGTTATTTTCAATTGTAACACCCAAATATTTATAGCTATTCACCTCTCTTAAAGGAGAGCCGTTAACTGTGTATACATAAGTTAGAATATTTTTCTTATTTGATATCCTTAGAAGTACAGTTTTGTCGATATTAATTACCATCCCCCATTCTTGGCACCATGACCCAATTTTCTGTAGAGCGCTGTCCAGATTAGCCTGATCCTTGCTAGTTTTGATATCTGTGTAAAGAAGACAGTCATCGGCAAATAATCGTACCGTAACAGAATCATCAATGGCTTGCGCAATGTCATTAACATAAATTAAAAATAGAACCGGACCCCAAACGGAGCCCTGTGGGACTCCCGATGATACTGGTAAAACGCTAGATGTCGTGCTATTTATTTCAACAAATTGTCTTCTTTCGTTAAGGTATGCACTTATCCAATTAACCAATTCCGAGCTGACTCCAATTAATTGAAGTTTTTTTCTCAAGTGTTTATGCGGGACTCGATCAAAAGCCTTTGACATATCTAGAAATATTGCGTCAGTTTGTCCACCGGCATCAATAGATTTGCAAAAGTCGTGAATGCATTCACTTAACTGGGTAGCCGTTGAACGTTTCCGTCTAAAGCCGTGCTGGTTTTTATAGAGAAGGTTATTGTTTTCTAAGTGGTCGTATAACGATTTTGACACATTGTGTTCCATTATTTTACAGCTGGTACTAGTCAGTGATATTGGCCTATAATTGGCTGGGGATAATTTGTTGCCAGCTTTAAAAATGGGCACGACTTTAGCGCATCGCCAGTCGGAGGGAACGGAACTTTGCGATAACGATGCTTTAAAGATAAGCGTTAGATATTTTGAAACCCACTCAGTGTATCGTTTTAAGAATGCATTTGGAATGTTATCGGGTCCCCCAGACTTATGCACTTTAAGTTGCAACAAAAGAGAAACAAATGCCTTCTTCTCAAATAGAAATATCTGTCATTATAGGTCCGTTGTATCTAACACTGCCTCTCACATCGTGACCAGGAAGTTTAGGCACGTTACCGGAGAACACGGACTGAAAGAAAGTGTTGAATACATTGGCCATTAACCTCTGGATTATTAACGACCTCACCGTCAACTTCAAGATTTGATATGGACTTTTTTGTGGGAGAGAGATAACGCAAAAATTGCTTGGGGTCCGACTTCATGAAATTTTGCATAGTGACAGTAAAATATTTTTGCTTTGATGCACGTAGGCTATCCTTTAATTTATCAGATAAACACGAAATAGCTTGCTTATTAACTAACTTCTTTTTACGCTTTCGCTTTATCTGCCTTTTTAAATGCAAAATTTCCCTGGTGATCCCTGGGTTTTGCTTCTTTTTAATTAGCCTTAGGGGAATATAACGTTTAATGTAATAGTTAACTATTCGTTTAAAGTCCTCCCACATTTCATCTACCGGCCTGGGGCGCTCAAACTCATACAAAGCCATCTCAAGGTCTAAAATGTCAACGTCACTTGCCATCTCAAAGTCCCCGACAAACTTTCCAGTACGTTCTCTTGATGGTCTATCTGAATTCAAATGACAAGTCACGCTAACTAGATCATGATCAGATAGCCCATCGTACACTGAGACGTCATAATCTGATAGGTCGCTACTTAAAAATACCAAGTCCATAGTTGTGTCAGCAGATCTGCCGTGCCTGGTACTCTGATTGACAACTTGCGTAAAATCAAAATTGAAAGCGAGGTCGAGAATAATTTCACAATGTTTGGTATCGCTAGCACCTGGAGCAAGTTTTTCCCAACAGATGCCCGGCAGGTTGAAGTCGCCTGCTATTACAACATGTGATTTATGTTTAATATTAGCTTCCACGTAATCATACAATTTTTCCATGAATGATATAGGTGCACCTGGTGGACGATATACAGCAGCGACAGTGATCAGGTTACTGGGCCATTTAATTTGACAAAACAGACTTTCGTGGGCTGGAGTTTGATTGAGCAGAGGGCTACACTCAACATGAGACTTGACTAGGATCGCCACGCACCGCCACGTGACCCTCGGTCTTTTCGGTGTACCTTATAATTCAATGGAGAAATCTCATTATCATCAATATCACCATGTAGCCAAGTTTCGGTGATGACAACAACATCAGGGCTATATGAAACAAAACATGTTCAAGTTTGTCAACTTTATTTACTAAACTACGAGCGTTCAAGTTTATCAACAAGAAGTCACGATTGGCAGATCGACTAGGCTGTCATGCAGGTCGTTTGCCTCGCGTTCTTAAGACCTGAGAGCGACAGTTGTTTTCAGCGTCCCAGCGGTACAATGCATCATCGATTTGTATCTTATCATTGAGTAGCTTACTTTCGAACCGCTGTCTTTATCTGCCTTCGCGCTAGCCCATAGAAGTTTTCGTATTCCTAGCGCTTCTTTCGAATAGTCGTTCGATACAGAGATGTTTGACCCTTTTAGCTTGGAACAGTTCCGTAAGACCTCCATTTTTTCGTTATAATCATATAGTTTCATGATAACCGGCCTAGTGTTGTTTCCACGTTTAGCCCCCAGCCTATGAATTCGTTCAACAGACTGCACTCTTAGCCCTAATCGTTCGAAAAACAGGTTCTTGATAACCTTATTTTTTAAGTCTCTGTCTCGTTTATCGTTTCAGGGATACCGAATACAAGAAGATTATTCTTGCGACCCCTATCTTCCAGATCAACTAACTTTCCTTGAATTTCTTTTACGGTGTTCTGTAAGCTATGAACAACTTCGTCACAGACTTTCACCGCCTGGAAGTCATTTTCCAGCCGCTGTATTCTTTCAGAAAGTTTTTCGAACTTATCCTCGAGTCGAGCCTGATTTTCTCTAACGTCCTTAAGCTCTCTAGTTATCAGAGCTTGTCCTTGCAACAATTTTTCGAGTGATTCTTCAACAGTCGTTGGTCCGGGGTTTTGCTCTAAATCTCCCGAAAGCAGCAATAGGAGCATTTTACAACTTTCTGACATCTCACTGCAAACAACTTGAGGGCACGGCACAACAACAATAAATCTATTGCTTGTTTTTAGGCTACTGCCACAGCAATACACACCAACCTGATTGACGACAAAAAGAAGCGGCATGTCAGCTGTGCGCTTGACGATGTTGCCGTGCCCTCTCCTTCAAGTAACGTGTAACCTAGCTACGTGACAATAACATCTTTTTCCCGAAACATAAAAGAAACAGTTAATATTTTTTTGTGTTTTATACTTGAGACGCAGCCGACGCTACGAGCTGACAGGGTTAATCAGGCAGCTTCAAAAGGGCACCATCACGGTGTTCGTCGTGTCTATGTACGTGTTCTATCATCGCTGAACCAATCATAAACAAAAAAAAAAGTTGCAGTGGCTCAGCTCGGCTATGCCAGGATATACGTAGCGTGAGCTTATGTTCAGCTGGTTATTCTTAGCTTTCCTGGTTGTCTAGGATTAGCTTGACTATCATGCTTACTGCATCTTCAATGACACACACACGGTATACGCATTATGTGACTAACTTCGGGATCCGATGAGTTAAGCTTCTCTGCTCTTCTGCGCCGCTGAGCAGCAATTTCGCTCTCCTTCTCCATGGCTATACCACACTGGCAAACGCCCCGCTATATGTATACCCCCACTGATACCTCTGCGCATGCGCACAAAATGAGAGGCGCTATCAAGCGGCTCCGGTGCAGCGTCAGACTTGGCTACTGCGCAACGGAGGCGCACAGCTGGGCATGCGGAGGTGCCAGTGCCGTCTGGCGCGGCTATGACGTCACTCCTCTGGAATGCGCAGATCGCCGAGGCGCGCGTGGCGGTGGCGGCTCCGGCGCGCCAGCTGTCCACCGGCCTCGGTGGCTCCGAGGCGAGAGCGCTGGCCTACGTATCCCCATGTGGCGGGTTCGAATCCCGGTCGAGGTGTCCGCAATCTGAATGAGGCTTATTGCGGAGGAGGCGCCGTGTAACCGAGCTTTCGGTTGCACGTCAAAAGACCCCCAGGTGGTCCAAACTAATCCTTAGTCCTGCGCTGGGGCGTGCCAGAAGACCGTCGTTGGTTTGGCACGTAAAACCCTCAAATTTGACTTTTTGCGCCAGCTGTGCACCGTGTGACGTCACTGCTCCTCGTGCATGCGCAGCACGGCTCTCCAGGCGCCACGCGAAACTGCTCAACCTCGGCCGGTGTAGCTCACGCTACAAAAAAGGCTCAGTGAATTGGAATTTTGACGCTGCTTGATGGGTCCCATTAACTCGTCGGCTGAGTCGGAAACGAAGTATAGGTACCAAGTCAGTAACTATTGCGCTCATTCCAAATACCTTCACAATTTTGCCTGTCTTCTCTCAAAAAAAAAAAAAACAACAAAACAAGTTACACTTGAGAAAACAAAAAAAACAACGCCCATGCCCTTTCTTCCAATGCCAAAACAACGCTGTGCCCCCCCCCCCCCCCTTCAAAAAAAAACAAAAACGGTTACCGTTTATTTATAAATAAAATATAACGCAAAAGTAACGTGCGATTACTTTTTATCGGTAGCGGTAATGCGTTTATTTTATCTTGAGGTAACGTATGTGCGTTACGCGTTCCTTTAGTTTGCAAGCAACGAGGAACGTATTTCGTCACCTTTTTTTTTCGGTAACGCCTACGACACTGGTCTACAGTAGCCATTGTTTGCTGCGCGCTTTGGTTGTGCACTCGCGTGCCTTCAGGGAATTAATTACGATCCTATATCACATTCCCACAATTATTTGCATCAAACGAACTACCGGAAATCCCTGTTATTTTTTAGTTTTGTTTATTTTATCCTGTTTTTTATTTGTTTTTCGTTCAACGGGGGACGGAGACTACAGGTGCGATGACTGACGAGGTCTCTGCGAAAGTAATAGACCAGGGGCGGCCACGCAGACCCGGCCTAAGAGCCGCAAACAAAACCACGAAACTTCCAAGAGCCGCGATTGAGGGGGGGGGGGGGGGGCAAATTTTTGTTTACGGAATAAACGACATCTTATACAATCTTGTGCGCAGCAAGGACGAGGACACAAGGAGAGAACAGGACACGACAAGGCGCCTTGTTGTGTCCTGTTCTCTCCTTTTGTCCTCGTCCTTGCTGCGCACAAGATGGTATAAGATGTCAAACCAACTCGCCCAAACAACCACTCTTCTGAAATAAACGAATCTCGAACCACTTTCAATCTATCCGAGTCAAAAGCAGTTTAAATGTACGTAGGGTAGCAGTGGCACAACACTACCAAACCGCTACCTGTCTTTCGATTCCATTTCTCTTTTTGGGGAAGTGCTCTTGTGACCGGGAGGGTGGTTTGGGGGGGGGGGGGGGGCGGGGGGGTTGGATAGGGTGCCGCGAGCCGCACTTTAACACATGAAGAGCCGCAGCTTGGCCACCCCTGTAATAGACCTTTGTCAAAATACTGCCCTCTGTTGGCAGCTGGGATATCCCTGCACAATGGCGGACGCAAACCGCAACTATCACGGCACACTTTAATGCGTTAGGTTGGATAGAAGGAAAAACGCACCCACAAAAAAGGTGATGAGCGCAGCGACGCTGCATTTTCGACGCTGTTTGAATGAGTCGTCTGCTCCTATCGTTGGCCGCGCTCCGACGTTTGCTATCTTATGAAATGACTTGCACGTTCCACGATGTCAGTTGTTCCGCCATCGTGCAGGGGCTCCGACCTTTTAATAATCGGCACGCGAGTTTCGAAAGGGGTCTATTGTTGTGTTGCGAGCTTTAAAGGTCGAAGAAGGTAATTGTTGGGTTCTGTAGCTTTAAAGGAACCATGAAGACGATTTTGATCTTTTTTGTTGCGCCTGTAGCTTTATTTTTAGAGAAGGGTGTTCACTCATTTTCTATGGACCTGAAAATACGCTTAATCTTTATATACAGTAATATGGAGCTTAATTTTCTGTATAAAATCGAAACTCAACGAAACCGAAACTAACGTTTGGCTTTCCCGCCATACGACCTTTTTCAAAACGGAGGTGACGTCAACATTGAACTTTCGGTTTCGGTAGAGTCTAGTGGTCATGAGCGTAGATGGCGCGCTGAGCTGTAGTGGCGCTTTGTTCTTTGAGAGCGTTGTACCGTGTTGCGAATGCGAGTAACCTGGACATTCGTGCATCACATGCCGCTTGCCAAAAGCTACTCCGTGAATTGGTTACCAGGTTTCACACGAAACACAGGTGACCCGGTGACTCGCGGGCGCTTGTTGACACATAGCTGTCAAACGCATTCAAACGCCACTGCGTATATGAAACTTAGGCCTAATTCCCCAATCTTTCTTACGACAAAAAAGTTCGTAAATTTATCTTACGACAAAGTTACAAACTTTAAAATATTCCCGAAGCAAAATGTTCGCAAGTTTTGCGTAAATTAACGGCGAAATCCGTAACCTACGCAAAACCTCCAACATTTTGCTTCGGGAATGCTCAAAAGTTCGTAACTTTGTCGTAAGATAAATTTACGAACCTCTTTGTCGTAACAAAGTTTCGGGAATCTGGCCTCTTGTTTCCTTGCCGAAACCGTTTATTACCAAACACGAGGCAAGCGGCGCGATCGCATTACGTAGAACAACAATTGTTGCGTGTCGCTGTTAGGTACGAAGCGAGACAGAACACCGTGACAGTATTACCGCTGACGCCGTCAGCTTTACTAACCCAATACATGACACAAGTATGGTCCTGCTCGAGGAGGCTCGGCGTAAAAGCAATAGAGAGTATAGGGCTCGCGCAGAACGTTTACCGATGTCCTCGTTCCCGCAAATTCGCGCACACCACTTCAGTACTCCATAGCCGCAGAAAGGTCTCGTTAGACGAAAGGCGGGATGGACGTGCAGAAACGATCGCGGTGTTCTAGACGAGGTTTGACAGAAGCTTTATGACATGAACCCCGAGGAGTACAGGAAGCCGCAGCGCGGGGGTCAGCCTGGTTTCTGCTGCTCTCTCCATGCGTGAAACCAAGAATCGCGCGACAAGACGGACACAAGGCAATAACGCGCCATTTTTGTTTTTCCCCGTGTAAAAAAACAACTAATGGCGAATTCGGGTGGTCAATCGTTGGCAACCGGCAATAGTGTTCACGTGGTCAGTTTCCGGCCGGCGCGCACCGTTCGGGTGGTAGTTCTCCGGCAAGCACCGGCAACTTTCCGGCGCTTTTTTCGCCCGAGCTCCAAACGGCCGGGCTAGCAGGCGCCAGACTGTATCCGATGTCGTCACTTCCGAAATGGGAGAGAAGGTCAGTGAGAAAAAAAAATGAACGAAAGAACGGAACTGATCTGAAGTCACTTCAGCAGCCACTACTCGAGTCAATCCAAGTCGTTGGGACATGGGTGACGGCAGCGACACCTGTCGCTAGCGGTGTCGCGCGGGCAAGAGGCGAAGTAAACTGCCGCCGTCTGGCGTCTCGTGCTCGGGTGCTGAGGATCACGTGGTGTGCCGCCAGCGCGTTTCTGGTTGCCGGTTCCGCCGGCTCGGTCTCGCCGGCGATTGACCACCCGAATTCGCCATTATGTTGTCACACGCTTTTCAAGGCAGTCCCCTCCCAATATTCGCGAGTGAAAAGCTCTCGGCTATTTGAGTCTACGCGTCAGCGGGCTGCAATAGTATTTTATCTCTATTGCAGCGAACCTTTGCGACGAAAATATAAAGTTTTCGTTGTTATTGAATAAAGAGAAAGCAAATTTTTCCTTTAACAATTTACGATCTAAAACATAGATATGCGCCCTCCGTTTACTTCGACCGATTGCTTGACAAACCTCAATAGGTCGATCTCACTAAGCGTTTCAAGCATACGTAACGCCGCCATTACTCTGGTTAACAGGATGTAGGAATAGGCGATTGCCAGCAGGACATCTGGCCGCCGCCATGTCTTTGTTCCTGCGGGCAAGTACGTGCAACCGCCAGCTTGCCAGAGCTACGTTCACGCGCTAGCTGCACATGCTTGCACGCGTGGGGCACCAGTGAGGCGCCATGCTTGCAATCGTGCTTCGCTCGCGCAGACAGCAGCGGGGAACTTGACACGCGGACAGAAAGACTACCGTAATATCCCGACAGGTGCCCCACCCCCGAAAGATAGCCCGCCCCCCATATTTGGCACAATTTCCTACGTTTTGAGGAGACAGCCAAAAGATAACCCACCTCTGGTCTCGGGAGTCTCGGGCGTCGATGTCATCCGTCCCCGCGTGATCACTCCTGGATCTGTTATGAAATTTATTTTGAGCGACGCGTAAACGCAATTTGGGGTCTAAAACTTCATCAACATTTTACCTGGAAGACAACCTGGCACCTATTGCATTTGTTGAACTGAACTTCCAAATGGTCTTCATGTTCCCTTTAAGAACTACTCGGTTAAATACATTTTTGAAGTGTCGATTGACGAAACGAAATATCTAGTGGATCTCAGTGATTTCTTACGTGTATAAATCACGAGACAGTGTTCCGCCGTGGTCGCGCTGCTGATGCATCCTACCAAGGACCGTCTGCAGACACTAGGGAGTTTTAGGGAACCGTCTTTACACTTCCGATACGGATGATGCATGGGCCCTCCAGTACGAACTGCGCCTATGAAAGTCTACTGTTGTAGCGCATGCGCAGATTGTGCCGGAGGGCGCATCGTACCGTATGGGATGTGCAAGAACGGTTCCTTAAAACTCCCTAGTATCTGAGGCCTATTGATTCCCTGTATGACGGTCACGTTGGTCATACAAACACTGTCTGCAGAAATGCTCGAAGCATACATATGTATAAAGAAAACGTGCTTCAATGTTCAAACATGCTTAAGGCTTGACTTTTGCATGATCTAGAAAAGCAGACAGTATAAAGATTTTTGTTTCTTTTTTTTTTTTTTTTGCTTTTAGCTCGAAGAAAGTATCGGCAATCTCCGATTTTTACTGCTTACGCTAGGATATGGTGTTCGGACTTTACAAACCGCTAGTAAGTTTTATGGCATCTATTCAATTCGATTAATAAAAAAAAAGAAAGGGCAGTAAAACCAGCAATTGTTTGTTCGTCTCAACCGTGTCTCGCTGCTGTACACCTGTATCAATGTGGGCACTTTTTTTTTATTCATTCTGTGCCACTAGAGCTAGGTAGTGTGAAAAAATGAAAAGAAAAGTCTCAGGGTTAAGAAGGGAAGCAGCAAGGCCTCGCGGTGATACAACATTGCACCGCGCAACGCAGCACGTATTATGGGGGCTTTGCCGTTGTATACGCCTGAATCTAATAGAACGCTCCGTGTATCCTGGAAGCGGTACAATTCATCAAAAATAAAAAAGTAAAAAAAAAAACAGAAGAACGTCGATAAGTAGTTTGTGTTGTTATCGCCCTGCCTTCTTTCCACAGAGCCAGCACGAACCCCTTTTGTTCACGAGTGCTTTTTTACATGCCGTACTTCGGATTGCCGTAATGCATAATACGGACAGCGAGCAGATCCCGTATTTCCGTCTCTGAGGGAGATTCCCTTTGTTGGATGAATAACGTTTTGAGGGCTTCGCGGTCAAAGCTATTGTCCGCGCACTCGTACAGCTTGAGTGCCGATGGAAGCTATGCATGCACACATTACGCTCCTCATTGACGTTCCGCCTGCCGCACTGCCAACAACTTCGGAACACATTCGATAATTCGAAACGAATCTTGCGACAGCTCGCTGTGAGCACGTGCCCAACAACAGCACCCACACACACACAACAACCACTATGACTGTCAAGAAGGCTTATTTAGGCAGAAGCCATTCCAGATAGGGTACATTCAAAGCCTCCTTTATACTCACAAATCCTGGCAGTTCGACGGCGGAGTGACCGGTTGCAGATTTGGAGCGCGAGGATCTGGTAGCACAGAGCATCAAAGAGCCATTTCTCGGGGAATCTGGGCGTCAGAGCACAGCGTTTGCAGCGGCGAGGACCCGAAACACACTTGTTTGCTCGGGAGAAGTGTGTTTCGGCGTCTCGCCGCAGCGGGGCGCCAGTCAAGTGGCTCTCCTCTCATCCGTTGTCTGCCGCTCCACCTTTTCCGTTTCGGTGGCCGCTTCTCGCGGTGATCTGCCACGTTTTGTCAGTATAGGAACCGTGCACATCTAATTCAGGCCCCGACCAGGGCGCCCCTCGCGGCAAACGGGTCCGTTGCATCGGGCAGCTCTTGCCGTCGCCGCGTTGGCTGTGCGTTGTACTGGTTAGCGCTGTAATTTCTGAGATGGCTATTCCGCACCAAGAAAGCCACAACAATTGCTGTGTGGTCGGCTGCAGCAGTACGCACAAGGGCGCGCACGGCACAAAGTTCTACGGCTTTCCTTCGAAGCCGTACGAGGCGGAGTGCCGCACGACCTGGGTGCGACTCGTGCGTCGAGGCAGGTAAGTGGCGTTTCTTACCTTGCAGTTCGTATTTTGCTTTAAGCTGCTGACGAATAATACCATTAACTTTTTTTTTTTAGCGACGATGGAACAGCTTGGGCACCTACGGAAAACTGTAAAATATGCAGCAAATACTTCACCGGAATCGAGAAGCGGAATGCGGTCGCCCACCGAAGCCCACCCTTGGATGTTTACATCAGCCTACAGGAAGATAGTAGTGGGAAGCGCAGAACGGCGCGAAAACAATCGCCCCGTTATTGTCAAGCTGATTCAGAAAGTAATAAACGTACATAAAAAGCGGAGTCCATTCAACGCCCACAAGAAAATCGAAGTTTTTGTTTTTTTGCGGACGAGCTCAATTTCGTTTGTGGGGTACGACGCGCCGTGACATCCACTTGTCTGTCGAAACGGACCTACACGCGGCCAGATGCATGACGCAGTTTTCCTTTCGTCATATTGGCACCACGAAAGAAGCTTTCTGGATTCATAACCGCCTGAAACCCCGTTAATCACCACGGGAACACTGTCCGTTGTGCTACTCGTCGCCATTGCTTCTCCCCCGATGATTCTGCACCGGCTACTGAAGAAGTTTCGCGGATTATCGCCTTGTTAAGAATGGAACCTTCGGCAACCTTTTCCGTGTTTCAACGCTGCGGAAACGAGTCCCGAAACGAGTCCCGACGTGTTCTGGACTGTCGCCCACCTGTCGAAGCCTGCCCAAAACGAGTCTCAACGCGTCCGTGACGTCAACGGGACGTGTGTGTGTGTGCGTGTGGGTTCGTGCGCTCCGGAAGGGGAGAGAGGCCTGGCCTAACTGCGGAGAACCATGGCTACGACGCACTTCTGGCTACGACGCGGCGGACTTTGCTGCGACGCACTTGGCGGTCGCACCTGCTGCCCTGGCGGAGAGTGAGGGAGAAAACGGACCCTATATAAGGCGGGGCGTGAGGCGTCTCCAGTTGTTCTCTTGGATTTGACGACTGTATCGCTACCATGTAATTAAACCGTTCGTTACGTTACCAATTCTCCCACCCCCACTGGACCCCTGGGTTCTTCACTTCGGGGAATGGTCGTCGTCACGAGCCAGGAAGTCTCCGGACGCGCGGCTTAAACCCCGCCTCGAACAACTGGTTGGCAGCGGTTGGGATCGGACCATGCGACATCGTGCTACATCTGTGGGTGAGCGTTTGGACTTTGCTTTGAGATTCGCCAGGCTTCAGATTATGGGTAATTAATTTTGAACTGCTGGGAATCCTTAGTGTTTGACTCGTGCGCTAGGTTTGTGTACAACCTCGCGACAAGTTTTATAGCAAAGCCAAAGCTAAAGAGCAGCGATCATGGATCTGATGAGGTTACTGAGAACAGATTTACTCTGTTAATGTGAAGAATTGGGTGTGGAGGTGGAGCAAAAGATGAAGAAATCTGAGATCAGTAAAGCGATTTCAGAGAGCGCGGAAGCAGAGGAAATTAAAATTGCGTGGGAACTGCTTCAGAACGCTAAGAGTGAAGCTGCAGCAAGAGAGGAACGAGAACAGGCTGCAGCGAAAGAGGAACAGGCTGCAGCGAAAGAGGAACGAGAGCAGGAGCAGGCTGCAGCGAGAGAGGAACGAGAGCAAGCTGCAGCTAGAGATGAACGAGCACAGACTGCAGCGAAAGAGGAACGAGAACACGAGCGGGCTGCGGTGACAGAGGAGCGAGCGCTGAAAAGGCTAGAGCTCGAAATTGAACAACAGCGATTAAACTCGCAGAACAGTAGAGTTGGGGCTCCGGTACGAGCAAGTGAGACCGAGTCGTATGAAATGAAGAAGCTCATGCAGCCGTTTAAAGTTGGGGAAGACGTGGGCCTATTCTTAGTTAACTTTGAGAGGACATGTGAGAAGTTGAGCTTCGCCCCAGAAACGTGGCCGCAACGGCTTTTGACTCTGTTGCCCTGTGAGGCTGCAGAGGTTGTCGCGCGTCTTAGTGCTGGAGACGCGGACGACTACGACAAGGTGAAGTCCAGCCTTTTGAAGCGGTACCGCCTTTCTGCCGAGGCGTTCCGTCAAAGGTTTAGAAACGCATCCAAAAAGAGCAGCGAGGGCTACTCGGGATTCGCGTACGGGCTTAAAACCAACCTGATAGAATGGTTGAAGAGCGAGGAAGTGTACGAAAGCCGAGACAAGGTAGTCAAGTGTGTGTGCCTCGAACAGTTCTTTCGTAGCATTCCGCAGTCAGTCAAGCTCTGGGTGCAGGACAGGGTGGGAGTCGACTCTGTCGAAAGGGCCGCTGAGCTAGCCGAAGAGTACGCAACGCGTAGAAAGCTGAGCGGAGAGGAAAGCGAATCCGGCCGAAGCGATCAGCGCAAGACCTTCCGACAGGGAAATGACTCGCGAGAAAACGGGCCCGAGAAGCCCGAAGCAGGACAAAAGGTCCCAGACAAGAGCGCAGAACACTTGAACGGAGACGAGGCGCGGAAAAGCCCAACAGGGCAGTTCGAGGCAAGGAAGCCGTTCCTGTGCTACAACTGTCAGGAGCCGGGACACACAGCGGCCAGATGTAAGAAACCGCGGGTTGTGTTCTCGTACGTGAACGGTAGTGACGAGGACCTGAAGCTCCTTCGTCCCTATCTTCACGAGCTCCAGGTAAACGGATAGCCGTGCAGGGTGCTTCGTGACAGTGCAGCGACGATGGACGTTGTTCACCCGTCGTATGTAACGCCATCCGATTTTACTGGAAAGGTAGTTTGGATCAAGCAGCTGCTTGAAAAACACAGTGTCTGTCTGCCTATGGTGACAGTGAGGGTAACTGGCCCGTTCGGAGAGCTAGTGACAGAGGCGGCTGTCTCGCAAACAGTCCCGTTGGAATATCCTTATTTGTTTTCTAACCGGTCAGATTTCCTGCTGCGCGAAAGGGGTCAACAACTGGGAGAAGGGCTAGTTCGTACGAGGTCCAAATCGCGTCAGGTCGCCCCTTTGTTGACGAGTGATCCAGAGCCAGAGGCAGCTGACGGGGAGCAAGCACTCCCAGAGTTGGAGGCAGAAAACCGGGATGAGAGGGACTAGGTTGTAGAACAGCCTGACCTCGCAGCGCTAGAAAGCGTACGCCGTCCCAACGATCCCGCGAAAAAGGCGGAGGAAGACGGGATCATTAAAGGATCTCTCGTAGCTCCGACGTCACGTAATTTGGATCGTCTGTTGCGAGTAGACAGAGTGTCTTTGACAGCCGAGCAGAAGAGCGACCCTAGTGTGTCAGGGTTTCGCTGTACAGCTCAGGAGATTGCTAGGACCAATGTGACGGGGAATGAAAGAGGCGGATTGTTTTATCGGCGCTATAAGGACCGCATTTTCACTTCTAGAAATCACGTGAAAATCGATCACTGTGACTTCAGCGTAAGAAAAAGGAAAGGCAAATTTAACGGCAATGCCAATGGGTTGAGCAGATTTTTCTGACATCACGAAAAATAGTAGGGATGATCTCAGAGGTCTTCGTCATCCACGGGAATGAGGATCTAAGTGGGGGCACTTCGTTGAAACCCCAAAAGGACCTCACAAATTGCGAAGAGTTTTTGTCTTTTGTATTTTGTTCTTAGTGACCTCGTTGGAAAAATGAGTTTTTTTTTGGCGACAGGGGGTCTCGATACCCGGAATTGTACCAAATTTTGGTAATCCGTAATCCAGTATGGCGGGTCTTTGGCGAATTCCGAGCGTTTTACTGCGGTGTGGCGTGGTGTTGTGGGGGACGTTTCCGCTGATGCCTCCGTTGTGAGAGGTTTGGGAGTTTGTTTGGTGCTTGCAGCGTCTTCTCAAGGCCTACTCCAAGCCCACCTCTTCAGGCCAGCGATTGTACCACCGGCCATTCGAGGTTTCCCTGGCCCCGGAGGGGCTGTTAAGAATGGAACCTTCGGCAACCTTTTCCGTGTTTCAACGCTGCGGAAACGAGTCCCGAAACGAGTCCCGACGTGTTCTGGACTGTCGCCCACCTGTCGAAGCCTGCCCAAAACGAGTCTCAACGCGTCCGTGACGTCAACGGGACGTGTGTGTGTGTGCGTGTGGGTTCGTGCGCTCCGGAAGGGGAGAGAGGCCTGGCCTAACTGCGGAGAACCATGGCTACGACGCACTTCTGGCTACGACGCGGCGGACTTTGCTGCGACGCACTTGGCGGTCGAACCTGCTGCCCTGGCGGAGAGTGAGGGAGAAAACGGACCCTATATAAGGCGGGGCGTGAGGCGGCTCCAGTTGTTCTCTTGGATTTGACGACTGTATCGCTACCATGTAATTAAACCGTTCGTTACGTTACCAATTCTCCCACCTCCACTGGACCCCTGGGTTCTTCACTTCGGGGAATGGTCGTCGTCACGAGCCAGGAAGTCTCCGGACGTGCGGCTTAAACCCCGCCTCGAACAGCCTTAAACCCCGACGGGGACACTGTCCGCTGTGCTTCCCGGTGATTCTGCGCCGGCGGCACCGGCTACCGAAGAAACTTTCCGAATTCGTAACTGCCTTAAATACCGTCGTAATCACGACGGGGACACCGTCCGCTGTGTTGTTCGTCTCCACTGCTTCCCGGGGATTCTGCGCCGGCTACCGCTAGGTGGCGGCGAACAATAGGCGACCGCCGCGACGCCGCCGGCGCGCTCGCTTCCTATATAGGAGGCTACGGTACATTTGACGTGTACACGTGCTTCTCGCTTGCGGAATAAGTGACAGGCTTACTTCGCCGGAACGTGTTAATCCCTCGACAGTTCGAGCATATTCGGAATGTATTTTGTTGTTAGTGTAGACCCTTGTCAAAAGTACGCGCCATCTAGTAGCGACTGCCTCCATTATCTGAATCCGTCATTGTTTCCATGCGTACTAAGTATTTACCGCGAGGGCTGCGTCGGCTTTTGGCGAGGACTCGGATTCAGTCACCTGCGTCGTGCCTAAAAGAAATGGCGACCGCAGTGTCGCTTGATCGGGTTATGAAAATGGTCCGTTGTACATTGTGGCGTATGGGTGGGATCAGGCACCATGAAAATATCTTCAAAATGTGCCATTTTGCTATCTGCCGGTCCCCGCATGTGCACACGCGTTCAAAGCTGTATTGACAAAGTCTCTGTTTTTATGATATAATTCTTCGTCATTAAGTGACAGTACACACGCACGCACGCACGCACGCACGCACGCACGCACGCACTTTCACACGCACGCACACACACACGCACACACGCGCGCGCACACACACACGCACACGCACACACACACACACACACACGCGGACGTTTGCACGTACGAACCAACGCACTCACGCAAATCGCAAATGTAGTTGCCTCAGAAGCATATTTGCGATTTCCCTATATCGAATACCTTCTGTTTATTTTTTTTTAAATGGGATAATTGTTTAAGGTGAGATCTCTGCGCAAATTTCGACCTTTTTTTATTTTTTTCCGGTGCAAAAATAACCCGAAACTTGCACGAAGTTCGGTGTATGAGAATATTGTTCCAGGATATTACCAATGCACGAGCTATCTATACTGCACCTACATTACGCGTACGTGTTCATTAAAAGCATCTTTGCGATTTTTTACGTTAAATAGTCACACGCGTGTCTTAATGAAATGGAATAATCTTATTTATGTTGAAACCTTCGTGCGATTGTTAGGTGATAAAACGCGAAAGCATTCCTACATGAAGCGCATTCTTACAAGCAGCGCGCCACGTATTCCTTTTTCACACGGCACTCCGGCGGGGACATCACGTTTCCCCACTGCGCAGACGCGGCGCCCCCTCGGGCTCCACGGCTTCCGTGACGAAGCATCTGCGCTGCTGTGCTTTTCTTAGTGTTTGATTTCTGAGGCGCATCCGCTTTGACCTTGAGCGGCGCGTGCTTGATAACGTATTTTTATGACCATCGTTTGGGCACAGCGCCGACGCCACCTTTTCGTGTAATGGGACATATAAGGCTTTCGCCTTAATAATAATAATACTATTAAGAATAATGTTTATAGCTCCGTCAGAAAAGGGGAATGACGGAGAGGGACCGAGAAAAAACGCGACGTCATGCAGCTTGACGAGCCAACACCTCCTATAGGTAAGAAAGCCAAGTGCTGAAGTTTTCTGCGTCACTAAAAAAGGCCACCGTAGTCCAAAGATTGGACGCGCCTTCGTCCTCAGCGTTCGGCTAGGAGTCGTGCTCTCGCTGATTGGACACGAGCTCCAGCCGAACGCTGATGAGACACTCATATCTAATCTCTGGCTTGTACGGTGGCTTTCTTTTGTCACGGAGGAAAATGCAGCACTTAGGCTTTTTTATCCGGAAGGGGTTGAACGAGCCCTCGACCTTAGATATGGCAGCAATGGCACTACTTACATTTGGCGGCAGTGGCACAACAGATACAAACAAATAAAAACGCAGCACCGAAGAATAACCTTAAAACAGTCCAAAATTCATAACAGCAAAAAACAAAAAAAGGAAAACTGCTCACAGCAAAATTCATACAGGCACATCATAGCTCGGTTAATCTCACAACGTGTGTCCGTTGATCTCACAAAATCACCAGGGGAAGATCGTAGCCCTACAGCAGTGGTTCTCAAATGGGAGTCCACTAAGCCCTGCCTCATCAGTCAAGCCCAGCAATGAAAGTTGTCTCTTTTTAGGTTGAGAAGACACGTTCCAATTTTAGGGTGAGTTTTCTCGTGTGTATGTCATCCATACCACAGGCCTTGTAGCATACATGCAAGACATTTATGCCTAAAGGCTACCCCCTACGTAACAAAAAAAATGTCAGTGAGAGAAGTCAATTTCACACTAGCCCTTAGCTACGTCCATTTATTAACTCATTATCATAACCTTTCCCTCACAACGAACGGAGTGCTCCATCATCTCCGCCGATCCAAAGGGGGTCCGCTAAACATCAATGATTGAGAACCACTACTCTACAACATGCCTTCTTAGTGTTTTAACAGCGCAAAGACGACAGGAAGAGAGAAGAGAAGAGGACCAGCCCCAAGCAGCGCTCGTCCTGTCCTCTTCTCTTCTCTCTTCCTGTCGTCTTTGCGCTGTTAAAACACTAAGTATGAACCAACTAGCCCACCGCAGTACCTTAATGCCTTCTTAGTTCTCATGAATACCGGTTAAAGAATATAATAAGTCCATGACCAACTTTTCGGGACATTCCGTGTAATAAAACGTTTTCAAGAAATATCAAAATTTTAATTGATTGCCGTTCTATGACACCCAGCCAATTATAGTCCTCGGAAACAGTGCGACTTTCGTCTAAAAAAAGCAAAAACTGACAATTTTGTGAATGTATCCCATAAAATTCAACAAAAAATTGAAAGACGTTTACGAATCTCTGTAATGCAAAATTAGAGCGCAGCTCTTGAGGAGGAGGAGGCGAGGGTATGCTCCTCATCCTAATCCGTACATTCTCCTCCTGCCCTCCTTCTCCTCCTCCTCCTCCGTACCCTCCTCTCCCCTCCTGCTCCAATTCAGTTTCCCTTCTAAATTTAGCGGGGAAAATGACGTCACATGACTTGGTGTCACGTCACCTATGATCAAATTCAGTTTCTCCGCTAGATTTAGCGGGAAGATTGACGTCACATGACCTCAACACCAATTCAATTCTTGTTAATTTAGCGGGGAAATTCACTTTCTCCGCTAGATTTAGCGAAAAGTTCAGTTTCTCCACTAGATTTAGCGGAAACATTGACGTCGCGTGACCTCAACACCGATTCAATTCCCTGCTAGAGCGTGGAATTTGGTGTTGAGGTCACGTGACGTCGATTTTCCCGCTAAATTTAGCGCGGTTACGCCGACGCCGCGAAACACGGAAACTGTCGCCCAAGAGCTGCGCTCTGAAAAAAGTGGTAGAGCCATACAATAAAAACCACACGTATCCAAAAATTTAATTATTGCTTATTGATATTTTATGACTGACATCTAAAATATTTCCGGTGAACATTGCAATCTTGGTTGTTGTTCGGTTTAAATTCTCATTTTAGTGCTTGCGCCGAGGGGTTGATGTCCAAGAAAGTTGGGATGAAACGCTCGCATTCGTTCCTCACACAACCCTGCACAAACATCTTGAAACGTAGCACAGGAAAAATGAACTGTAGGCGCTTTCGTTGTTCCTGTCGCGATAAACACGAGGGATGTAGTGCGACCATATATCTGGGGACTTTTGATCAACCGTCTCTGAGCTGAGCTAAAACATGTTTTGCCTTTATTTCTTTCCTCACACCCTCGAGTGCACCGCTTCTTGAATCGTAACGTCGGGCAAAGCACACTCACTCAGAATGTACCACCTAGCAGACAAGGCCTGTGCCTGACGTCATCGTTAGTAAATTGCCGACCCGCCCCAAGCAGCAAACACGGTGCAGATCGCCGCAAAATGGCAGACGCGTGCTATCGTTGCGCTCGGTTTGAGACGCTGGAAGACGCACTGGAAGCGATGATAACGTAAGGCATACGCGGTGTCTACATGCGCAAGGCTGGCAATGACCACGCGCTCGTGTCCCTCAAAGGGCTTTGTCCCACTATGGCCAAAAATGGCAACAATTGGAACCTAGGAAGGGCTAACCACAACGAGGGACACCTGTCGCGGACAGGCAACTCGTATGTCGGACTAGGCCGTCGAATTCCCTGGCGGACACGACACAAAGACAGGATGATGAGCTGACGGTTTGCCCGATGAAGCTGGGCCGGCTTGCTAGAAGCTCCGCCTTCAGCGCGAGCTCGCTGGCTTCCGCAGTGCTTTGGTTGCGCGGGCCTACGCGTTCACGCTTGTGCTAGCAAAGGGCAGAAAGCTCGCGCTGAAGGTGGAGCTTCTATTAGCGGCGAGATGTTTTGGTGGTGCCCTCCTCTGGTTCCCTGTTGTGGCGGCATTACCTTGCAAACAAAAAGTTCGATGGTGTTTGCTATTAGCATGGTGGAAGCTTGCAATCATTGCGCTCTCAAAGGAACACTGCCAACACCGTCAAAATTAAAGTTCTTTCATTCCTCTTATTTCCGTCCATGATAAATCCCCTTTCCGACGTCATAGTCAGCGTTCGGCCAATCGTGGAAGGCCGACCACAGCGACGCTTTCGGTCGCGCACGGGGCTAATACTCTATTTCACCTTATGATGTACCGCAAGATAGGCTACGGGCGCGAGCTCCTTGCTTTGGGGCCATCTCCGCAGCACAAGCTCTGGTGCATTAAAGGGGTACTCCGGCGATTTTTTGAGCTACCTCAACTAACTATATTTCCTGACTCCCCGGCCTTTACCTTTTCCGGCATGCTATTTAGTATCACGAAATTCATAATAGTTATTGCAAAATCGGCAAAGGAAAATAATGCAAAAACCAACATTCAAATATACCCGCACTTTTGAGTGCCGTGACGTCAGTTGCGGGCAGGCTTGCCAGTCGAGCAAGCGGTCTAAAAAATAGAATATGCCAATCATTTGTTCCGTGCTGGAGCGTGGGTACTGGAGCGAGCTTCCAAAGCAATCATTTGACACCATGAAACTGCTTCAAATCAGTTGGGAACAAATTCTACAATCCAAAGAGTGAACCCTTGCCTTCCACTGACGTCACTTTTTCGTTCTTGCCAGTAGAGACTTTCAGTTTGAAAAAGACGGTGAGGTCCAAAATTGTAAACTCAATAACTTCGTGAAAAAAAAAATATTTTAACCTAATATTTGGGATACTATTTTAGCGATGTTGTTTGGCGAGTTTAGCAAAATTTCAAGCAAATCGGGGACCATGAAGAAATCGCAGGAGTACCCTTATGGGCAGCTGCCAACGTTATGAGCTCGCGCTTCTAGCCTTCGCTGCGGTACAACATAAGGTGAAACGAAGTAAAGTCTCAGCTTAAGGGTGAATGGAGTATAGACGATTGCAAGGGGTACTGCAGCCGCCGCCATGTCTCTGCTCGTGTGGACTAGAGTGTGGACAAGTCCGTGTAAATGCAAGCTATACTCTGTTTCATACTTAGCGTGCAACGCTGTCAAGGCTACTGGCGCGAGCGCGTGGCTTCATCTATGGTGTTTGTTTGCGCGAGATCGCGTGCAAATGATCAACGAGATGAAGCCCCACGCACGCGCCAGTAGCTTTGACAGCGTTGCACACTAAGCATGAAACAGTATAGAGAAAGCTACACTCACGCTCACGCTGCACGTGCTTGCACAGATGGGGCACCAGTCGCGGCGTCAGACTTGCAATGGACCTTTTGTAGAAATACGCGGTGCGCATGCGCGGAGTATTTGATGCGCCTGGGTTCGAGAGTATCTAGTTCCAAACAATCCGCCATCTTGCATTTCTCGCCTTTGAGCGCCTTGGAGACCTCGAGACTCAAGTTTTGATGGTGCGAACAAGGTGAACACGAGTCAACGTACTGACGACGCCCATTCTAGATTACGACGTGCACCGCAATCATGCCGGTGAACTGTGTAGCCTTCGGCTGTCGGAACTATTATCGCCCGGATTGTGGAATGGACCTTTTGTAGAAACATCGGTTCGAGAGTAAATAGTTTCAGTACCCTCTCTCTCTTCCTTCTGGCCGAGCAAAGAGGGAAGATGGTTTCGTTGTGTCGACTTCGGGGCGGAAGATTACGCACGATGGGGACAAAGGCTAGTTTGGGGGAACCGTATCTAGGTCACAGCGCCTCAATGGGTGAACAGGATGTAGCTGACGTTTTGGGTGTGGAACGCGCGCGTTGTTTTCTCGTCACTTAGCCTCGAACCCAGTCGCGTGTCTAGGAGGCAGCACATATTCGCCAAGAGGTCCATTGTCTATCAAAACAGCGTCTCGGCTGATACCGGTTGGAAAAAAGCACTGCCAAAGCCAGCGCACGAGCTGAGCGGAATTCAAGCCGCGTCTCAAGACGCTCGCGCGCCCCAGTCTTTGCTTTAGTGCTTTCTTTCACCTATAGGGTCTATTCATATGACGTCAGACTTCTTTTTAATGTCGAGTCACTACACACAAGCATGGCCGCCAAAAGCAAATGCGGTTTTCTAATTGGCAAGTTTGTTTTGCCTTATCTTGTTTTCCGCAGAGCTCACGAATGAACGTTTTGTTAGCGGCCATGTTTGTGGGCGATGACTCAGCATCTGAATAGACTCTATACTTTGTCTCATCTTACGATGGATTAAAGGCCAAAGTCACGGGCCGCCAGGTCCAATCACGTTCCACGCTATACTATTGTATCGGCTATAGAGCTAGCTGAGCGCGCACAAGCTAAGCGAAGACGAGGAAATAAACGTGACGGTAGCGCGCGGCCGGCACCAAGCGTTCTGAAGCAAAGTGTCCTCTTGATTTGTGCCTACTTGGCACGATACATGGTGTCAGAAGTGCTCCTCTCCAGTGAAAAAAGCTGTCGCCATGGTCGAACTACCGCCACCTGAAGGGTTACGGCTATCGGAGGACACAGCGGAGAATTGGAAGCGCTTCAAGCAGCGCGTCGAACTCTACTTCCGGGCCACAGAAACGAAGGACGTGAGGTCGAAGCAGCAGAAGACAGCCATATTTCTTCATGTGGCTGGCCAGGAGGCCATTGACGTCTATAACACGTTCAATCTGAAAGAATCTGAAAAGGATGACTATGAACTGGTCGTGCGGAGATTCGAGGAATATTGTCTTCCAAAGTGCAACGAAACCTTCGAGCGCTACGTCTTTAGAACACGCCAGCAGACGGAAGGTGAGAGTTTTGAACTGTTCTTTCGAGACCTGCAACTAAAGGCCAAGTCCTGCAATTTCGGAGTGCTAGCCGAGTCGATGCTTCGAGATCAAATTGTGTACGGAATACAGAGTAAGAAACTCAGAGAGAAGCTGCTGAGGGAAAAAGACCTAACACTTGAGAGAGCCGTTGACTTCTGCAAATCAGCGGAAATTTCTGAGCGTCAAAGCAAGGCCTGGGAAACTCCCGATACGCTTGTAGATCCAGTGGATCGTAACGACAGAAATGCTCCAGGAAGACGCAAGTGTCAGTACTGCAGCTCAAGGCATGAGCCGAGAAAATGTCCAGCATTTAGAAAATCATGCAACAAGTGTGGAAAGAAAAACCACTTTGCGGTAGCCTGCAAAGGCAAGAAGATGAACGTTGACGATGTTCATGAACGAGAGCTTAGACAAAATGACGAAGAAGATACCTTTGAGATTCTATCAGTCGATGGTCGCAAAGTGAAGCACGAGCGTGACTGGACAGTGATGACGAAGATAGGAGGCCGAGACGTTTACCTGAAGGTTGACACCGGAGCGCAAGCAAATCTTCTACCTCTCAGCATATTTAAGAAACTTGAGGTGTCGACACCGCCAGTACCAAGCGCAACAACATTACGAAACTATGGAGGAGAAAAACTGCAGCATGTGGGCAAGGTCTGCCTCTCTGTAGAGATTGGACCAACGATTAGAAACGTGGACTTCTTCATCGTGAAGAAGGGCAAGCAAGCACTGTTGGGGCTTCAAAGCTGCGAGTCCTTTGGCTTGGTTCACCGCATAGACAGTCTCGAGGAAACAAGTCGCCTCCAACAGCAAGTGGTTTCCGAGTTTCCAGATGTTTTTCGGGGCATCGGACGCACTAAGAACGAGTATCACCTGACCCTCAAGGATGACTGCCGTCCTGTGGTACAGCCAGCACGTCGAGTGCCGCATGCTCTCCGCGAACCTTTGAAAACCGAACTGGACCGGATGACTACCAGTGGCATTATCGCCAAAGTCCAAGAACCAACAGACTGGGTAAGCCCTCTTGTGATAGTTGCAAAGAAAAATGGAAAACTTCGTGTGTGCATGGATCCAAAGTACGTAAACATGAGCTTGAAACGAGAACATTTTCAACTGCCTCGCAGAGAGGACATTGAAGCTGAGTTGGCAGGCGCAAGGTATTTTACAAGGCTTGATGCTAACAGTGGTTTCCACCAGATTCCGCTTGACGACAGCACGTCACGAATCTGTACCTTTGCAACGCCATTTGGGCGCTACCGGTACCTGAGATTACCGTTCGGAATTTCCTCCGCTCCGGAAGTTTTTCAGAGAGAAATGACACAAATCTTTGAAGGATTAAGGGGAGTACGAGTCTATATAGATGATGTACTCATTTGGGGCAGTACCCGTGAGGAACATGACTTTAGACTGAGGAAGGCCTTGCAAGCGGCTAGAAGAGGTGGACTCACGCTAAACCTCCAGAAGTGCCAGTTTGCTTTAGAAGAAATTTGCTACTTGGGTGACAACATTAGCGCTAAAGGTATCACGCCAGACCCTGAACTAGTTAAGTGCATTCTAAGCATGCCACTACCAACAAACCGAAAGGAAGTGCAGCGTCTTTTGGGAGCGGTCAACTACTTCGGGAAGTTCATTCCTAACTTGTCAGATAAAACCACATTGTTGCGTAGCTTAAACAAACAAGATTCACTTTTTGAATGGAGTAGACAGCATACGGAGGAATGGAAAATGCTGCAAGAAATATTAACAAAAGCCCCGATATTGGCCCTTTTTGACGCTGTGAAGGAAACAAAAGTATCTACAGATGCGTCCAAAGGAGCCTTAGGTGCAGCCTTATTTCAAAGGCATGGTCAAGACTGGCGCCCTGTAGCCTACGCGTCAAGAGTGTTGACGGATAGTGAATGCCGATACTCTCAAATTGAAAAAGAGGCTTTGGGAATCGTATACGGATGTGAAAAGTTTCACGACTTCATCTACGGACGGCATATTACTGCCGAGACAGATCACAGCCCGTTAATTTCCATAGCCAAAAAGTGCATCGGAGATATGCCACCACGGTTGCAACGCCTCTTTTTGAGGTTAATGCGATACGACTTCGAGCTAGAGTTCCTGCCAGGAAAAGCGCTGGTTCTTGCTGATGCATTGTCTCGACTGCAGACACCAACGACAAGAGAAGATTCCAGCGAAGATGTGGACCTTCATGCAGCAACAGTCCTGTCTACGCTTGTGAGTGACAAAACTATGGCCCGGCTCCTTACAGCCACAGCAGAAGACAAAGAACTTCATGAAGTTATCAACAACCTGACCAATAACACTCCACTTCAAGGCGAGTTTAAACCTTTCAAAGACGAGCTGTCTGTTGTAAATGGTGTCTTGATGAAGGGAGCTAAAGTTGTTATCCCCCTGGCCCTCAGACCAGAGATGCTGAGACGCTTGCACAGCGGCCACCTTGGCATCAACAAGTGCAAAGCACAGGCCAGGCAACTAATGTTTTGGCCGAGAATGAACACAGACATCACAGCGATGATCGACCGATGTGGAACCTGCAAACAATATGCCTATCGCCAGCAGGAAGAGCCTCTTCAGTTACGAGAGACGCCACTACAACCTTGGGCACGAATTGGTGCAGACCTGTGCATGTATGCTGGGAAATCATACCTGGTTCTCTACGATGCATACTCAAACTTTCCCGAGGTCGCCGAGCTACGAGACACGAGCTCAAAAACTGTAATCGAAGTCATGGCAAGTATGTTTTCTCGTCATGGACTTCCTCTCGAGGTTTGTACAGACGGCGGGCCACAGTTCGCAGCAAGAGAGTTCACCGAGTTCGCAGCAAAATATGACTTCAAACATGTGGTGTCTAGTCCACGCTTTCCAAGGTCGAATGGACTTGCAGAGAAAGGCGTGCAAGTTGTAAAAAGACTGCTCAAAAAGTGTGCACATTCTGGGCAAGACTTCTGGTTAGGGTTACTAACCTACAGGGCCACGCCACTAGAATGCGGATCAGCTCCAGTAGAGCTATTAATGAGAAGGAAAGCGCGTACACTCCTGCCGGATTTTGTGTCTCCACCAGCTAGGCCAGTGTTAAAACACAAACAAGACATGAATCGAGGCCGAGCGCTGTCCCAGTTAGAAGAAGGAGAGTCTGTACGAGTTCGAGATGATAAAGATAAAGAATGGTCAACGAAAGCACAAGTGATCTGTGACAAGGGCCCGAGGTCGTACAAGGTACAAACTGAGAAGGGCACACACATACGGCGGAACCGGCAACACCTACTGAAGTCATCGGAGACATTCGATTCTTACGATGAGGTAGGGTCCGAGGCATACGACAGTGGAGACGACGATATACAAAGCCCTGGACCACAAGCGCCAACGGTCTCTGACTCTAGTCAAGACATATCAAGCCCTGGTACAATCCCGCTTGCTAATGGAAATCAAGGTTGTCAACAGAGACTTCTACCTCTGATCGTACCTCGTCCGTCTACTCGTGCAGTTCGTGTACCGAAACGGTTAACGTATGATGAGAATTTCAATCAAGTTTGCGAGTGATGTGAAATATGCAAATGACATTACAGTGTATATAGTTGTATATATTTTATGTACAACTTACAGTGTTTATAGTTGTATATACTCTTATGTAGATATTGTATATATTTTACACATTGTATATATTGTTTCTGTTTTTGAACTTTTAAAGAAGAGAAGGTGTATCGGCTATAGAGCTAGCTGAGCGCGCACAAGCTAAGCGAAGACGAGGAAATAAACGTGACGGTAGCGCGCGGCCGGCACCAAGCGTTCTGAAGCAAAGTGTCCTCTTGATTTGTGCCTACTTGGCACGATACAACTATGACACGCTTAACATCGATTGGGGGTGGACGAATAATGCTCGAACCCAAAAGCGCCGAGCATATATGTCGTGGCTTTCTTTCCGATATAAAATTGTTGAGTCACTCAGTGCTCCTCGATTCGAACCACCGTCCACCCGTCCCCTTATCAGTGATCTGAGACGCGGGCACCGATACGTGCATCGAAGCGAAATACCGCACAATTTCTAAGTGGCTCGTGATTGGATCTGGCGGTCCGTAGCTTTTGCCTTTAGTCCATCGTAGGGTGAAACGAAGTATAGAACATTCTAAAAAAGAGCGTGTGGCCGGTGCCATTTTGAGTGTTCGTGCGTATGGCGCGTTCTTTGCTCGCTTTCCGAAGCGACGAACACGCACGTGCTGGACTGTGAAGATCGCACGCTGGACTGTGATTTTGTAAACATTGGAAAGGTCTATAGTCTCAGTTGAGATGCTGTTCTATACTCTGTTTCACCTTATGATGTACCGCAGGAAAGGCTACAAGCGCGAGCTCCTTGCTCTAGGGCACATCTTCGCGGCACAAGCTCTCGTGCGTCAAGAGCAGCTCCCAACGCTATGAGCTCGCGCTTCTAGCCTTCTCTGCGGTCAACGTTACTAAACCACTCAGTTGAGAAACTGCCATAAAGACTACTCTGAAAAAGTGGCACCGACCCGTCCTCCAGAACCGAGCTAGTGGCGATCACAACGCCTCCATTTCTCCCGCAGCGGCCACTCAAGAAACTGCACGTGACTTCCATTTTGGTTTTAATCGGCCATTTTGGGGCCAAAACAGATACTGTAGAAAGAGCTTCAGGGGTGCCGCCCCCGACTCCCAAGCGGACGCGCCGCGGAATACTACCGACGTTAATATGCGCCTAGCTCGGGACGCGCTACCTGAAATCACCGCTGAGGCACGGTTGTATAAAAACAATATTAATTGTACTGCAAAACTTGCAAAGTAAATATTTTAGAAAACAACACGCGCCCATCATTTTGTACTAAACTCCAATAAAAGTTACAACAAAAAAGAGTTTTTTTTTCTTTTGGTTTTTACGCAAAAACATGCTTTCTAAAAGCTCAAGGTGACCACAGTTAAGACAAATAATACAGAGTGGCGCTGTTGTCGTATTTAGCTCGGTCTCGGTGGACGCCAGCGGCTCAGGTTTCAACGGTGAGTTTCCCAACTGAGGGTTCTAGTAACGTTGTCTGCGGTACAACATAAGGTGAAACGAAGTATAGCAAGCCGGCCCTGGTGCACGGTGTAAGATATATACTTTTTAGGTGAGGCATAGCTTCCTATATACTGACAAAGCCTGGCAGATTGCTACGAGAAGCGGCCGTCGAAATGGAAAAGGTGGAGCGGCAGACAACGGATGACAGGAGAGCCACACGACTGGCGTCCCGCTGCGGCGAGATGCGGAAACACACTTCTCCCAAGCGAACAAGCGTGTTTCGGGTACTCGTCTCTTCAAAAGCTGTGCGCTGACGTCCAGGTTCTCCGAGAAATGGCTCTTTGATGCTCTGTGCTACCAGATCCTCGCGCTCAAAATCTGCGACCGGGCACTCTATAGCTCCGTCGTCGAACTGCCAGGCTTTGTGAGTAAAGAAGAGGCTATGGGTACAGTGTTCTAGAGAGTTGTAGTGGCAAGAGCGGCGGCCGCCCCGTGAAGATTTTGCGCGGAGACGACACCGTAGCGCTGCTGTTCTGAGCCCTAGGAACGTGCCCCGTCAGCCTCGTCGTCGGCGCTGCTCGGCGTGTTCTACTGTGGTTCGACTGGAGCTTTTCGCGACGCAGAACAATTGCTAATGTGAAAAATTGTAGATTTTCCTTTGCACTAATGCCTCTAGAGTGCGTGTTATCCTCTGCTTTCATTTTTCGCGTGTTCTTGATGGAGATAATTTGAATAATATCGACTCCCCCCCCCTCCCCCCTTCCCAGTACTGACAGGTCGTTCAGCACCGCTATCACTGGGCTGCACGTTTAATAGCTGCGAAAGAAACCACGCGATACTGATATAACAAGGAAAAAGAGGCTAATAAATCTCAATAAATCTTCCACTTTTTTAATGGTGAGAGGAACAATAAATTGGTGCATTGTTTTTTGTCCTCGTGTTGCTCATGCGGGGGCCAGTGTTGTGTAAGGTGAAATGCCGAGCGCGTTTGGGAACGGCCAAAGTGCCACTTCAACTGGCGAACATATATAGCAAATTGTCTTTTGTGGAAGGCAGTCTATGAAGAAAACATGCCTCGATTGGGAGCACATGAAGCATTAAAAGACACCGACACCCCCCAATTTTTTTTTTCCTTTTTGCCAGGCGATTTAATATGGTGTCAGACTACTACCCAATTAATATTTTGCTACAGAGTCACGTATTTTTTTAATAATGCCAAAAAAACGGAACTGCTCGAAACTGAAACCGAAACCCACGCACCGCACGGAGATGTGGAGAGGAGAGAGTGAGTGGCGGAAGTCACGTGGCTACACCCGACCCTGCGATTTTTTTTTTTCCGGGTTTAGCAGACGAAATGCGTTCGGGATCAGTTCGCCGTGCGATTCCTTTGCACTTATGTTTGTTCCGCTCGCTGTTCTGTACTTCAAGATGAATTGTTTTGTACATTTAAGTGTTTGCAATTAGTAGTGAGTGCCCGTGGGGAATTCCCGTGATCGGCTCCGGAAAGAATACTCCCAAGATGTTGCGTGAAAAGCTGCTCCACATCTGAAAGTGGCATTGTGCGGCAGAGGTGTCGAAAATAGAATTCCATACCATTTAGTTCAGCGACGTATCGTTCACAACAATTTTTTTTAGTGATAATTGTAAAAAAAGAAATGCAAACATCGCAAAATGTTTGAAAAAAAAAAGAAAAAATGATACGCCCACACTACGGATCGAACCCGTGCGCGCTACGTATAAAGCGGACGTCTTTCCACTGAGCTACTGAAGAACTCTTTCGTACGTAGTAATGCATCCGGTCGACTGTATGTCGGAAAGTTTGCTGCCAATTTTCCTCCAGTACATGCGCTCCTGGCTTGAAGACGGGCAGCACCACGCATTGGCCACATTCGCACCAAGTAAAGAAACAGTATGCGTGCGTATTCAACTCGACGTACGCACTTCGTGCTTGACGTTTGAGCGAGCGATGTCTTCAGCCACGAGAAGGGACGACGGCTTGGCGACGTCTTCGTACAATCGGCTTGCTGGTCGGGCGTGTCGTACGAGATGAATATCAATTATTTTGATCGGTCCAAAATTTCTCTTTCAAAGGAAGACAGAATTCGCCAGTACCGTGAACAACAGTTCTGAAGTAGAGGTCCCACGCCCGTCGTCCGCTGCCACCTGCGAGTCCCACGAAACGCAAAATGACGCCATGTTGAGAATTATGCAGTGAACTCACTGAATGCTTCCGGCTGTCTGTGCAACCTTTTTTTTTCAATCAACGTATTTGCAGCTTTTCGAAAGCCACAAAAATGGGTTTCATATTTTTTTTTCTATTTTTAGTATTTACTGTGTGCCTTCAATGACCCACGACTTTGATTAAATTTGGTGGTCGTGAATAAACCTTAGAAAACGGCCCGTAACCACGAAGAAGAGAGTGAGCGCGACTCAAATCGGCCAGTTCTCGATCGGCGGTTTTCGGGCGGAAAGAAACCGAATTTCGAGCCGCAAATTCTGTTCTGGGTAGTTGGGCTCTCATATGTCACGTAAAACTAAAAACCTCGGCGAGCATAAATACCCTGTCAGTGTCCCTTTAAAACACAATATGAACACAAACTGCAGCAACCTCTAATATATAAAAAAAGATTTATTCTCAACTTACTGCTTGATGACCACTCAAAAGAAATGATACACTTAATCGACATACACAGCAAGCACATGACAGATATTCAGCAACATACTACGCAAAGAGACTAGAAAATAGTCATAATATATTGCGGCATAGAATCCTAACCTCTTCGCGATTGACGATGTACACATTGTCCCGAAGGATAAGGCTCAGTTCGAAATGTCTCTCGCACACCGGTGATGTCTTGGCGAGGCGTTTATCTTCTCGATTAAGATTTTTTTTCCCACTGCAGTTTGCGCGACTCCTCCTTTGGCGCACGAAACAGCGACGGCTTACGATCGCTGGTGCTCCGGCTGGTCTTATTGACCGGGTAGCCCGACTTGCATCCCGGCGCGAAGCAGTGTGTGTGTCCGTCTTTTCCCTCGCATTTATGACCGGGTCGGCAACGGAACGGGGAAGACTCCCCCCCCCCCCCCCACTACACCACAAAGAAAAGTGCTACGGTGCTACGTTCGGGAGAAGCGTACCACCTCAGCTTCGTCTTCTTCTTCGTTCATCGCCCATCTGCCATCTGCCACAAAGGCTCGGAACTCCAGCGCCACTCGCGGCCATCTACGTTGACCGTCTTCACGCGGCTCATTGTAAGCGGGCGCCGCTCTTGCCACTACATCCTCTAGAACACTGTACTATGGGTGAGGACAATGGCGCAAGGAACAATGAGACGCGATCGACTAGATAATGTCCTCTCACGAGCGCTTGCACGCGCTCAACAGCCCGCGGCGAACTACTGTCGCTCGCTGGTGAAACGTTGCGGCTGTGAAAAGCACAAATAAAATATCTCGTTGCCATGACATCTCTCGTGCAGCCATCGCGTACCCTCGAGCAAGGAGCTCGTGCTCGTCCGATACCATGTAAACAAAATATTTTATTCATGTTTTTTTTTTTTTTTTCCACAGTTGCGTCATTTTGCCAGCGGGCGACGCTAGCTCGCCGCGGGGTGTTGGACGCGCGCATGGTCTCGTGAGAGGAGTGTATCTGGGGTGCTATGTTGCGCTTTTTGGACTCCCAGGAGACTTGGAAGAGGGAAGTGACGTCAACGACTAGAGAAACGCAGATTGGATGTTGACAGAAGAAAACAAAATCAACATCCAATCTACATTTGCTGCGTTGTTGACGTCACTTCCCTCTCCCTAGTCTCCTGGGAGTCCAAAAAGCGCAACATAGCCCCCCTGGTCGCTCCTCGTCGGGCGGTGTCCTCACCTAAAGAGTAGATCTTACACCGTGCCCTGGTGTCAGCAACAAAATACGTGGAGATGCAAATATTGGCAGGGATCATGCGAAACGCAAACAAAGGGCGAAGTAGGGGAACTTCTGATGGGTATGACTGAGGACGACCTTTCGTGCCTTGAATGAGTTTTAAAAAATAGTGCGTAGCTAAAAAAATTTCGTTTTATAAAAAAAAAAAAAACTGAACGATAATGAACGTTTATTAACTATGGAAATTCTTCAGCAGCTCGCATTTGTTTTTACCCTTTCTTAAATGAAGGAACTAAAAAAGTATTACAAGTTGGAATATTTATGTGAACGATCTATATAAACAGTTTCAGCTTTACACTGGCCATTCATTTTATTCGAAGGTAGCCGGTAGAGGAAAATACTACCTTAGCTTATTGCTTCATCAAAATTCACTAGAAGTAAGGGTGTTCGAACTAGAACTTGTTAAGGTGCGGTCTTATGGTCTCTCTGCACCGGTTCCAATATAGCTATGCGTGCCTGACGCGTGCTGTCGGCGTACTTCCCCCATTCATCCTATTTACTCTTGTTTAGCGGTTCTTCAGTCGCAGCTTTCAGTAAAGAGAAATAACTGAAGCTGCGAAGTAAAAGGAGATTTGCACGCCACACTGTAGACGCCACCCTGTAGTCGGTGAAAGGTTGAAAGTGAAGTGGAAGCTTCTCCCGCTTGTTTAGACTTCAGGAGAGCGAACGCTGGAGAGAAGGCAACGGGGATGCGGAAGCGAAGGCAGAATGTTTAGGAAACTTATTGAGCTAACGCGCTCACACAGCTTTCCAACTAATGCTATGGGCGTGCTCCATTGCCGATCGTCTGACATCCGATCAATCACGAGCGGATAAACCTTGGGATTGGTCGGTCGCGAGGAAAGCAGCAGACGCTCTCTTCTCTGGCTTTGGCTGGAAAGTGAAACTGCGCTGCTCACTTTGCCAATGCCCCCTTGAAGTATTCGTGTTCGTTTTACAAGTAGCGTCAAATGCGCAAATGCACGAGACGCGGCCCCGTGCGGTCCTTAGAAGCGAATGGCGACTGCAGCACTCGCTCGTGACACCTATATTCCGTGTTCGCGCAACAATAGACGACGGCACTTGAAAAAATCATCGAGGGACTTTACAGCACACTCTATATTGGGAGTTGTGTGCAGCAAAGGCATAGGCGCGGGCACGGGGCTTTCAGATTTGCTTTCCTTTCGCGAGTGCTCGTAAAAGGAAGGCCAATCTGAAAGCCACGCGCTCGCGCTTATGCTTTCGCCTCTGCTGCACGCAACACTAGGGATGGAGTAGAGCCATTAAATAAGCTACGCTTCAGAGTAATGACACTTACCTAGCTTGGTGCTTAAAATCATGTTGACAAGTTATTTGAAGCTTTAGTTGAAGTCACAGGGAACGCGTTTTCGTGCTCCACAAATGTTTACACAGTTCGCGACGGAGATTACGTTAGCTTCCTAACACCGAATCTAATGCCGAGGAAGTCTTACTTTTGAATCATGACGATCGGCAGTTGCATCTGCTCTGTACTAAGCACCAAGATGGAGGCGCCCACAAAAATATCAAGGAACCAAGTGCCAATACTCTAAGCGTAGCTCATTCAGTGGCTCTATGATGGAGTATAGGCACCAACGCGGTACGACTTTGTCTGAACTAGCATTCATTAAAGGAGTCATGAAACGCTTTTCCAACTTTTTCCTGTTTAGCTTTCCTCCTCAACTCACAAATCGCGCATTGTACCAAACCGTTCAAGAAGACGAAAAGGGGGAGTCACCTCTTGCTCGGACTCTCGTTTCTCTAATCCGGACACATCCATACTCCCCCTAGAAGATTAGCCGTCGCTCAAAATTCAGACAAAGGTTGCTTTCCCCACCCCGTTCACCCCGAAGCTGACAGTGCTGTGGAAGCTACGTGCTCCTTGGGCCAGCCACACTGTTGCCACGTGATCACGCTCTCTCGCGCATACCCACGCGCAGAGAATGGGGTGAGGTGATGAAAGGGGAGCGGCTGATTGGTCCGGCAAGCGCGTAGCTTCCACCACAATGTCAGCTTAGGGGTGAACGGATTAAGTGAGCTCCGGTGTCGTGTGACGTTCGTTTGGGCCCGGTGACGCGCTGCGGGGTCCCGATGACGCGCTGCGGGGTCCGCGGATGTATCACAGAGAAAAGGCAGCGAGTTTATGAAGGGAAGGAGGTACAAAATAGTCCGCTGTGGTTTTTCAATTTTCGTACCGAAAGTCAGGCTTTTGGCTTCCTACCTTTTTTCTTTTGGCCCACTGAACGATGTGCTATTAGTAAAATACCAATATAAATTAATTCATTGCAGTCCGAAATTCGTTTCATGGGCCCTTTAAACTGTTTCTTTTGCTATTATTCTAATTTTTTTTTCGGGGGCTTGGGTGTGATAGCCGGGGGCCCCTGTTTTCACACGCGATGAATAGAGGGATTTCGCAATTTTATTTTCTATAAAAATTATATAAAGTATAATCTTTATTATTTTGATGATTATAACTAAAGAGAAATAAATAATAAAAAAACTATTCAAAGCTAACTGTTCAGAGGAAGGCTGATACAGACACCAAGTCCGAGCCCCGAGAACGCGGTCGCGTAAAACGCCACAGATTGTGAGAGTGTATAGGCTCGATTGAGGTGCACACTCTAAGTGATCTGGACTTTCCTGCAAAGCACCTGCGTGAGCCAATCGCTGCAATCTACGGTGGGAGCTCGGCCAATCACGAGGCTTCAAACATGTCTAGACCTAAAGGAACAGTCTACTCTCTGGCACTGGGCATGGCGAAGGACTGTAGGTCTAAAATTAGAGGCGCGCGACTACCGCACTCACGGCCGTAACAATAGGGACCTCTAGCAAACCGATGCCGTGCTACGCGTACGTCACTACGGGAACGGTTTGCGAAAGGGTCCTAATGTCGGTGCTGGCTGTACTTCGGCTCATCTTCGCGGTAGAAGTGTCGCGTCTCTGCGGGAGTAACGCAGTTCGTTCTGAATGCGAATGAATGGCCCATTCGTCTTCAATACTTTAGAACGAAACTTGATATCTATCTCCTCAAAGGTAACCCGTAATTAAGAAAACAAAGAGCGCATGTTTTGATATTTTTGAAGGCATGCCTGTAAGAGTTCTAGGATTATAGATTTCTGATGCGTCCAAGTCGCGATCTGATTTTATTATTCAGTAGATAAAGGACACATGCAGCCTTCTATTTACATCTTTTTGCGAATTTGTGCACACATATTTTTCTATCATTTTATGAAAAGTGTCTTTTTTATACAAAGTGAAAGTGTCTTAACTCAGTGTAGCCTTGAAACTGAGGAAATAACTTTAAAGGCTATTTCTTTATAAACCTCGCAAACTCAGCATAAAAAAACACATGAGAAGTGTAACTCTAGTCGTTTTGTTGTAAAATCTGCATAAAAATGCTTAAATGTCAAAATTTCATTCTAGGAGTTCTATGTGTTTTTTTTTTTTTCAGATAGTCATTTTAGTAGGTAATTTGATAATTTTTAATTGTGGTCTAGTAGAACTGGAGTGATCCTCTTTAAGGATAATATCTTTGCGTTTGTCTTCAAATTCGTTTAAAAAAGTTTCACAGTGAAGGAAGTTTTTGAAGCTTGATATGTACACAAAAAATGGAATTCGGAAAAAACGAGAGTTATTTTGAAAATAAATTTGTAATCAGAATTTTCCTCAATCCATTGGTGATAACTTTCTACGATTATAATTTTCAAAATATAACTAATTGTTTTAAGTATAGAATATCATTTCAGCTGTAGCAGACGACGCACACTTCGCCACCTCTTGCTTATATAGTTGAGCAGTTCTAAGTGACGTTCCCGAAGGACGATACGAATGGCGCCACTTATCCTTGTTACAATGTTGCCCAATTCGGGCGTTTCAATACCGATGTGCTGCTGCGATGTTGTTATGACGTGTTTCCCCAACTGAATGTTTTGGTAACGTTGGTTCTAAGCAACCAAAGCCCTCAAGTAATAGGCCCCTTTCGAAAGTCCCGTGCCGATTACTGAACTAGAATCACTGAATGGTCCCAGGGTACGGAAAGTCACAGGTTCGAGGCGCCACGACCGCGGCTCAATCTTTTTTCTTTACTCTAATCACCATAAGCGTTTAGAGAACATGTTTCTGTGCCCCCCCCCCCACCCCCTCAAAAAAAAAAAAAACGAAAAAAAAATTTTTGCAGGAGTTTTCATTTGAGTTAAGCCCAGAATGACAGGAGCGTGATGTTTTTATAAAATTTTAGCTTACACGGTTTTGCGGCACAATTATTGTTGTTTTTGCACAACCATGTCTCACCGGTAATTTCAGGTAGCGCGTCCTGACCTGGGCGCGTCCTAACTTTGGTAGTAATTCGTGGTGCGTCCCCTTGGTAGACGGGGGTTGGCAGCCCTTCTGCTGTCAGCGGCAGGAGCTACACCAGATAGTAACACCCAAACGTTTACAGAAACCACCGGCACTGATATCGGAGGGACCGCTGCCGCTGCCCATGACCAGGCAGCAACAAGTGACCGACGAAACACATCATCGGTAGCGGGACCAAGAGCGCCACCGAAAGACGCCGCCGATACTGATCATCGCTGACGGAATCGCTGCCGAGGACGACGCAGCAGCAAGGATCAACGAAAGGCAGCAGCGGTCACGGGACCGTGACGTCATCTAGAAGAGATAAAAGAAGCTTCCCACCAGGCAGCCATCGCAGTCAGCGGCAGGAGCTACACCAGATAGTAACACCCAAACGTTTACAGAAACCACCGGCACTGATATCGGAGGGACCGCTGCCGCTGCCCATGACCAGGCAGCAACAAGTGACCGACGAAACACATCATCGGTAGCGGGACCAAGAGCGCCACCGAAAGACGCCGCCGATACTGATCATCGCTGACGGAATCGCTGCCGAGGACGACGCAGCAGCGGTCACGGGACCGTGACGTCATCTAGAAGGGATAAAAAAAGCTTCCCACCAGGCAGCTACACCAGATACACTCTTAGAAAAAAGGGTCTGTATATTCCTCCATAAAGGGAGGAACGATCTTGTAACCTATGTTCCTTCAGAAAGAGAGCAACTTTCCTCCCTGCAAGCAGGAGAGCAAACTTCCTCCATCATCGAGGGGAGCAACATTTGCAACATGATTTACGCTGATGGAGGAATGTGGCCTCCCTTCCAGCCGCATTTTAAAATGGCGTCTTTCGACGGCAAATGAAAACATTGACACAAGCTCTCGCGTATGCTTATTTATTGCGAAAGGCGGCTGTCCGCGAAAGTGAGGAAGTTCGCGCTCCGAGCCCAACCTCGCATCGTCGGCATTCGGACATATACACGAAAGCGGCCAAAACCCGTGGACCTTGCAACGCTCAAAGCAATGACGATCTCCGCATACTCGGCGTCTTACCTTTGCTATTCCTCGCCTCGCGATCCCCTTGTCACGCATCGCACTTTACGAAAAACCGGTAAACAATAGTCGAATGCGTGATACCGAAAGTCGATCTCAAAAGAGTTCACAATTAGATTACAGCAAGCAGCGAAGAACTGGCGGTGGGCACAGTGTGGTCAGCACGGTTTGCAGAATTCTGCCAATTCTGCTGCATGAAGTTACACCAGTTGCCGCCAGATGGCAGACCCAAGCAACATACACACAAACAACTGACATCAGATAGGCCAGATGGCGCTAGGCACCGCCTAGCTCAAAAATACCAGTTGCCATGCTATATCCATTCATTTTGTGTCACATAAAAAAGTGTATTCTGATCTGGATTTCACATTTTGGCCTCAAGCGTCTCCGGCTTCAAGCACGCCACTCGTACAGCACATATACAAATGCAAGGCACACGTGACAGATACGCACAAACTGCACAGACACCGTCAACACAGAGTAACCGTACCCCACTCACCGACTCTGCTCTAAGCCCACCCGTCTTTTATACTCGACATTTTGGCAGCACTTCTGCCTGAGTGATCTGTTCAGCATTGGATAACGTTACAGGTATGCTTTTTTATCTCACAAATATTGTTCTGTAAAATTTATTTCAAACGAATCAAGGGACGTATCTCCTAATAGAAAGTAAATGTACAAGCCGTAATTACTGTAAACGACTTATTTTTCGCGGGCTCAATATTTCGCGATTTAGGTTAAAACTGAAGTTTTGGAATAATTCGCGGGTTCTAATCCGGAATGTTCGCGGGACCTATTTTTCGCGAATCGTAGGCGATTCGCGAAAATTAGGTTTGTGCGAAAATTAAGTAGGTTCGTGCGAAAATTAAATCGTTTACGGTTTACAGGACCGCCGGTCACCGGTTAGTTTTCGCTTCCCCACAAAGCACCTCCTAAAACGGGGATAACAGAGCGAGCCCATAGTAGTTCGTCAAATACACTGTTCTACACTAGGTCCGCAACGCTACATAAGCTGCTGACGCGACTTGTGTGTGGAAAATGAGGGATGAACGCGCCTTCGTAACGGAATATTTTGCGCTCCGTTCACGCGACGCTCGGCACCGTTTCTCAGAGCAGCATGCAAAATTATTTCTCGCTTTTTTTTTTGTGGTCGGTTTATGACTTTACGTTTCTGGAGAGGACGAAACCTTTAAGTGTGAGCGTATGTATCACTCCCGCTGCGTTTCCGCTTCGCGGCGGTGGTCTGCGGCGGCTCATTAAAAAAAAAATGTTGTTCACATTTTAAACACTTTCCCTGGTGGCTCCGAGGAGCTGGCCTACGGATCCCCAGTTGGCACATTTGAATCCTGGCCGAGGTGCCGTTGTAACTAGATTTTCGTTGCACGTAAACAGATCCTTTGTGATCAAAATTAATCCTCAGTTCTTCGCTAGTATGTGCCATGATGCCCACAGTTTTTGTTTTGTACATAAAACTCAAATTTGATTTTACAACTATTTTCAAACGTCACTTCTCATACATACATAGCACATTACGTAGAAATAAATAAAAGTATTTCCCCCATTCCTCGGAACCGTCCATAATTCCCCAAATTTACTGCAATTCATATATGTATACGCACATTGTTTTATCATATACAATTGCATTGGCAAATCAGAGAAGATTTTCATGCGGAGTGATATGAGTTCCAGGCAAAGGTACAAATCAAAAATCAAAAATCAAATCAAGTTTTATTTGTTGTCACATCTTACATGACAACAGGGGACTTGGGACAAAAAGCTGCTGGGTAGCAGCTTGACGAAGGTCCCAGCCCCCGTGCAGTTCGGAACAGCAAAAAGGTAAATAAAAACAAAAATACACACAAAAAACAACTAAATATTACATAAATGTAGACACATCTTATACAAATGTTTGGTGTAATGAGCACTTTAGGCAAAAAAAGAAACACACAATACCCGGCAATAAACCATGAGAGTGGTCAGGAAATACACAAGGAAAGCAAACAGGATAAAAACAATGCCAGTATTCAAAAAGTCATAGAGAAAAAACCAAATTTACTAACCCTTTATGTGAAAGTGCCTCTAAGTTTAAACTCTTTTTGTACAGAGTGTTTAATATGGTGGACAAATTAAAATGAAGCGTCTGATCAAGGTAATTTGTGTGGGATGGACGGATTACCCAGGGCTGATTTTGCCTAAGGTCGCGCAGGATGATGCGATGTTTTAGGTTAGCTAAGTGAAAGTAATGAACGTTATTTTGCTGAACAGCCCTACGATGCATTGTTAAAAGTTTAAACGTATATATTTGCTGAATTATTTTTACTTTTAGGGCCATAAATAATGATGCTGTAGGATGGAGAGAGATACAGAAGATATTGCACGTACAGCCCTTTTCTGTAAAAGGTGCAACTTTGTCAGATTTGTTTTGGTTGTGGTGCCCCAAATAAGGTTGCAGTAATTTAAATGGGAACAAACTAACGATTTATAAATAGTTAATTTAATATGAGTAGGAAGTATTGTTTTAAACTTTGTTATTAAGCCAACGCTCTTGGATAGCTTTGCTTGGACATAATCTATGTGAGCATTCCAGCTCATGTCTTGTGAAAACAACACACCCAGTATTTCAATACAGTTTACAAATTCAATTTGTTCATTACTGATTTTAAGACAAAGTGGATCGTTTATCCTTTTATTTCTAGGTTTAAACAAAATAGCCTTGGTCTTACTACAATTTAACTTTAATTTGTTGTTGAGTGTCCAGGCAGTAATTTGTTCTAACACCTCTTGCATTGTGGAAATGGAAGTGCAGATATGGTCATGGGAAGAAAAAATGCTGGTATCGTCCGCGTAAATTGCCAGTTTTACATCAGTGTTTTGAGCCACGTTTGCGATGTCGTTGATGTACAAAATGAATAACAATGGGCCTAAGATGCTGCCCTGGGGAACTCCCGATGTTATGGCTAGCCTATCTGAATGAAAATTTGGAAAAGACACGTACTGATTTCTATTTAATAAGTAGGATTTCAAAATATCATGAGCTATGCCTCTTATTCCATAAAATGGTAGTTTTGCAAGTAAAATGTCATGATTAATTGAATCAAACGCTTTTGAGTAATCGAGGAAAACGCCCAATGTGATCTTTTTTGAGTCGAATGCTTTTAAAATGAGTTCTGTTTGGTTCAGCAATGCTATTTCAGTAGATCGATGCTTACGAAATCCGAATTGCGATTCAGAAATTTAAGCATGTTTATCGAGATGCGTTAGGAGTCTTTGATGTAGAAGTTTCTCGAGTGGTTTAGAAAAGACAGGAAGAATTGAAATGGGCCTATAGTTGCATATGTCGAACATATCACCGCCTTTATGTAGGACACTAACTTTTGATACCTGCATTTTAAGTGGGAAAACCCCGGTTTCAAGAGCAAGGTTATATATATATGTCAGATATGGTGCAATTTTATCAATAACATATTTTATAGGTTTTATCTGCATGTTATCGGCGTCAATACTTTTACTATTTTTAAGATTCATGATGGTTGAGCAGACTTCTGCCTCATCAGTGGGGAACAAAAACATTGTATTAGTCTTCGACGATTTCATGAACTCTAGGGCTTTTTTATACAGGACGATGACACACACGTTGACGTACCAACATTTACAAAGAAATCATTAAACGCGTTTGCCATGGTGACGTCTGTTATTTGAGCGCCGCTTACTGTTACTTCACGAGGTACGTTTTGGGGTGGCTTATGGTTTATTAAAGATCGGATTCTCTTCCCCATAATATCAGGTTTCAATGTTTCTAATGGATCAAAAAGTCTGTTGTAATAGTCACGCTTAGCAGTCCTTAGCTGACTCGTGAGTTTATTTCGATAAGATTTAAAGATTACAAGTCGACTATTTTCTCTAGTTTTTAAAAAATGATTATATAAAAAATTCTTTTTTCGTATCATTGATAGTAGGATAGGCGTGATCCAAGGTCTACGTGACTTTTTAATGGCTTTGAGGTTGACAAAAGGGAAATGTTTTGTATATATTGCACTAAAAATATCTAAAATAAATTATATGCGGAATTAACTGAATTTGTAGAAAAAATTTGTTGCCAAGATGTACGTTCAATGTCTTCTCTAAAACGGCGCAACTGGTCAGGGGAGATCGGCTGAACTCTAGCCACAGGAACGCAGTCGCTACGGTTTTTATTGGAATGTTTATTTTGCAAGCAAAAATAAATGGGAAGATAATCACTTATATCAGTTGAAAGAACCCCCGATGTCACCACCGAGTCTTCGTAGTTGGTTATGAACAGATCAAGCAAAGAGGATGACGTGTTAGTTATTCTTGTAGGGTGCTTTATAACATTTGATAATCCACATGACTCAATGAGGTTTGAAAAAGAATTTCTCGAGCTACAGTCAGAACTTATATCGATATTGAAATCCCCATCCAAAACTAACTTGTAATTTTTATCATTGACAAAATTAAACAAGGTCTCCACAATATTTAGAAACGGCATGACAGGCGAACTAGGGGGCTATATACAACAGAGAGCAACGTATTTCCGAAACGCACGGTTACAACTTCATAGAAGTCACTGATTTTACAGAATGATTGTAAGAGCTCCCAACTTACTTCGTTCTTTATCAACATAGCAATACCACCACCTTGTCTGTTTTCTCTATTTAAGTTGAAAGGGGAATATCCTGGGAGCAGAAAGTAGTCAGTACTACCACGGTACCATGTCTCCGTTAGCATAATGCCGTCAACGTTTGGTCCAATGCAATCAAACAAAACAGCAAGGTCATCGTGTTTGTTTTTTGCAGACCTAACATTAAGGTGAAGAAGTGTTAATTGAAATGCAGACTTATTTTGAAGTAATTTGTTTAATCTAGAAGGTAAAATAAAGGCGTCTGACATATCTGTATTAGCTAAACAATTCAAAAGAGATTAAAAAAAAGGGCCAAACTAGCTCGCCGTTATTTTACGGACGTCATCGACACATGTTACTTTCACAAACGACGTTTGCTCGGCCTTGCGAGCAAAAATGCTACCATTCCGTACCCAAACGAACTTCCAGTTGCACTCCTTTTTTGCCACTGTCATCCCCAGTAATTTCTTTAGTGCGGGGCACAGATGCTCGTTTACGTAAACAGAGCCACCAGACGTAATGCCGATGTCACTACAAGTGATGCTCCATTTCTTGGTATGATGAAGGAGATTATCTCGTCTGTCTTTACGCATGAATTGAACGACAATGTTCTTTGCCTCGCTGTTCGGAACAGGCACGCGGTGGCATGCTTCATGTCTGCTTCAAGTATGGGCATGCCAATCACTGCTCCCAACTTTTCCACAATTTCAAGTATGTTCTCATTTTGCTGGTGCGGGATTCCTTTTATTTCAATATTTCGATTCCGGCTGTACTGTTCGCAGTTTACAAGTCGAGTTTCACATTCTTTGGTTTGTTGATGCAGCAGCTTGCATTCCAATCGAAGCTCGATGTTATCTGCCTTAAGCTCCGTATTTTCCTTCATGACTGTACTTAGTTTATCCCTCATCTCTTCAAACGTTTTGTTTATAAAATCCATACTTGTTTTGACTTCCCTTAGCTCCCCTCGCAATTCCCTTTCAATCGAGGCTCTTAGTTCCCTATGTTCTTGTTTCATGTCTCGCTTGAGTTCCTCACATAGTTTTGCCATTTCCTTAGCCATTTGAGTTTGTTTATATCTACGCAGTCACAGAATATTTCAAAAACACAAACACGCGTACACAGTATACAGGCGAAAGCAAAAGGCGCTGTGCTCGGCAGCAGAAAAAAATATATATAACAACAATACCTCACCTGCAAAAGCAGATGACAAGATGAAATTTAGTACTTGCTGGGCGAGTGTCTGCTGCCGAACTGCGACGGGTTGGGCTCCGCGCTCTGGTTTTATAGGCCTCGATGGTGGTAGACGCCCACTAGCGGCGATTATTGGGTTTCTGACGTGGCGATGACTTGCACCGATGGCTTGCGTTCCTCAGGCTTGACCACGTGGTGATGCCTTGGCGTGCCAATGGATGATGAGCAGCAAAAACGGGCTGATAGCTGACGCTGCAAAAGCAGATGACAAGATGAAATTTAGTACTTGCTGGGCGAGTGTCTGCTGCCGCTGCAAGAAGAGGAAGATCGCTTAAAAAAGAATGAAGAAATGGGATGAGAACATTCCGTAAGCAGAAAGGTCAGTGCGTTAAAGGAAAAGAAAATACACAACTCGAAGAAGATTTTCCTGCGGAGTGATATGCATTCCAGGCAAAGGTAGAGGAAGAGGAAGATCGCTTAAAGAAGACTTAAGAAAAGGAATGAGAACATTCCGACAGCAGAAAGGACAGTGCGTTAAAGGAAAAGAAAATATACAACTCAGAGAAGATTTCCCTGCGGAGTGATATGAGTTCCAGGCAAAGGTAGAGGAAGAGGAAGATCGCTCAAAGAATGAGTTGATAGTTCAGCGCTGTGTGAGTGTATTTTTCTGTGTGGTTGGTTTTTGAGTGACTGTCTACCGGTGCGCTGGTTCATAATGATGCCGTACCAACTCGCCCAATCTGCAGTATTAACAGGCTTTATTTCTAATACATCGGGCCCTTTTAAGCACCTTCCGTTGACCCCAGGAGAGCTCGTCACTATGATCGCCATATCCATCTGCCAAGCACGCTCCTTCGGGTACTGCGTTCGACTACAGATGTTGCCACCGGAAGTCTGGTCCCTCTTTGGAGGCTTCGCGCCATCAGTCGGCCACGGTAAGAGGATTTGCAAGATTCTCCAGTCTGAATGGCATCGACAGGCACGACACTACAGAAACAGCCTCTACATACAGTTGACTGTGAATGTTCCTCCCTATTTAGGTAGAAGAAAATGGAGAGATTACTCCTCCTTATGTGACAGAACGACAGAATGTCTGTGGCGGCTCACCTTAAGGAACCTCAGAGCAAGTACACCAAAGAAAGAGAGTGCTTCTAGCAACCCAGTCCACACGATCGGCAGCAACATCCATCTGCCAGAAGATGTGAGGAATGTCCTCAATCTTGGACCAAAGTTTGCAGTAGAACCTAAGCTGTCAGCATCGGAGAAGCTTTCCATCGTCAGACAAGTGTCGAGACGCGCTCCGGAGTCTGAGGTCGATAGATGCGCTTCAGAAGGAGTGGACTTACTTGTTAGATACAAACCGTCATTCTCACCTCTTTCCATCAAGAAGGTAGAGACTTACTTAAAGAAAAACTCGCTCTTTCTTATGCCAGCCGATAAAGAAGGGGGTTTTGTGGTCATGAACAAAGAAACGTATGGTGCTAAGGCATTAGAAGCCATTGCCTCAGTCTTCAACTGTCACAAAGAGGTCGCATTGAACAAGATTAAAAAAGAGGCAAGGCAATTTTGTCAATCACTCGATTTAAAAAAGCTCTGCTCTTCTATTGACCGCAGCAAGAATCTAAATCTTGAATTATTCTTCAGCGCAAAAACCCACAAACCAGGATGTCCTCTCAGAGTCATTGTCTCAGAAAGAGGAACATGGCAAAAATCGGTGGCAATATTCCTTCAAGAGAGGCTAAACCTGCTAAATATTGACGATCCCTACATAGTTCGGAGTTCCTACGAGGTCTTCAGCTTTCTAGAAGAACATCGTCAGGAAGAGCTAAAGATATTTTCCATCGATATAAAGGACCTATATTATTCCTTACCCCAAGAGCGCCTCCTAAAATGTGTGGAAGAAAGCATTGATGCCTTTGGTGTCATACCCTTTATGAACGCGGCGGGTCTGTCCCAAAGTCAGTTTCTGGACTTACTGAAGATCTATTTGAAGTCCACCTTCGCTGCTTGGGATGGAAATGCCTACCTACAAAAGACGGGGGTATGCATAGGATCCAGCATTGCTCCAGTCCTTAGTGACATCTTTCTTGCACATCAGGACAGGAGTCTACAACGAATATTGAATACATCAAAAGCAGTGAAAATATGTAGATATGTAGATGATTTTTTAATCTTTCTTGCTACTGACGATACAAACTTTACAGCCATGGTGGAAGAGGTTCTCTACGATTTCAAGAACTGTAGGAATCCTCTGGAACTCACCTACGAACTGCCGGTCGAAAGATCATTACGATTCCTGGATCTTCGACTGCATGTACTACCATATCACATCTGTTGGTCTTATGAGCCCAGGGGAAAGAAACCTCTTCTACCATTCAACTCTGCACACTCCAAGCTTGTGAAACGAGGTATAGTGAGGTCATGCCTTAAGAACTCTATTAGCAAGTCATGCTTACATTCAATGCAGACGAGCTTCGACGTACAAGTTTCAAGGCTAAGGTCCGCTGGATATCCTCTACCCATATTGACGTCAGTAACCGAGGTTCTTCTCAGAGAAATCAAGCTCGGTAGCGCCGCAAAAACACCCAGAGACAGAACAACCAGACCGGTAGTCATGCCATATATCCATAATCTATCTCATGGTCTAAAGAAAATAGCGAACAGAGCAAATGTGAATGTAGTGTTCTCAGCACCACACAAACTTCACAGCCTCTGCAAAAGAGTAAACACCTCCTCAATCAGCATCGTCAGCTGCGCAAAGAAACACAGATCCAACTTTGTCCCATGTGTTGAAGGGGTAGTCTATTCGTTTCCCCTCTCCTGTGGAAAACAGTACATTGGACAAACGGGGCGGTGTTTAAACGACCGCCTGCGAGAGCACAACAACAACATTGCCAATGCCAACTCCGGTCACCTAGGTATTCACTGTAGGGATTGTGGCTTTTCTGCGCGACTGGACAACTGTGCTGTGTTAGGCAGGAGTAAAAACCAGCTCACCCGAGAAATTATAGAAGCCGAGAACATTGCAAGACGGGAAGCCCAGTGCGTTAGCACTCCGTCCTTAGCTTTATCGAAAAAAGAACTGCAATATTTAGACAGAAGGTGTTTTCGACAGTAAGCCTTAATAACCACTGGTCTCTTTTTGTTTACTTTTGATATTATTTACCAAATAATTTTTGTAGCTCTTGAATTTTTGCATCACACGAACTATTTACGCCAAGAGTGTAGTCGACAGTAGACCAGCATATCACCTGGTTTATATTTGTTCGTGATTAATTTTGTAAGCATTTTTGATAATTTTTGTAACTCTTGAATTCGGCTGTATTAGTATTATTCTCCTTTCTTTTCCTTTTCTTTGCCTTCTATTTTCCTTTTTCTGTTCATCGGTTTTTCATTTCTTTTTTCGCCTTACCTCCCTTTGCCTTGTCTTTTCCCTTTTCTTCCTTGGCAACCTATTCCTTGGGGTCGAAGAAGAGGAAGTTTGAAATACAAATGAGTTGATAGTTCAGCGCTGTGTGAGTGTATTTTTCTGTGTGGTTGGTTTTTGAGTGACTGTCTACCGGTGCGCTGGTTCATAATGATGCCTTACCAACTCGCCCAATCTGCAGTATTAACACGCTCAAAGAAGACAGAAGAAAAGGGATGAGAACATTCCGACAGTAGAAAGGTCAATCTGTTAAAGGAAAAGAAAATAAGCGACTCTGAGAAGATTTTCCGGCGGAGTGATATGAGTTCCAGGCAAAGGTAGAAGAAGAAGAAGATCGCTTAAAGAAGACAAGAAAATGAATGAGAACATTCCGACAGCAGAAAGGTTAATGTTTTAAAGGAAAAGGAAATACACAACTCAGAAATTATTTTTTTGCGGAGTGATATGAGTTCCAGGCAAAGGTAGAGGAGGAGAAAGATTGCTTAAGGAAGACAAAAGAAAAGGCATGAGAACATTCCGACAACAGAAAGGTCATTGCGTTAAAGGAAAAGGAAATGCACAACTCAGAGAAGATTTTCCTGCCGAGTGATATGAGTTCCAGGCAAAGGTAGAGGAAGAGGAAGATCGCTTAAAGGAGACGAAAGAAAAGGGATGAGAACGTTCGGACAGCAGAAAGGTCAGTGCGTTAAAGGAAAAGAAAATGCACAACTCAGAGAAGATTTTCCTGCGGAGTGACATGAGTTCCAGGCAAAGGTACAGGAAGAGGAAGATCGCTTAAAGAAGACAGAAGAAAAGGAATGAGAACATTCCGACAGCAGAAAGGACAGTGCGTTAAAGGAAAAGAAAATATACAACTCAGTGAAGATTTCCCTGCGGAGTGATATGAGGTCCAGGCAAAGGTAGAGGAAGAGGAAGATCGCTTAAAGAAGAGAGAAGAAAACTGATGGGAACATTCCAACAGCAGAAAGGTTAATGTGTTAAAGGAAATGAAAATACACAACTAAGAGAAGATTTTTAGGCGGAGTGATATGAGTTCCAGGCAAAGGTAGAGGAAGAGGAAGATCGCTTAAAGAAGACAGAAGAAAAGGGATGAGAACATTCCAACAGCAGAAAGGTTAATGTCTTAAAGGAAAAGAAAATACATACTCAGAGAAGATTTTCCGGCGCAGTGATATGAGTTTCAGGCAAAGGTAGAGGAAGAGGAAGATCGCTTAAAGAAGACAGAAGAAAAGGGATGAGAACATTCCAACAGCAGAAAGGTCAATGTCTTAAAGGAAAAGAAAATACACAACTCAGAGACGACTTTCCTGCGGAGTTATATGAGTTCCAGGCAAAGGTAGAGGAAGAGGAAGATCGCTTAAAGAAGACAGAAGAAAAGGGATGAGAACATTCCAACAGCAGAAAGGTCAATGTCTTAAAGGAAAAGAAAATACACACTCAGAGATGATTTTCCTGCGCAGTGATATGAGTTCCAGGCAAAGGTAAAGGAATAGGAAGATCGCTTAAAGAAGACAGAAGAAAAGGTATGAGAACATTCCAACAGCAGAAAGATCAATGTGTTAAAGGAAAAGAAAATACACAACTCAGAGAAGACTTTCCTGCGGAGTTATATGAGTTCCAGGCAAAGGTAGAGGAAGAGGAAGATCGCTTAAAGAAGACAGAAGAAAAGGTATGACAACATTCCAACAGCAGAAAGATTTATGTGTTAAAGGAAAAGAAAATACACAACTCAGAGAAGACTTTCCTGCGGAGTTATATGAGTTCCAGGCAAAGGTAGAGGAAGAGGAAGATCGCTTAAAGAAGACAGAAGAAAAGGTATGACAACATTCCAACAGCAGAAAGATCAATGTGTTAAAGGAAAAGAAAATACACAACTCAGAGAAGACTTTCCTGCGGAGTTATATGAGTTCCAGGCAAAGGTTGAGGAAGAGGAAGATCGCTTAAAGAAGACAGAAGAAAAGGTATGACAACATTCCAACAGCAGAAAGATCAATGTGTTAAAGGAAAAGAAAATACACAACTCAGAGAAGACTTTCCTGCGGAGTTATATGAGTTCCAGGCAAAGGTAGAGGAAGAGGAAGGTCGCTTAAAGAAGACAGAAGAAAAGGTATGACAACATTCCAACAGCAGAAAGATCAATGTGTTAAAGGAAAAGAAAATACACAACTCAGAGAAGACTTTCCTGCGGAGTTATATGAGTTCCAGGCAAAGGTAGAGGAAGAGGAAGATCGCTTAAAGAAGACAGAAGAAAAGGGATGAGAACATTCCAACAGCAGAAAGGTCAATGTGTTAAAGGAAAAGAAAATACACAAGTCAGATAAATTTTCATGCGGAGTGATATGAGTTCCAGGCAAAGGTAGAGGAAGAGGAAGATCGCTTAAGGAAGACAGAAGAAAAGGGATGAGAACATTCCAACAGCAGAAAGGTCAATGTGTTAAAGGAAAAGAAAATACACAACTCAGAGAAGATTTTCCTGCGGAGTGATATGAGTTCCAGGCAAATGTAGAAGAGGAAGATCGCTTAAAGAAGACAGAAGAAGAGGGATGAGAACATTCCGACAGCAGAAAGGTCAATGTGTTAAATGAAAAGAAAATACACAACTCAGAGAAGATTTTCCTGCGGAGTGATATGAGTTCCAGGCAAAGGTACAGGAAGAGGAAGATCGCTTAAAGAAGACAGAAGAAAAGGAATGAGAACATTCCAACAGCAGAAAGGTGAATGTGTTAAAGGAAATGAAAATACACAACTCAGAGATTTTCCTGTGGAGTGATATGAGTTCCAGGCAAACGTAGAAGAGAAATATCGCTTAAAGAAGACAGAAGAAGAGGGATGAGAACATTCCGACAGCAGAAAGGTCAATGTGTTAAAGGAAAAGAAAATACACAACTCAGAGAAGATTTTCCTGCGGAGTGATATGAGTTCCAGGCAAAGGTAGAGGAAGAGGAAGATCGCTTAAAGAAGACAGAAGAAAAGGGATGAGAACATTCCGACAGCAGAAAGGTCAATGTGTTAAAGGAAAAGAAAATACACAACTCAAAGAAGATTTTCCTGCGGAGTAATATGAGTTCCAGGCAAAGGTAGAATAAGAGAAAGATTGCTTAAAGAAGACAGAATGGAAAAGGGATGAGAACATTCCGACAGCAGAAAGGTCAATGTGTTAAAGGAAAAGAAAATACACAACTCAGAGAAGATTTTCATGCGGAGTGATATGAGTTCCAGGCAAAGGTACAAGAAGAGGAAGATCGCTTAAAAAGAATGAAGAAATGGGATGAGAACATTCCGACAGCAGAAAGGTCAGTGCGTTAAAGGAAAAGAAAATACACAACTCGAAGAAGATTTTCCTGCGGAGTGATATGCGTTCCAGGCAAAGGTAGAGGAAGAGGAAGATCGCTTAAAGAAGACAGAAGAAAAGGAATGAGAACATTCCGACAGCAGAAAGGACAGTGCGTTAAAGGAAAAGAAAATATACAACTTACAGATTTCCCTGCGGAGTGATATGAGTTCCAGGCAAAGGTAGAGGAAGAGGAAAATCGCTCAAAGAAGACATAAGAAAAGGGATGAGAACATTCCGACAGCAGAAAGGTCAATGTGTTAAAGGAAAAGAAAATAACCGACTCAGAGAAGATTTTCCTGCGGAGTGATATGAGTTCCAGGCAAAGGTAGAAGAAGAGGAAGATCGCTTAAAGAAGACAGAAGAAGAGGGATGAGAACATTCCGACAGCAGAAAGGTTAATATGTTAAAGGAAAAGAAAATACACAACTCAGAGAACATTTTCCTGCGGAGTGATATGAGTTCAAGGCAAAGGTAAAGGAAGAGGAAGATCGCTTAAAGAAGACAGAAGAAAAGGGATGAGAACATTCCAACAGCAGAAAGGTCAATGTGTTAAAGGAAAAGAAAATACACAACTCAGAGAAGATTTTCCTGCGGAGTGATATGAGTTCCAGGCAAAGGTACAGGAAGAGGAAGATCGCTTAAAGAAGACAGAAGAAAAGGATGAGAACATTCCGACAGCAGAAAGGTCAAGTGCGTTAAAGGAAAAGAAAATACACAACTCAGAGAAGATTTCCTGCGGAGTGATATGAGTTCCAGGCAAAGGTAGAGGAAGAGGAAGATCGCTTAAAGAAGACAGAAGAAAAGGATGAGAACATTCCAACAGCAGAAAGGTCAATGTGTTAAAGGAAAAGAAAATACACACTCAGAGAAGATTTTCTGCGGAGTGATATGAGTTCCAGGCAAAGGTAGAGGAAGAGGAAGATCGCTTAAAGAAGACAGAAGAAAAGGGATGAGAACATTCCAACAGCAGAAAGGTCAATGTGTTAAAGGAAAAGAAAATACACAACTCAGAGAAGATTTTCCTGCGGAGTGATATGAGTTCCAGGCAAAGGTAGAGGAAGAGGAAGATCGCTTAAAGAAGACAGAAGAAAAGGGATGAGAACATTCCAACAGCAGAAAGGTCAATGTGTTAAAGGAAAAGAAAATACACAACTCAGAGAAGATTTTCCTGCGGAGTGATATGAGTTCCAGGCAAAGGTAGAGGAAGAGGAAGATCGCTTAAAGAAGACAGAAGAAAAGGGATGAGAACATTCCAACAGCAGAAAGGTCAATGTGTTAAAGGAAAAGAAAATACACACTCAGAGAAGATTTTCCTGCGGAGTGATATGAGTTCCAGGCAAAGGTAGAGGAAGAGGAAGATCGCTTAAAGAAGACAGAAGAAAAGGGATGAGAACATTCCAACAGCAGAAAGGTCAATGTGTTAAAGGAAAAGAAAATACACAACTCAGAGAAGATTTTCCTGCGGAGTGATATGAGTTCCAGGCAAAGGTAGAGGAAGAGGAAGATCGCTTAAAGAAGACAGAAGAAAAGGGATGAGAACATTCCAACAGCAGAAAGGTCAATGTGTTAAAGGAAAAGAAAATACACAACTCAGAGAAGATTTTCCTGCGGAGTGATATGAGTTCCAGGCAAAGGTAGAGGAAGAGGAAGATCGCTTAAAGAAGACAGAAGAAAAGGGATGAGAACATTCCAACAGCAGAAAGGTCAATGTGTTAAAGGAAAAGAAAATACACACTCAGAGAAGATTTTCCTGCGGAGTGATATGAGTTCCAGGCAAAGGTAGAGGAAGAGGAAGATCGCTTAAAGAAGACAGAAGAAAAGGGATGAGAACATTCCAACAGCAGAAAGGTCAATGTGTTAAAGGAAAAGAAAATACACAACTCAGAGAAGATTTTCCTGCGGAGTGATATGAGTTCCAGGCAAAGGTAGAGGAAGAGGAAGATCGCTTAAAGAAGACAGAAGAAAAGGATGAGAACATTCCAACAGCAGAAAGGTCAATGTGTTAAAGGAAAAGAAAATACACAACTCAGAGAAGATTTTCCTGCGGAGTGATATGAGTTCCAGGCAAAGGTAGAGGAAGAGGAAGATCGCTTAAAGAAGACAGAAGAAAAGGGATGAGAACATTCCAACAGCAGAAAGGTCAATGTGTTAAAGGAAAAGAAAATACACACTCAGAGAAGATTTTCCTGCGGAGTGATATGAGTTCCAGGCAAAGGTAGAGGAAGAGGAAGATCGCTTAAAGAAGACAGAAGAAAAGGGATGAGAACATTCCAACAGCAGAAAGGTCAATGTGTTAAAGGAAAAGAAAATACACAACTCAGAGAAGATTTTCCTGCGGAGTGATATGAGTTCCAGGCAAAGGTAGAGGAAGAGGAAGATCGCTTAAAGAAGACAGAAGAAAAGGGATGAGAACATTCCAACAGCAGAAAGGTCAAG
>JABSTQ010010724.1:0-301946 GCA_013358835.2 Ixodes persulcatus
ATGTCATCTTTTACGTTGTTTTTCTCTTTACCTGGCTAGTATCCGGTATATAGCTTCGATAACCTGACGTATCTCGCACAGTATCAACTTTTGGTTACCTGATTAATTGGAGACACATTATACAATATCCGTATTATGTACAAGTCAGTCAGCAAAATATACGCCATTACATGAAGTTGTGATCTATAAAGCCCTAATTTACTTGCGGTCCCCTGACAGCAAACTCAGGACCTCAGACCAGTGTTTTAGGCGTGACCTAAAGCGAGCGACGAAATACGTTGTTCGTTAATTGCATATGTAAAAGGAACGTGCTACCGACCTACCTTACCTCAAAATAAAAGGAACGCGTTACCGTTACCGATAAAAAGTAAGACGCGTTACTTTTGAGTCACTTTATATTTAAAAATTAAACGTTTTACTGATTCGGCTTTTCCCACATGCCTTCAAAAATATTTTGAAGGCACGTGGGACGAGTGCAAGAATTCACAAGCCTTGGCGCCAAAAAAACCTGAAAACAATTAAGTGTAATTTTTTTGAAGTTTTGGAAAGAAGTGGTACGTAAAAACTAACGAGTAACATAAGTAGGCTATTCGTTGCTGTTTTGAAAAAAAAAGTAAAGCCTAATTTACTATGACTGGCAACACGCTCTTCAGTTAATTTGAACTAATTTACTACGTTACGAAAATAACTCGTTACCGACAACGCCATTACTAGTAACGCGTTACCGTCAACACTACGTCAGACATTCGAGAGATAAGTTGAAGGCGATCATGTGAGCCGCATGATGACAGCGTTGTTCATTTACTTATAATACTCGCCGGAAGCTTGCTTTTCGCTACATTTGATGAAAAAGTAGTTTTCCGAAGTTACGAATTTGAGGTAAAGCTCATGCTTTCCATCATTCAAAACAGTACTCTCCTCTTAGCTGGCACTCACAAAAACCTAGCAGTGAAAAAAAAGAATACAGGAAGATCCATTGGTGGATCCTTAGGGAATGCGTTCGCATGACCCTTGGGAAAGGCCACACACGTCATCCTTTGGGAAACGCTAACGCTGCCCGCTTCACTTTTCTCTTTTGGCTTCCTCTTTGCTTCCTCTATGTTTTGCTCTCTTTCTTCTTTTGCCTCCTTACGGGGTGACTATTAACGTTTCCCAAAGAGGGACGTGTGTAACGTTTCCCAAGGGTAATGCTAACGGATTCTCCAAGAATCCACCAATAGATATTCCCCTATTTTTTAGAGCGCAGCTCTGAGGCGTTCGTTTCCGAGTTTCGCGGCATCGGTGTCGCCGTCGACGTAGCTGGCTCGCTAAATTTAGCGGGAAAATTGACGTCATGTGGCCTCAACACCAATACAATTCCCAGCTAATTTTAGCGGGGAAATTCAGTTTCTGCGCTAGATTTAGGGGGAAAATTGACATCACGTGACCGCTACATAAATTCTATTCCCCGATAAATGTAGTGGGGAAATTCAGTTTTTCGTTTGAATTTAGCGGGAAAATTGACGCCACGTAACCTCAACACCAATTCAATTCCCCGCTAAATTTAGCGGGGAATCGCCGCTAAATCTAGCGCAGAAACTGAATCTGTCTGCTAAATCTAGCGCAAAAACTGAATTTGTTCATAGGTGACGCGACACCAAGTCATGTGACGTAATTTTCCCCGCTAAATTTAGTGGGAAAACTGAATTGAAGGAGGAGGGGAGAGGAGAGGATAGAGGAGGAGGACGAAGAGGAGAGTATACGGAGGAGGAGGAGGGACATATCCTCCCCTCCGTAACCTCCCCTCCTCCTCCTTAAGGGCTTAAAAAGTAAAAAAAAAGTAAAATATCGGGCTCGTCCGGGATTTGAACCCGGGACCTCTCGCACCCTAAGCGAGAATCATACCCCTAGACCAACGAGCCGGACGGGGAGCACGTGCAACCAGATCTTCATGGAGGTAAAAAGTAATGTCATCTTTTACGTTGTTTTTGTCTTTACCTGGGTAGCATCTGGTGAATATTTTAAAATCGATAACGTGACGAGTCTATCCCAGTATCAACCTTTGGCTGCAATTTACGGGCGGTCACAGCTGTTAGCAGACTCAAGAGTGTTGTAGACGTAACCGAAAACGAGCTACGAAATACGTTATTCGTTAATTGCATATGTAAAAGGAACGCCTTACCCACCTACGTTACCTAATAAAAGTAATGCGTGTTACCGTCACCGACAAAAAGTAACGCGTGTTACTTTTGACTCACTATTTATTTGTAAATTAAATGTTTTACTGTTTTGGCGTTTCGGGTATGCATAAGCTCCAAATTTTAAGCAAATATTTTGAAGGCATATGGGCGAGTGCAAGAATTACAAGCCTTGGCGCCTAAAAACACTAAAATAATTAAGTGTACTTTTTTAAAATCTTGGAAAGAATTGGTACGTAACGACTAACGAGTAACATAAGTACGCTATTCGTTGCTGTTTTGAAAAAGTAAAGCCTATAATTTACTATGTTACGAAAATGACTCGTTACCGGTAACGCCGTTACTAGTGACGGGTTTACCGTCACACTGCGTTGGACATAAATTAGAGAGATAAATTGAAGGCGATCACGTGACCCCCATGATGACTGTCTATTTACTTAGAACTTTGTCCTGACCCGAAAGGTTGTCCTAATAAACCTTGACGGATTAAGCAGTCAGATTCGTTTTGTTTTCAGTAGTCGGAGATTTGATAGAAAACTGGGGAGACATTTTCTCAAGACCATTGACCATTGTCCCTGTGCACTCTCCAAACTTTATTTTAAAATACCGTCTTTTTTTTTTTTTCATTGGTACATCGAAATTCGGAGTTTACCGGATAAATTAGAATTGACGAACATTTTTTTTGGCGGGTGTGTTTTGGAGTTTGACGGATTTATCTGAAAATATGGAACCCTAATTATAACCGATCAACCTTTTAGAGTAACTTCTATTTTTGTGCGAATAGTGGATTTTGAGTGCGAAGCGAATTCGAAGCGAATATTTTCGATTCGAATATCGGATAGTTTTTCCATTCCTTTCACTACCCCTAAGATAGCAATTTGGGCCAGTTGGTCCATTATCACCTAAAAAAGCGCCAACAAAAAAACACAAGGACGAGGACGTAGACAGAGCACTCTTGTCTGTCTACTTCCTCGTCCTTGTGGGTTTTTTTGGGCGCTTTTTTAGTTGCTTTCACTACCATTGCACAATGCTTAGATGGAAACCCAGCTAAACGTGTGAAGGTTGTTCCACTTGTTCATTTATAAGCTAAGTTTAATCTATCTATATTTATGAACTGTGACCTCAGAAGGTCTGGTGTCTTGGATGCAGTGTTGGGTAAAGTACATCTAAAAAGTACTTCAAGTAAAGTACAAAGTAAATGAGACGTGATGTACTTTAAGTAAAGTAGTAATTACACTGGGTGCAATGTACTTGAAGTAAAGTACTATAAATACAATGTACTTTAATAGTAAAGTACAAGTATTTTAATACAATCTTTCATGATGTCCTTTAATTCCCCTATACAGTGATTTTTTAACTGCTATGCATTGCCCAGGGGTAATCAGGGGTGCATGACCTATTTTTTAAATAATGAATGCCGTTTACAACTCCCTGTAACGCCGAATTAGAGTGCAGCTCTTGAGGAAGAGGAGGGAAGGGTACTGGGGGGTCACGTGACCTCGGGGGGGGGGTCACGTGACCCCTCGATGACGTTATCAGTGACGTCACTGATGACGTCATCAGTGATGAGGACGATGCCGATGACGTCACCAGTGACGTCACTGATGACGTCATCGATGACGATGCGGATGCCGATAACGTCATCAGTGACGTCACTGATGACGTCATCAGTGATGATGACGATGACGATACGGGTGCCGATGACGTCGTAACCGCGCGGTTACGCCGACGGCGACGCCGCTCAAGCCGGAAACGGGCGCCTAAGAGCTGCGCTCTAAAACAGCGGCAAATATTTGATAAAGTCAAGTCGCCACAGAGTGGTTATTTTCAGAAATGCAGCGAAATTCAGAAGTCCCTCTTCTAAATTTGGCACCGCTTGCACTGGATTATTGCACCCAGGGGGGTTAAATGTACTAGGAGAAAGCATGACGTCAGCTTCGTAGCTTCCGCAAGCAATCCTCTCATTAACGAGTGTCCTCTTTTTAATAAAAAAAAAAAAAAACAGTGCATGTGAAAGAGAGCTGGTGAAAATTAATCATAATGTGACACCTTAGATTGGGGTGCGAAAAAATTAAGGAACTTTCAAGTCGAAGGAAAAGACAAAAGAAAATGTCTCAAAACATTGTGACATTCTCCTCTGTTGTCTTTTTCTTCAACTTTATTTGTCCCGCACCACAGTTTTAAGTGCTAGATTATCATAAATGTTGTTCTCATAATATTTTAAACCTCCTCGCTTGCGCCAACCAACCGAGAAGTAGCGAGAGTTCAAAAAGCTACTGGAAAGCCGCCCCCAGAACAAGCGGAGCGATGTGTCGTCTGCTCACGTCTCTGCTAAGAGTTGAATATCCCTTCCAGTATTTCTTCGCAGTTGACAAAGCATCATTTCGTGATACAAAATTAACGAGACCAAAATTGGGGAATGTACTTTAAAGTCGGGAATTGTACTTTCCACGGAAAGTACCAGAACAAAATACTTTAAGTAAAGTACAAGTACATACTTAGAGAATGTACTTCAAGTAAAGTACAAGTTTCCTAAACCTACTTGAAGTAGTACTTTAAGTACAATGTACTTGAAGTACTTCCCAACACTGCTTGGATGGCAAGTAAATGACAGATTTGACATAAAATGAATCCTATAAATATGGCCAACTATACCCAATTGAGTGAATTTACAAATCTTGCTATATAAAATATTCATTATTTAATCTCGATTAAAAAAAGAATGAATCGCGCATGATGAACGCAGCTTGTAAGGGCCTCTCTGCCTAACATAGTGTACTCTTGCTTAACAGTTTAATTTTTACATTTTTACTACAATGTAGATATACAGATTCACAAAGTTTCCATTTATTTTCAAATACAGTCGGCACGGGTGCACCATCCCGCTTTAAATGTATGCTTTTCCTCCAAGCACGCGATTACGATATTCCTACTTTTCCAAGTGTTTGTCGCGGCGGGCTACCCCGTTGAGTGCGCTTCCTACCGAGCACCAATGTAATGCAGAAAAGCAACACCCGCAAAGCTCGCTTCCGTGGGTATTGCTTCTCCGCAGCACACTGGTGCTTGGTAAGAAGCGCACTCAACGGGGCTAACCCACCGCAATCAACACCTCGAAAAACGCGAATAGTGCAGTTCTTCTCGAAACGAATATCGAATAGTGTATTATTCGGAACTACTATTCGAAATTTCAAATATTCCCACAACCCTAGACTAACTTCACGTTGCTGGAAAGATGATCGAAGTTATGGAATCGTCCTGGGAGTCTGCAACATTGCCTAGAAGATGCGCTCAAAGGGAAACAATATTTAATGTTTTTTTGTTTTGTTTTAATTTTGAACCTTAATTTTAAAGAGGCGTGTATTTTATAAACACGCAAATTAATAAAGTACATAATAATAATGACGTGTTACTTTATTTAGGTCAAGCAATAAAAAGGTGGGAGAGGAAAGGCGGTCACTCACCTCAGCGAAGTACTTGTATTTACAGATGGTAAGATGCCGGTCCACCAGTAGGAAACCATCAAAGTGCTTAATAATGACAACATCTCCTATTGGTTTACCACATACTTAGCAGCAACTTAACGACTGCTGGGAAAAACAAAAACGCACATACACTCCACGGGGGAAGGAGGCTTTTACTTTTTTGTGGCTTGTATATTTTTTTTTCCCCAAATAACGTTTTCTGATATTTTCATGCCAAACAAGAACACGCTTTCTCGGGACGTTTGATGCACCTGCATTTTTTACTTTAAATAAAGACAGCCGTTTTTTTTTGTTTTTTTGTTTTTTGTCAGAAAGAACTTTTCAAAGCAATCTCTGGCAAACATGGCGTAAAGAACAATTATCTCCCCGATTGGCATTCTTAAAAAAAAAAGTAATTTGCTTCCAGAAAACATTTGATGATGCACTTCAGAGTCGTAACTCCAACGCCCTATAGGTGGCGGGGCGGTAGTTCCAAGATGGCGGAAGAGACGGGGGTAGATTCTCCAGGGTTTCGCGTGCGCCTGCTTGCTGGCTGGTCAGTGTGCTAAGCAAATGATTTATTTGTCTGCAAACGCGAAGTGGTTAGAGCAGGATCATATTACAGGTGACGGGGATGTTGATGCGCGTTAGCAAAATGAGCATGCTGATATTTAAAAGTTGCAGAAACCTCGACTTGCGAAGCTTTGTGGTGGGCGAGCGCGTTTTACGCACTGGCCACGTCACTGTTTGTGGCAGAGTATTTTTGAGGGTGATGAAGATATCGTGTTTGCGCTTTGCCTGGCCATTAGTGCTCTAAAAAGTGAGCCGCGCACGGTGACCGTCAAGCTTCGGAAGAGCAGCGTTCACAGTGTTGATGTCTTTGTGTCACAGGCTCGCAACTCGCCACTCACCGTCTCGGTTTAAGTGTAATGCAACACGTGATCAAACTGCTCTATGGTTATTGATAAAACGTTTGTTACCGCAGGCTGCCGTGCAGTGTAGCATTACTACCGGAGGCTCGCGCTGCGCCTTTGAAGCACAATTTTCAGCGCGTGCGAGGAGCGTTGCCGTGCTCACGGTAGCCTGCGGTTACGCTATGTTAGGACTGCCTATTACCATAATCGGCTTGTTTAGGGGTTTAGGGGTTTTATTTATTCCTCTACAAAAAATGCATATTTTATTATACCGTACATGTTTTTTTTTTTTTTTTATTTTGTACCGTGTTATTTGCAACGTTGCCGCCCCTCTCGCTAAAACTGCCCATTCTAAGCTCTCGTCACGAACGGCTGGCTAACACTAGAGTTCCTGTATAGGCTCCCTACGGGAGCCAGAGTAGCGCGTTCATCCCCGTAGCGCCGTCTTTCCTGCATGGCATGTTGATCCAGCTCCTCACGCGACTGAATTCGGCGAATAGCAGCGCCGCGCGTTCGAGGCGCGCGGCGCGCTCAAAAGCAGGGGAACGTTCAGCGGGGCGCGCGCAACGCCTACTTTCCTGCACGGCACTTGATCCGGCTCATCACGTGAACGCGCAACTCTGGCTCCCGTAGGGAGCCTATACAGGAACTCTAGCTAACACAGACGCGCTTAAAATGCTTCGGGCATTTCTTTATTTACTTTGTAATTACCTCAAAGCAACTGCGCGTATTCTATCTTATAAAAGTGATTGGAACAAACGTGTATTGCTCGACATATCGTTGCGCGACCAGTTTTCTCTTACTTAGGGCAAAGAAGAGACTTTTCGTAGACCGTACGCTAGAGCTGTAGATTATTAGTGGGAGAATTTGCCGTCACGTTGAGCACAGATCGAGCTGGCGGCCATGCACAAGACCAGAAATCCGCAGCGTATGCAATATACAAAAAGTCTCTAATGAAATTAAACATCCCGGTCCCTTTGTGCAATGCTGTTGTGAGGCGGAGCGCAAGAATTCCTATTTTAACGCGCTCACTTTTTTCGTTAAAACGGCTTCACGCATCAAGGCCGACAGCCCCTGCCGCCTTTTCCGCGCCGCCGCCGCCGCTGCCGTCCCCGTTCCTCTAGTTCTCCGCTCGTCCGCGGTAGGGCGAGCGGCGGGCTGGAGTTGCGAATACTCTGTTGTCGCAGACGTTTATGGGCCGCCTCGGCAAAAATGTATGCCCCAACGCGCGGATATCCGCGTTCGCAGCCCCTGGCATCCGCAACCGATCCGCAACCGATCCGCAATTCGTCAAATCAGATTTATTTTTGTCCACATTCGCCAGTAAAGTGCATATATGATCCGCGGGTAATCCGAGGATATGCAGGGCTCTACCCCTGTATGCATACCTGAAGTAGATATACCGGGTGTCCCAAATAGAGGCCAGGCTATTTAAATTGACCGCGAAATTCGGTTTCTTAACCTATCGCGCTACGATTTGGTGCAACGTTGCCCACAGATGGTGCATTGTTTTTGTTAAATTTGCAAAGAGCGAACTTACCTGAGGAAAAAGTAAAGAAAGAAAAAGACTTCACTCCTATGGAAACGCAGCGAAGTCACCGGTCTTCAATCAATAGGGCGCCCTATTGTCTGAAGATAGGTGGCATCGCTGTGTTTCCATAGGAGTTAAGCCTTTTTCTTTTCTTACATTTTCCTCAGGTAAGCTCGCTCTTTGCAAAATTAAAAAAATGCAGCATTGCTGGGCAACGTTGCACAAAATCGTAGCGCGATAGGTTAAGAAATCAAATTTTTCGGTCCAATTAAAGAGCCTGGCCGCTATTTGGGAGAAACGGTAGAAAGCGGATGTGCGCCGCCTGCTTTGCTGGCTACAAACCGAACCACAGACATAAAAGAGCGAAGGGATGCGCATAAATGCTATCGCATTTGAAAACTTACAGCCCCTTGGCCTGTACCTGCATGGCCAGTGTAAGACAGTGTGTCGCATTTGGTCAACGTTCTGCACGGCCTGATCAGCACCTGCGTGTCCCCGAGAGGAGTTCCGAATCTGCCGTGCCACAGTCCCATGCGAGTCTTTTCCGGCACCGTGACTATTGTTTTTAAACACACCACCTGCGTGACCTTTCGTTTCCACACGCACATGAAATCCAATGCAAAATACACGGTACAAATTCGAAATACTATGTGCACCGCTTAGGACGCCACTGCTGCCTTCTGTCAAGAAATATGATGATCGCATGAGAAATCCCAAGGACTCAGGTTCACGAGCACGCCCACGGTACTTTGGTTCTAACGCCGTATCATAGCGAACAGCTGTAAAAGTCATGTCTGCTGAAAATGACGACGGTACAAGTAAATAGACAGCTTGGTCTAGCGTTGCTGGCTCTTAGGTACGCAATACGGAATAGTATAGCGTACGCTAAAAACTACCTGCTCGGACCGATTTTAGTTGTGCGTTCCGTAAACGTGGCCGTGTGAACATCTCGCATGATCTTCTTGATTCAATTCGCCAGAGCCGTAGCTGCTTGTGCTTGCAGCGCTTCCATGCTCCTCAAAAGATATCTTAATTGTGAAAAACGATAATTTTTTTTTAAGTTAAGCCAAGTTTTAAATTTAATAATTTTATTTAAAATTAAGCCAAGCTGCCTGGTCAAGCGCGCTTTTCTGCGGGGTATACGGAGGCTACGAGGTGAGTACGTAGCCAAATTCGATCTCGGAGCCTCCGTCAACTGTACCGTGGAAATGGCACATTTTATCGATGCTACCGCATGAAGAAAGACATGTCTAGGGTTTCATGTTTTCGGATAAATCCGAAGAACTCCAAAAAAAAAACGCCGGTAAAAGTTTGGCCAATTCGTATTTTTTTTTTCTGTGCCAATGCCACCCCCCCCCCAAAAAAAAAAGTAAGAAAAAAAAATAAAGACGCCCATGTTACTCTTTTTGGGGGAATGCCAATGACACTCCCCCCCCCCCCCCCCCAAAAAAAAAAAATAAATAAAATAAATAAAAAAAGCTAAGTGCAGATATTTGTCCAATGTTGTAACTGTGGCGGCCGGTTAGGATGAATGCCCACCCAGCCACGATGGCTCTGATTGGTTGCTTGAAGCCCCGGGCACGTCTAAAGGAGGTGCTCGAGATCCGCCCTTACAAAAATATTTATCCACTTTCTACAGAATTTCTGTGGAGGGAATTGATATTCTAAAGAAAATGTATCTATTTTTCTATCCACTGGTCCGAGCTTTTTGGCCGCTTTCTTTTTGTAGTCTTTCTATATAACATAGTGTAGAGATTAGGTAGAAATTGTATAGGAACCAGATATAAGTCTATTAACTTTCTATTCCCTTCTACAGACAAAATACCGGTTTTGACGGAAAAATATCCAGTAAATTCCTTTTAATAATACATCCGTGGAAACATGCACTTATCACTTGCCATGTGCACATACGCAGACATCACAAATAGACGCACCACGGAGTACTCTTAACACTAATAATTCAATGGTGTTGACTGCTCCACCGTCGATATACGGTAGACTTGAGAGGCAGTCATTTGAACAAGGACTGCCCCGTCCCCAAAAGTTAAAAAGGATGACATATGTGTTCCTTCTGTCTCACCAATATCATACGAAATGTGGTTTCTAACGGTTGGTGAATTGTATTTCTGACAACAAAATATTGCAAGAGGCGATAATTATTCGACACGTACAGTCGGAAAAGCAGCCTCCTCAAGGATGTTCTAACTGGGTGTGATGTCGCTTCTCCGTACTGCGTCTTATTACTCTACCATGTATAGTCTATAAAAAGTCTATAGACATATGGCGACAAAAGTCCATTGAGGCGTAGGGATAAAAATTATATGGCAATTCTATCATCTGCGCTCTATACACTTTGGTTGAAAGAAAGTCTGTGGACATTATATTGAAAACGGTGCATATGACATGACTGGATAGAAAGTGGAAAGATTCGTTAAAACGCGGATAGGATTTCTATAGACTGCTTGAAATAATTTTGTAAAGGCGCCTCCCTTCCTAGGCCGAGGCAGAAGGGACACAAGATAGATGTCGTGGTGTGGCTCCGTCTGGAGCGGACAGCGGGTGTAATCGCCGCATTCACACCAACTCTTCGGAGCAAAACCTGTTTTAGGCGGGTAAGACCGCCAGGGAGGTTGGAACCACACGGATGAATAAGAGCCTGTGTGGTGCGCCATAGAGTCTGTTTGTGAATGACCACAGTATCCGTTGTCGGAAATTTAATAAGATAAAAAGGAGCAGGTAAAAGTGAAACATACTTTGGGTGCTTTACCTTATGCCCCTGAAGTATTTAGTATTCATTAAAACCACGAAATTTCGCCCATCTTCAATAGGTAACATAAATACCTTCTCGTCTTTATGTTTTAGACACCCTGGTCCCGTGCCGGATTATGGGAAGACTCCTTCTGGGAAATGCAGTGGTTGTCTTGGTGATATACAGGTTACGAAAGTAAGTAAAGGGTCTGTCTGAACTCCCGTCCGCTTGAATTTGTCTCGTATTTGGGGGCATGCAATAAAGCGTTTTGCAGGCGAAATAATGTTCGAAGGCTCGTTCTGATCTACGACTCAAGGACTCCGAAGAATGCCTACGTGCTTACCTCCCTGTAAAGAATGGTTATGAAGGAGCCCAGGCAATGACGAGGGCAGCAATACGATGAGACGCAGAAATGCGACCTGCGGATGGATGCCTATTCCGCATGCTTCGTAGGCTTAAACCTTAAGGTTTTCCGCAGTGATTGGCTCTTGCGTCATCCGCAGGTAAGTTAGCGTATTGGCGATTTTGAGGATATATGTTTATGCTTCATGGGCAGCTCGGATGGTTTTGTGGCCCAGAAGCGCAAAACTATAAAAGACTTTTCTAGGGCGAATGATGAATCTTTTCTAGATTACCGTGAGTTTTCCTTAGATACATTTTCAGGGAACGACGTTAATTATTTGTGGAATAAATTTAAATCTATCTGTTATTTTTGTCTTTGAAACTTTATTCCTAATAAAAGTAAATATGTGCGCCGCAAAAACCCCTGGATGACACGCGAAATAATTCATCTATAGTACGGAAAGTAAAAAGAAACCGTAGAAGTCGAGTTCACAGTTCCTCCCTCCCCTGCCTAAAGCGAGCACTAGCAGCTAAAATTCGCACAAGTAAACAGTTCTATCATTCCAATACACTTACACGATTCCTTAAGACAGATCCAGCGAAGTTCTGGCGACACCTCAGCTCAAATCAACAAAAAACTGTCGATTACGTCAAAATTGGAGAAATGTTGGTTCACGACAAACAACAAATAGCTATGGAGTTTAATCTTTTCTTTCAGTCAGTGTTCTCGAAGTCTTACACTAGACATTCTTCCTTTAACGAAGAAACTGGAATAAGCTCAGAGTTCATCACGTTTGAAGGTATCTTTTCTATGCTACTTAACCTCAAACCTAAATCGTCAAATGGTCCTGATAATATACCAAATGCATTTCTTCGTCGTTACGCTGAGTGGATTTCTAGATTCCTTGTTCTATCTTCCAGATATCATTTTCATGTGGTGTTGTTCCCTCAGATTGGCGAATCGCTCGGGTTGTACCCGTTTTTAAAAAAGGAGACCGTACAATGTTAACGAATTATCGCCCAATTTCACTCACCAGCTCTTCGTGTAAACTACTGGAACATATAATTTCTAATTACATCAATGATTTCCTCGATAAACATGAAATAACCTCGCCTTTTCAGCATGGGTTCCGAAAGGGACTTTCTACTACTACTCAGCTCATTTCAACTATTCATTCTTTTGCTTTTATAGTAGATTGGCCTGGTCAAGTCGACATCATCTTCCTCGATTTTAGCAAAGCCTTCGACAGAGTTCCTCATTCCGGTCTTATATACAAACTAAATGAGATTGGCCTTCCCAGCACAGTTGTTCAATGGATTTCAGCTTATCTTCAAATGCGAAAACAATTCGTCGATTTAGACGGTTACCATTCTGATCCTCTTCCTGTAATTTCGGGTGTTCCGCGAGGGAGTGAGTGTCCTTGGCCCTCTTCTTTTTTCAATTTTTACTAATGACCTCACTTTTTGTATAGATAAAAGCGTGAGTATTCGTTTATTTGCGGACGACTGTCTATTGTTCAAGGATATTAACTCTACTAGGGACCAAGTTGTTCTGAACGAAAGTCTTAATGCCGTTTCTAGCTGGTGCGATCGTTGGGAGATGAAGCTTAACCGAGAAAAGTCCTTGTACATGCGCATCACTAACAAAAAGTCCTCTCATCAGTATGACTACTTTATTGGCGATGACTACATCTCTCGGACGATGAGCTTTAAATATCTTGGTATAACAATTTCTAGCAACTTATCTTGGTCCTCACACATTGAACACGTTTGTGCAGCTGCCCGTCGAAAACTAGGTATGATAAGGCACAAGCTTAAGCACGTGCCTTCTCACGTGAAACTTTTAGCCTATTAGCCCCGAGAAGTTCGCGTGGCGCCCCCTTACGGCGAACCGGGGTGACGTCACGGCGAGGAGAGAATTTTCCCCCGACTCGTCCCGCTCGCCCTGTGGAGGCTGTGACGACGTTAGCTTTCGGCGCGCTCGTTTCTATTTAATTTTTTTTTGCCGTGTTTTTCGTAGGAAGTGTAAATTTTTATATGGGGCTTTATTGAGGTATGGCCTGTAGCTGCAAGCGAAACTTCAACCAACATTTTAAGCATGGTTGACAGGGCAGGCAACGCATGAATCACAGCTGGTATATGAAAATAAAGAAGTATGGCCACAATTGCAGGAGCATCACTATAGATTTACATCTCACACAATAAATGCTGCTGATGGTCTGAATGAATTGGCAGGTTTTATATACTATTTTTTTTTGTATCTCTGTTTTTAAACAAGATCGCCGAAGCAGAAAAGCTGCATGATGCTCGAGCAACATGCTAAATACAGTCTGGGCCATGGGGAGAGTATCACAAGTAAGACAGCCCAAGTGCAGGGGCAAAGTAAAAAAACAAGGAATATTTATTATATACACTGCTCGCATCTGACCTTTGCTGGATTTGGATAGTGTTTCAATGGACTACACGGGTGGTATCTGTGGACTTGTTTATATCAACCCTCAAATAATGTATAACAAACGTAAGCGAAGGTGTCTAGCTTGTTATTAGTCCCTTAAGTCCTAAAATTGAGATTGTACTTAAATCGAATTGTCCTGAAGCTAAAATACCAGAAGTTTTTCGCACGCAGACTGTCACCCTTCACAGGTTCCACATTTTCTGCTACTAGTGCTGCATCTACCACTGGACAGACGTTCGAATGCTTGCTTTTAATCCTGTTTTCCTCTGTTGTCAGAGAGTCCAGCTGTAGGGAGTTTGGAGGCTGAGGAAGCTTTTGGGAACCTGCAGCAGTGTCTCTTTTAATTGGAAATAAACGACAATTCAAACTAAAGGGTGTATTTTCCGAATACCCAAGGCTGGAATAAAGAATGTCAGGAAAAAGTATAAAGATTACAAATTACGGTACTATTGCTGTGCATATTTTGGGCAGTTCAATACATATCATACAGGCAACGGGGAGCAATTCGGCCGTTTTTCCTGCTACCATACAAACTAACTTCCAGTAATTATGCATCTTCTAAGAAATATGCCTGCATAGGTGTATAAACTATATAATTAATTCACGAAGAAGCTACATTTATGTAAAAGAACCCTGTTCCACGAGCACTTCAAAGATCATCAGACGCAGGGCCTTTAAAACATCTGCGAGCCAGCGCATGCAGAGTAGCAGCGCAGAGTCGGGGTCGCGAGCTAATTTGCCGACCACCCAGAGGCCCATGATATAAATTCCACTTCGAATGCCTTGAAAGCGGGATGTAATATCGTCCTTAATCATGAACATGCAAGGAACAGAATTCCAGCGTCTGAAACACTTGCGCCACCGCTTCAACGACCCCTCGCAAAATTGCCTTCTGTCGTGTGGGGACGGGGAGGTTCATCGGCGGAATCGCCTCCGAAGATAGCTTTCGAGATTTGTAACCCAATTTTAAAGGTAAAAGGGACAAGCAGGCTTATAAAATGTACGGAAGCACATCTATATCGGACAAACTCAACGTCTTGTACACCGGGTAAACGAGGTCGAGCTCCTCGAAGTGCTCGCGGCACACAACGCCAAACCAGGAAACCGGTGGTGGGAAGCGAGCCGATGCGAGATCGCGGAGCGGAGTCCTCTTCCTGACGTCACGGTACACCTCACCCAATCAGGGCGCGGCGACCGCAGCGACGCTTGTGTTCGCTCTCGGGGCTAATAACACATTGATAAGAACGAAGTTAGAATACGCCTGTACAGTCTGGGATCCATTCACAAAAAAAGATACCAAGATACTGGAAGATGTTCAAAAGCAAGCAGTTCGTTTTATATTTAATCGCTACCACCCGCATGACTCACCTGCTGCCTTAATTCAAAGTAACAACATCATCTCTCTTGAATCACGAAGGAAGCTAGCTAGACTAAAATTTCTTTATCAACTCTGGTTCAAAAAACTCCGGCTTGAATCGTCGTCCTTTCTTCACCCATCCTCGACTAGGCGCACAAGGCATGACCATCCGCATAAAATAACTCCGGTATTCGCTCGAACAAATGCATTTAAATACTCCTTCTTTCCCAGAACCCTAACAGAATGGAACAACCTACCTCATCACATATTTATATCTGACAATGTTTTGGAGTCGATTGAGCGTTTGTTTGATGTGTAACTCTTTGCATTGTGTTTTATTTTCCTGTTCCCCACTACCGCCACCCCCTCCCAACTTTGTTGTGAGCTATTACATTTTTTTCTACGCATTTGTTTTTGTGCTTTATTACAATTTTTGCATAATTTTCCCCTGTTCCCCTCTCCCATTTTACGGATTACCTGGTGTTGCGCTTTTTTGACTCCACTTTTGTAACCCCCAATCCTGCTTGGGCCGCAATTGGCCTGCAGTATTCCTAAATAAATAAATAAATAAATAAAAACTTCAAAGGCCTATACACCTAAATTTTGTTATTGTTCAAATGACTTTAAACGAGTGATTGATTGCAAACACGTTTATTTGTGCATGTCGGATACGACAATTCCTCTTGCCCTAGGCTTAAAGAGGTGGGGGAGTGGGGTTGGGGGAAGAGGGAGGGATGTGCTTAGATGACCTGGCACAGGTTAGCTTCGTGGATTAATGAGTCCAAGGCTCAGTAAGCCTTGGTCTGGTGCTGCACTGGGCCGGGAGGACGAACCATTAACTCGCAGATGAGAGCCTGTTGTGGGTTCGAGATCTGGGCCAGGCTGGCGGAGCGTTGAGACGCTGTCGCCAGACACTCCCAAATAAGGTGTCGGGTCGTGGCTTCGTGGCGCTTGAGCAGAGGACTGGGGTTAGGCAAGATGGTTGAGGGTTTGAGAATGACTCAGTGGGCCAACACGGATAGAGCGATGGCTGAGCCAGTAGCTAGGCGAAGAATCCGCGCGGTGTCTTGTCTGCCAAAGACCTTAGGCAATGGGTGAAGTGGTTCAGGATGGAGACAGGCCAGAGTGCGACGGCATTAGGCGCGAGCCAAGGCACCCAGCTCACCGTAGTCGGCTCCGTCGTCTTTGGTGTAGTTTGCGAAATAGGTTGTTGTGGGTTTCATCGGTGTTACTTGGGGAGATTCGAAAAGCGCCCGAGCTTGTTCATGTGCCTTGTCGTTACCGAGTACTGTATATCCATGTTTCCGAGTATCCAGCGGACGCGGAGCGTGGTTTGCGCTTGAGGAGTGTGCGGCCAAGCGTCGGGTGACACGGATAGCTGGCTGACTCTTAGTGCATTCCTTCATTGCCTCCTGGTTGTCCGTGTACACCAGGTGGCTAAAGATGGGAGCAGAACGCAATCCTTGGCGCTGACATCGGCGGTCCCGAGAGAAAGAACGAGGAAGAGAGCGACAGAAGAGCGGAGAAAGAAAGCAGACGAAAGGTTACGCGTGTTCGTTTTGCCGCGACGAGTTGAAGTTGCTCGAGCGCTTGCCAACTTTATTTAGCTACATACAATGCGCGATTCCGGTGTTTTTCTGCAAGGTATAGCCAGAAAAGAAAAAAAAAAGGTACAGACGTTATAGGTGATGTTTTGCTGCTTCTTTGTGCACATTAAGGCGTCGCAAGCGATATGGGCCCATCGGGAGCTCCAACTTGGACCCATAGAGTTATTATAATGCGAGCCAGAGGTTCAACTGGCGCTAGTGTCTTTGCGACTTCCGGGTTGCAAATTGAAGCAAACAACAACCGGTTTACTTTTGCTGTGCTCTTGTGCATTGCGATGAGAAAACGCGCGTGCATTTTGTGTCTTGGCCGGAATATAACAGGGTTAACTTTTGTAATTTAGGTCGTATTAAATAATATACATATTAACATTGTAGAAGTATAATAGCTTCAGTTACAGCATTTTTATAAATCAGTGAACGATGTCAAACTTCGGTATATTTCAGGCCCAAACCTCCCAAACCTGTGTTCCACAGAAGCTTGTGTGAACACGAGCGACAAATCTAAGCAAAATGACAATCAAAAGAAATGTAGAGTGCATTCGAGGTTCGCCAACATTCCGGTGACCCTTATATATTGCTAATATGCCAGTTCTGTCACATATATGAAAATGACCCCGTCGTGAATCTCTACCAGCGGTTAAAAACATTCAAAACGTAAGAAATACAGTACGTGAGCTATGACAGCTGCCTTTTTTTACTATTTCCTATGCCAGGCAGCTTTTATCGGTCACTTGTTCTCAAAGATTTCGGGCGTCCGGGTTAGGATTTGAACACCGAACAAGCATCTTCGCACATATGCACGGCCCGATAAAATAACGCAGTACTTATTGCGAATCGGACTATATTAACTTGGCTTTCACTTTATTTTGTTCGTCTACATGCACAAGGAATTATTGATCCAGTGGTACTGCGTGGTTCTTGCCGCCACTCTTGGTTTTCCACATGTCCTTCGTTCGCTTGGTACATAAATCCACCAAAAGAACCGACGCCCTGTTCGCGCTAATAGTGCCCGACAGTGCACATAAATACAAGTATGACGCTGTTTTAGCACTGTGTTTAATCACATGAATTTCACAAAAAGCACTCTAACCAATTTAGTTCGACGTGAGCGCGTTGGTGAAGTTCAATAAAAACAGAAAGAATAAACATAGGGACGGACAGAACAGCACCTCTTTTGACTTTCAACACAAATAGCTTTGTTAGGCATCGGCACCCGGCCCAAGAGACCCCGAGACGGAAAGGGGAAGGGGCGAAAAGCGGGAACATGGAAAGGTGAGGGGTGGAAGGGAGAGGATAAAGGCGACACAGACAGGAAAGTTACTCCCGGGGAAGAAGAAAGGCCAGAAGAGAAGCCCCAAAGAAGCGAAGCCGCCTGAAACGACATCACAGGACGGCCTAGGCCCGCGGGGTTCTTGTCAAGGCCATCAACTGCGGGCGAAGGTAGGCCATGCACCTCCTTCGTCGAAAGGGTAAGAGAAGGCGCCGAGACATTTCGGGATGCGTGCATTAAAGGCCCGTTCACACATATGCGTCCGTGGCGACCGCAACGACTGGAACAACCGAAACGACCGTTGCAAGGGTCTGCAACCATCAGTTGCCATAGCGGCGGAGGGACCCACGCACGTGTCGTTCACGTCGCAAGGAGTTGGAGCGAGCCCAACTTTTTCCGCTGCGTTGGAAACAACCGAAACAACCACAACGACAGACTAATCACAGGTCGAGGAGAACTGGTCGCGCGCGTTGCATGCCGGTCATGCCGGGCTCCTTCTATCTGCTAACATGGCTTCGGTGGTGATCGTCGACGTGGACGGCGTGGTGAAAGCTCATCGTTCCGCGTAAAAGCGCTATCCTTGACTGTGAATTTTCGTCGTGTGTCGCTATGATAACCCAGCACGTACTAGAAGGGAAGATCCACCTACTCGTGCGGCGATGTCGTGGTGGCACTCTCAAGTGAGCACGGGATCAACCGAACCATGCGGACCACTCATTTTGTCATCTTGCTCGTACAGATTTCGACCCTCCAGTTTCCGGTGCCTGAGGCCCTGCCCAGCCGTGACGCCACCGTTCTCGTGAGCGGTTCCTCGGATCATCGTGTTGCATCGCCTCGACATCGGCAGGCCGCCACCTATCCGTGGGATAATCTGCAAGCGATATCTCCTTGTTCCCTCGCCATTAACCGAGCATCGTCAGCGACACTGTCATCTTGCACATCTGCGCCGCCCACAAACGCCCATATAAGCAGCTCGGAACGCCTTCAGCCCTTGAGTGAGCACGGGATCAACCGAACCATGCGGACCACTCATTTTGTCATCTTGCTCGTACAGATTTCGACCCTCCAGTTTCCGGTGCCTGAGGCCCTGCCCAGCCGTGACGCCACCGTTCTCGTGAGCGGTTCCTCGGATCATCGTGTTGCATCGCCTCGACATCGGCAGGCCGCCACCTATCCGTGGGATAATCTGCAAGCGATATCTCCTTGTTCCCTCGCCATTAACCGAGCATCGTCAGCGACACTGTCATCTTGCACATCTGCGCCGCCCACAAACGCCCATATAAGCAGCTCGGAACGCCTTCAGCCCTTGAGTGAGCACGGGATCAACCGAACCATGCGGACCACTCATTTTGTCATCTTGCTCGTACAGGTTGGTCCACCTCCCTCATTATACGCTAAAAAAACAAGCGATATATGGTTATTGCTGTTCCCGTGCTCACAAGTGTTTAAAAAAACTGTTTGTGACTCGGTTGATGTGGTGTACCTTCTACTAAAAACTTCCGGAGACGTGGAATCTAATCCCGGACCGATGAACGAGGCCCAACTTAAGCTGTTTAACGAGATGCACTCAATGCTGACAGCCGTTAATGAGCGCTCACTGAGGATGGATCAGGCTCAGTCTGGTATAATTGCTACACTTAATGAAGTTAAACAAAGTCAAGAATCTATCAGGGGGGCCATAACGGAAATAAAAACGAGACTGAACGAGGTTGAAAATAAAACTGCTGCAGTCCCTAATCTTCAGCTTGAAGTAACCATAGCGCGAAGCTTGGCGGAAGAGGTGCAAAAAGAGAACATAGTCCTAAGAACACGCCTAGATGACGCTGAAGATCGTTCACGCCGTGATAATTTGTTTTTTTTTGGGATGGCCGACACAATATCTGAAACATGGGCGCAGACAGAACAAACAATTCTGAACATCTTTAGACAATCGCTTAATCTACAAGTACCAGACGAAGCTATTGTTCGGGCCCATAGAATCGGCACATTCTGTCAGAGCAAATGCCGCCCAGTCATCGTCAAATTCGCGTCTTACAAACTGAAAGATAACGTTCTTCTCTCAAGGGCCCCCTTGAAAGCAAAACGCATAACAGTAAGCGAGGACTACTCAATTGGGACACGTATCGCACGAAAAAGACTAATCGATTTCGCGAAAGAAAAAGGCGGCACTTTTAAGCTTCGACATAACAGAATTCACATTAACAATAAATGCTATGCTTTTGATCCGACCACCGAAAATGTGTACGAAGTCGGTCCCTCTACGACGCCGGTTGTTACTGTCCCACATAATTCCCTACCCACTAATGACTCATCTCAGCCATCAACATCGCAATAACAGGCCGCGAGGGGTAGAGTGTCTCTTTCGCCTGTTTCTGATCTATCGGTACTTTTTACAAATATTAGAAGCATAATAAAAAAGCGAGACGACTTGTGTTCCATTGTTGATTCAACAGCTGCTGATGTTGTTGTTTTAACGGAAACTTGGCTCACTGGGAAGGTGCGTGACTGCGAACTTTTTCATGGACCTAAAAATTACAATATTTACAGGAACGATCGGCAAGATAGGTGCGGTGGGGGCGTTTTAGTTGCAATTGCAAGTCATATTGATTCCTTTTGTTTAAATATAGCTAGCGATTTAGAAATAGTTTGGGTGTGTCTTGGTACTAACCACATGAAGTGGATCATGGGAGTTTGCTATAGGCCGCCCTCATGCTCACCATCTTTCATTAAAGCTTTGCAGGACTCCATAAATCTGGTCGTCATTCGCTTTCCCAGTTCGCCAATTTTTTTGTTGGGAGATTTTAATTATCCTGATATTGTGTGGACAGGTAATAACCCACCTACAGGCACACCCTCACCTACCTCATCTGAATGCAATGATTTTGTTAGCCTCTGTTTAGATTTTTGTTTCACGCAATTAGTTACTCAACCAACCAGAGTGACCCCATTGACGGCGAACGTATTGGATCTTGTTCTCGCAACTCATCCTGAACTCGTTTCACCCATCTCCTATCTTCCAGGGCTTAGTGATCATTCCATATTGCATTTTAATGTAAAAGCAGCAGTACAAAAACCATCAACTAATGTAAAGCAAATTCGAGATTACGCCAAAGCTAACTTTGATAAAATTAATCTTGACCTTGCAACTTTCCTCGATGAATATTTATCACTCTTCTCGAGTCGTTCAGTAGAAGAAAACTGGAACTTTTTCAAAACCGAAGTTAATAAACTAACAAATCAGTACATTCCCTTAAGGACAGTTATCGAAAACTCTCAGTCACCCTGGTTCACCAGAGCCCTAAAACGCTTATCAAACAAAAAAAAGCGTCTATTTCGCGCCGCAAAATTTTCCACGTGCGAGCACCGTTGGTTGCGTTATCGTACTGCTGCTGAAGTGTACAAAAAAGCAATTGATAGCGCCAAACTAGAATTCATGACTCATAGCCTACCTGCAATGTTAATCAACAATCCTAAACAATTCTGGAATATAATAAACAAAAAGACGCAGTCAACTATCACACTAAAAACTGCAAATGGTGATTGTATAGCCAGTGATGAGTGTTTAAATTTATTAAATAGTACTTTTGCAGATTCATTCTCTACTGATAGCATGCACGATTTCCCTTCGCTAGAGAGTGCCGATTACTTGCCCATGGATCCTCTTTTTCTTGATTACGTTGGTGCCGTTCGTATCATAGATAAACTCAAACTGTCATCTTCAGCAGGAGTGGACGGTATTAATTCCAAGTTTTTAAAAAACACTAAACAATACTCCTCAATTATTTTAACAAAATTATTTGAACAATCTATACAAGACGCTGTTCTCCCACCAGACTGGAAGGTAGGGAAGGTGGTACCCATTCACAAAGCGGGAGATAAACATTCCCCTCTTAATTATCGTCCGATCTCAATAACCAGCATTCCTTGTAAACTTCTTGAACATATCATTTTTTCTCACCTCGTCAACTTCTTAGAATCCAACAACTTCTTCAACAATGCCCAACACGGTTTTCGAAAAACATTTTCATGTGAGACCCAACTAATATCTTTCACAAATGACCTACATCACATTCTGGACCGAGGATCCCAGGCGGACTGCATTTTCCTGGATTTCGCCAAAGCATTTGATAAAGTTTCTCACAATCTTCTGCTTCTAAAACTTTCCAAACTTAACATAGACAATAACGTTCTCGCATGGATACAGTCTTTTTTAACTCAACGGTCTCAATTTGTCACTGTGAATAACAGTAACTCCTCTTTTGTCAAAGTTGCGTCAGGGGTTCCGCAAGGGACAGTCTTAGGACCGTTGCTATTCTTAATTTATATTAACGACCTCCCCACTTATGTCTCTTCATCCGTGTCTCTGTTCGCTGACGACTGTGTACTTTACCGTGAGATTCTCGATCATAATGACACCTGTATACTCCAATCAGACATTAATGCTATTAACTGTTGGTCTGACTCATGGTCCATGAAGCTTAACACTAACAAATGCAAGGTCATGCGTGTGTCTCGCCAGTCTCATGAATGTCCTAACTATTTCCTTAATAATGCTCATCTAGAACCGGTATCTTCGTACAAATATTTAGGCGTACATATAGCTTCTAACCTTTCATGGAAAACACATATTCAGCATATTTCAGCTAACGCTAACCGCATGTTAGGTTACATCAAGCGAAATTTTTCATTAGCCCCTGTCTCACTGAAATTAACTCTTTACAAAGTTTTAATTCGTCCCAAGTTAGAATATGCAGCTTCTGTCTGGGATCCCGGACTAGTCACTCTCGTATCTACATTGGAAGCCGTTCAGAACAGATCCGCTCGTTTCATCCTCACAAACTATCACCGCACCGCTAGCGTCACCTCTATGAAAACAACTCTCTCATTACCACCTTTATCACTACGTCGTAAAATTTCTCGTCTTTCCCTATTCCATAAAATGTATCACCATAATTCTTTCCTGCGCGACAAAATAATTGCTCGGCCTGTCTATGTTTCCTCCCGTATTGACCATCAACATAAGGTGGGCATTCCTAACTCTATCACGACCACTTTTTATTCATCTTTCGTTCCCCGTACATCCCAGGAGTGGAACCACCTTCCCCGGTCGATCGCCATTATCACGGACTCTGAGCTCTTTAAAACTACAATTACTAATTACTGTATTACTGAGTGTGTCTAATATGTATTATGTTATTTGCATTAACCTTCTTGTTGCTCTCCCCCTCTGTAATGCCTTCGGGCCCTGAGGGTATAATAAATGAAATGAAATGAAGACAGCAGAAACGCCCGTGCCGTCGTGTTTGTTTACTTCGGCTACAGTGGTGCTTTCTAAGCATTTGTGTCCTCGAACATCGCGCGGATTTCTTATTTGGCGCATTTCATGCATGTGCTCAAGTGCAAGGTATTACTGGCGCGTACCGTATAAAGGATGCGAATTTTCACGCGTTTTCATCACCGGAGAAAAGTGATTAGTGTTAGCAATCCTGAACGCTCGCAACGTACAGGGTGTCACAAAAGAAAATTTACACGGTCTTTTTTACCGCAAAACTAAACTAGGCATCGCCGAACGCTCATTCTCCGTCCAAAGGTAGCACTAGAGGTCACAACCAGATGCCGAAGTTTCAGCCCAATCCGATAACTTAATCAAAAGTTATAAATGATTTTCAGAAAAGTTCAATGGGAAAATGGCGGCTGACGCAGTTTTCAAACACATGGGGCTCTATGGCGCGAGAAACCGAAAACGGGCAAAAATGGGCTCCATTTTCCCATTGAAATTTTTAGAAAATCACTTAAAACTTTTTATGAAGTTATCGGATCAGGCTGAAACTTTGGCATCTGGTTGTGACCTCTAGCTCTACATTTAGGCGGAGAATGAGCGTTCGGCGATGCCTAGTTTATTTTTGCGGGAAAAAAGACCGTGTAAATTTTCTTTTGTGACACCCTGTATATCTGTCTGTCTATGCTGGTGAAACCTATAAACTAAGTTCATCGTGACGTGGCCATGGGGGAGGAGCCATAACCACAAGCACCCAACTTCATCGGGCGGAATCTTCACACCGACGTCACGGTTCGCGGCACTTGCAGCGGTACCACGGCGGCCATCTTGAACAAGACATTAGTTGAACCACCAGGGCGGCGTTGGCTGTCCGTGCAAGCAAATGCTGCGGAACCTGCGCGCCAATTTCGAAACCGTTTTTCCCGTCGCATGCGACCTTGAGTTTCCTTCTCAGCTCTTACGCCCCTCCTTTCACGTGTTCACCCTCTGGCGCGTCGCGCGTTCGTTCATTGTTCAGAGGACAATGTACCGAATAATCCCCAATTGAAGACCCCTGAACAAAATGTAAGGGCGCAAACGAGCTGGTGTACATTGCACATGGTTGAGAAAACCCCGAGACTGCGGGTAAACGACAAGACACTAAAAAGTCTCTAAGAGACTTTTTAGTGTCGTGGCGTTTAGTACTTAGAGACTTTCTAGTGCCGTGTCGTTTACCCGCAGTCTCGGGGTTTTCTCACCATATGAAGGCCCCCTGCCCCAACTTGTCCGGCTTAGGGTGCCTTCATGTGCACTTCGCATAGAGGGATGCCAACTGCCTGTTTCCCTTTCCCACACCCGCTTCCACCGCCATTTTGTTCCTCTCATTGTTTCCCCGTGCGCCGGAAAGTGGCCTTTGTGTCCATCGGTCCTCCCATCCGAGGGGGAAAATGCTAATCCTCCCTCCGTGGGTTCCACAACGCTGCTCCGAACTTGTGAGATAAGGTGCTTGTTTCCGGGAGGGTTATAAGCCCCACGGATTATCGCCGAGAACCAAAATGGCTGCTTGTTTGTCGGCGAGTGGTATTACAAAGGGTGGCATCACCCTAGCAAAGCGCACATGAAGGCTCCGTAGTCCGGCTGCCAAGTGATTTGAGCGAGGTGGGGCTTTGAAGCGGTATGGAAAAGTGGGACCGCCGATTTTGAACTATGCTTTTTCGATGTTGCATAAACTGTGTACAGGGCTGGCAAAGGCACGGGCGCGAGGACGTAACTGTATACAATGCTTGGGTTGCAGGAGCAATCGCGCGTAGAAATGGTAGGAAGCGCTTTCTGAAATTACACGCCTACATTCCCCAGCGTTGCAATCCTACGAGTAAAAAAGAGTACACCATCGACAGTGCGTCAACGTCTCATGAGTTCGTGAGCACAACAGTATAAACCAACACACTGTTTACAAACAAGCCCGCTTTGCCCACAACAGGTGTGGGCACTGCGCATGCGCAGAAGCCAAATTTGGGAGGAATGAAGCGTTAGCGCATGCGCAGTACCGACAGCAGCGCCACCGCGGTCGTATGACGTCAGCAAGTTGAGTTGGTCTATACATCTGAGCGCGCCCTGGATGCCGGCAGTACGAAAGACACACCTGGCGCTTCATGTCACCACTCCATCTGCTTGCACGCGCTGCCGATTGGCGGTTCTTTCTTTTTTTTTATTTTGTTTCGTCAGTCTTTTGAAAATACTGAAACTAATATTTTCTCAGACCCTGCTCATCGTACCTCTGCACTACAGTTGTGTAAACACATTGTGATGTAATTTGAGATATAGAACGGAGTGTCTACATTCTTATTTCGTGTGTAATGCCGGCATAATATTCCTTTGCTGCGAGAGGGTCAAAAGAATGGTGGGGTCGGCAGCAAAAATTATTTCGATGCCTGAATTGTGATCAAACACCACTAAGAACATAAAAAAGAAATCACATGGGCGCAATAAAAAGATTGCTACAACAGGATGGCACGCGGGGCACAAATAATATTCGAAGTGACGTTGACGGAACGCGACAAGCCAGATCTTTCCTGATGGCAGTCTTCAAAGGAAGCGAGCTAAACGTTGATCCGGTGCCTTGTTTTGATCGGCGTTGCACGAAAACTCGTCGATTACCGACTATTTTGTTAGTGGTGAACATAATGAACATGATCTGGATGATTTTTTGTTTCTGTAGCTAAATCAGAGTATCGAAATATCAGACGTCCGCTGACGCTTGCGTCGGCTAACAAAACCTCAATCGCCGATCGCGGCCGATGTCAAAGGTGTATACAAATACATCAATTCGTCTGGGCGCCGCACTTTTTTTGCCGGTCAGTAGAGACTCCGCGAATTCTGACTCGAGTTACTCCGTGCGGAGCTGAGGGAGCCGCTACTGAACGCGACCAACCGGAAACCAAGAATGGCTGAAATTTCTTAATTGCCGTGTGATTTGCCAATCCGTTCTTCCAATCGTAGTAAGTTCGTCCCAATCTCCATTCGATTTACTAATCGATTATTTGTATGAAAGGATATACTTTAAAATTCGTACGTGGCCCACCAAATGGCAATAAAAAGTGGCATATAGGATTCCAAACCTATAGTGTCGCCCTAATTTACAAACTTGTTTCACTTGAAATTAGAGTTGACGCGCAAGCGAGCTGGTGGAACTTATACTAAAAAGGCCAGAAACGGGAGAAACAAAAAGCAAATAAATAAGAGCAGGATAAACGCAACATAGTCTCAAATCACAGCTGAAAATGTTTACTTGGTGAGTGTAAATGTCCAGACTTTGTATTAGTAAAATATATATATATATATAGAGAGAGAGAGAGAGATTTTTTTTTTTCACTATTTGGTGATGGCCGAAACTAAGCAACATAATTTTCGCTAAAGGCTACTGCTATTTACGAAATATGACGAGCGTAGTTATTATATTTGCAATAATTCGATCAAGCATTGTCAAGCTACTTGATGAATTGGCGTTCACTGAAACGGCGTTCGATGAAATGTCCACTATTCGATGAAACGCCAATCAATAAAACAGAGTTTCATCGAACGACGATGCCAAGCTGTTGCGAGCCGCGCTATTTCGTGCAAAAAAAGAAAGAAACCAGAATAAACAACAAGTAAAACCACAGAACTGCCCTGCCTCATTTCACCCTCAGTTGGAGGTCGGCCTACACATTGCGCCGATCAAACATCACCAACAGCTCAACACCTAAACGCCACGGCGTTCACTATCTTTGTTTGGGTGTTTCCGCCCACTAATATAACAACGCACCCAATGCGCCATGATAAAGCGCTTTTTGTCTTTGTGTCTGTGTTTCCGGGACATCTAGGCTTTGTTTGCGCTCTGACTCATGCCTCGTTCACACTTGTGAACCGGCGGCCGGTCCGCGAGAATTCTGACGCCCAGCGACGAAAGCAGGCAAGATCGCTCTGTAACCAATTTTGAACGCCGGAAAAAAGTTTTTTCTCGCCACTAGCCAATCAGAACGCACGGGGGAAGTGGCGCTTGCTGACGTCAGATCCCCGCTGACGAGCTGGCGGTGATAGCGACGAGACGCGCGCGGGCAAGGAGGTGGTTTGGGAGCTCTCGTCAGCTCTCGTCTGTCCGAGAAACTGCGAGACGCTCGCGCCGCGTACTCCGCAGGCGGCAACAAATATGAACGTCCCGATCTTTTCTCGGCGATCGAATCTAGTCGACGGCGAGTGCTCATTTCGCAAGTGTGAACGAGCCATAAGAGTGAAACCAAGTATACTAAAACATGATAGTTGTCTCTTTTTAGTAACGCTCGCACACGTAAGCGATGTGCTTGTCTTTGACGCTATGGCATTCTCCTCTCCCATACACGGACAATTGGACAAAATGGGTTGGTCGGCTTTCACTCATTAGCTGCGAAACGTTTTGACCGTTACGTATGTATAATTCAAAGAAGCACCGACAAGCGGGCGCCCCTTTGAAAACAAATCATGCTCGTGTAGAGATATTTAGCGGCTACAGAATTGTCCGTAGGTATTTATTTCTAGGCCAACTTGTCGGCGACAGTAGGTATACAGGCGCTGGAGGCGTGAGCAAAATGCTGGCAGATGTCGGCTTGACGAGCCCTACACTCCCCCTTCGTGGCAGATGACAAATAAACCAAGAACAATATTTGTCGACGGGCATTTAATTGAATAGGCCAATCGGTAGTAGGTTGACTCGTCGAAGGGTAATTCATAAAAAATTCCAACTCGTTGACAATTGTCTGTGAGGCTATTCAGTTGCCCCACTGCACTCATCTTCTGTGTTAGAACACATACGCATGTTAGACATTTTCGTATAAGTAAGTCTCGGGCACCAGATAATTTATTGAGACGCTGTTTCACCGAATTTCACAATCCCGATTCGTCGAATTTTGATATGAAATCATATAATTACTATACTTGTCGCTTCTTCAATTATAATTGGTTACAGATAATTATAAAATAAAAGTAGGCTTTCGCGAAAATTATGTCGATTACAGGCTATGCCAATATAGCCGAACAGTGAAAAAATGTGATGAGGGTATTTTGGTTAGGGTTCAGGAAAGACAAAGGCAATTCTTCAAATGCGCACTGGTCACACAGGCCGACATGGTAACAGGATGTTTCGTCGCATAGGAATATTTGTCATAAGGTGACTCGTCCATCGGACTGTTCGTCACAGCGAGAGTGCAGGGAAGGATAATAATTCGTCCCCGATGTCGTGTAGAAGAGGAGAATATTAAAAAAAAGAAGAAGAAGAGAAGCAACTCTATACTGTCATTCAGTCACGACTCATGGCAATACTTGTAACGTAGCGGAAAACCCGATCTCCCTTCTTGTGAACGGGACATTGAACGTGGCTTCCTGGTTTGATTCGACAAAGTAGCAACAAAGCGGTATTTTACGATCGAGCGAGCACTACCGTCGAAAACACATGCTCAAAATAATTTTATGTGGAGTTTCACGACTTTCCACTGCGACATAAGCACGTGGATAGAAATATTGACAGCACTAAATGTAGAATATGTTTGGCACGCGCACACCTGCTTTTTCTTCATCATTTGATGGCTCATAGGCTGATTTCGGTTGCGCATGCCTACTTCTGACCGGCAATTTTATTGCGTACGCGAAGCTTTTGCGTACGATCCACTAAAACTCTTTATTTTGTGTGTCCAAGTTCAAGCGGTGCGTGTTGTTTTTCGATCTCTGTCCGAATGATACGAAGTTTCACGTTTTCATCCTGTGAGTGAAGTTAGTTGGTTAGTGCTAGCATCGAAGGCTTACTTCGAACTCTAATTTGGAAATAATGTCTCTGTCGCTGCATCGCGGACAAAAATATATATGCTCTTATCACTGTAGCGAAAGAATGTGACACTATATGTGCTCTTGTTATGATCGTGTACCATTGTAGTCGACGTCATCCCAGCACGGCGTATCGTTTTTGTATTCTGTTCAGCCCTGCGAACCACACCTAGGAAAAAAAAAATTTTGCGCCTTGTTTGTTCAATTTTTTGTTATGCTGCAGAAACACATCGCGCCCCGTGTTTTTGATGTCACGGTAGACGGTGGTGAGGTGGCCGACCCCCATGTCCGAGGCGGCTCGCTCGACCTCCTCGGAGGACAGGTTGTTTTTCACTGGTGACTGGTGTATAGGTGGAGCAACTCCGCGCGCATTGCGTTCTCAATCTCGGAGAACGCAATACATGACTCAGCTCTATCTCGCCATTGCTCCAAAATGACTAGTGGAATTCGCAACTAGTGACGAAATTAAACCCTGGAGAAGGGGAACATTGCATTATCAATCTTCGCCACAAGTAAAGGACTTTTCGCACCTTCTCTACTTTTTTCTTTTGTTACGTTACGGCTTATTGCCAGCAATGAAGGCGCGCTAGGGTTGCCTACACAGTTTTGGATCCAGTTGCGGGGAGCGTTACGAGGAGGCGGAAACAATCTATGAAGATACTCTAATCATAGGTATTGGGTTGACTCTCGTTTCTATGCAACTTTTCGAACAATAAAATTTGAAGTCTGAGTAGGGACACCCGTCACTCGATTCCTCGAGACGCGCAGTGAAAGCTTACCGCGCTCGGCTGGCTCAGCGCTGACTGCCTCTGATCTACGATCCTATATTCCTGCGGCGCGGTGTTTTTGTGAATGTTCTTCGGATATCCACGGCAGCAGCTAACGCTTCCACGAATTTTCAAAATAGTTTCCTTGATAAACGGCACTGACCTTTCCTAAGAGTGAAAATCAATTTAAAAAAAAGACACTGGCGATAAAAATACGATTCCTACGGCATAACATCAGTTGCGGCGAACGTAAGGGTACGAGCGTAAATACACAGGGGCCTCATTGTCAGAAACCTTTTACTAATGGTCTTCAAAATGGCAACTGCGACATGAACCGTAGAACCTCTAATTAAAAGTTAAATGGCAAATTCTAGTTTACTGGGCCACTAATTTTCAATTTACGCTCTTTCCCTTACGTCCGCCGCAGCCGATACGGGTAACCCGCAAAAATCATTTCTTTACCAAAAGTCTCATTTCTTTCAGAAAAAAAGAATAATAATAAAACGCTCGGTATATCACAGCTTTGACAACGCTTCACGTGTGTGAGGTTCGATGCCCGACAGAGAACCTCCGCTGGCCGTGCTCCCGAAGCGGGGAAGTGCAATTTATGGAGACCGATCATCTTATCAGAAAGATGCACTCAATCCAGGAAAAGTATTCTTGCAACCATGAGGTTCCAGTTGCACTTACACATGCATTATCATCAAATTTGACAGAGTTCCTGCAAACACTAAAGAGTTGTCAAGAGTGAAGATTACAAAGGAGAATATCAGGCAAGAATATATTGTTTGTTCAAAACAAAACAAGCATCAGAAAAACGCATTTGGGCGGCGGCCAGAAGCACGGACTGCGCGCACCCGGCGGGGAACCAGCGAAGGAGAGGGCACTCCTAGCAATTTGTTTTCAGAGCCACGGTATGCCGGCTGCCGGCCAAATATCCACTTTCATTCTATTATGGCTGTCGACACGTAACAACGCCTCCTTTATAGAGGAGGCGTTGCACGTAAGTACACGCTCGAGAATTTTCAACAATAGACCCCTTTCGAAATACTGCCCTCTTTTGGCAGCTGTGGAATCCCTGCACAATGACGTACTCAAACCGCAACGTCACGGCACACTTTATGCGTTTGGTTGGAGCATAAGAAAAAAGAAACCCACAGGACAAGGTGATAAGCGCAGTGACGTTGCACTTTTGACGTTGTTTGATTAGGTGGTCGGATATTAGCGTTGGCCGCGCTCCGACGTTCGCTATCATATGGAATGACTTGCACGTTTCACGACGTCAGTTGTTCCGCCATTGTGCAGTGGTTTTGACCTTCTAATAATCGCCACATGAATTTCGAAAGGGGTCTATAGCACGCGAGCGCCGACCGGCCTGTAGATTAGCGCATCATCACGGCGCGAAGTTGCGATATCAACGACAGTACGCGCGTGCGCAGAAGAAACGCGCCAAAGTCGGCGTCGGCTGCTATGCTGTTTCCCCAATCACGACCCACCCCTGGCGCGACGCCCACCGCTTGCTCTGCCCTATAAACAGGCAACCTAAAAAGTAATCAAAGCGACACACACAATACGCCAACACGAACAGCAGTCAGTAGGAAGGACATCCGACACGAGCTTAGTCAGCAAACGAAAAGACAGACACAAAATTCACGCTATGCACACAGAGCAGAAATACGTACAAGGATGAGAGGCATGCGCAGACGAAGGTAAACAGTGCGCAATAAATACGCGAAAACTCGCAGCAACCGAAGAACCACGCAGCAAACACGTACGTGCACACGCACCAGGAGGACGTGCGTCACGCTGCGTATCGACGCGGAACTTGCGATTTTGGTGATTTGAAACTCGATGTCGATTGCGTGAACGATTGTATTCAGGAGACTGTAACTGTAAACCGGTGGAGCCTGGCATAAAAAAAAATATCGTTTGACAAACTGAAATTGTCGTTTGACAATATGCAATTGAAAATCTTCCTAAAAGCTATATTAGCAGAAAGTACCGTGTTTATTTATTTATTTATTTATTTATTTATTTACAATTACCCTCAAGGCCCCAAGGGGCATTATAGAGGGGAGTGGTTGGTTAGTACAGTTCTAAATTTCGCGTTATCGGTGATGGTGACGATGTCATCGGGAAGGCCATTCCAGTCCACAATAGCTTCTGGTATGAGCGAATGTTGATGGGCTGCTGAAGTGGTCTTGGGACGGGCGATCTTGCATGAATGATCCACTCTTGCAGAAATATAGCTGGGCGGGCTGAGGAGAGACTGTCGTAATGGTTCAGAATAGTAAATTTTATGAAGAAGGCAAAGACGGGAAATTCTGGGACGAACGGAAAGGTCAGGAAGAGTAAATTGAGATTTCATTGCAGTGACACTAGAAAAGCGAGAGTAATCAGAAAGAATAAAGCGAGCAGCACGATTTTGAACAGATTCGATTGCGTTGGTTAGAAAAGCCTGATGGGGGTCCCAGATAGCTGAAGCATACTCTAGTTTAGGGCGAACAAGCGTGACGTAAAGGAGACGTTTGAGGTTAGAAGGAGCAGACTTGAAATTGCGACGGATACAGCCAAGCGAACGGTTTGCAGAGGATATTGTCTTGTCTGCATGAACATTCCAGGACATATTAGTGGTTAGATGGACGCCAAGATACTTGTACTGTGCAGCAGTCTGAAGGGTAATGCCGTTGAGTGTTAAAGAGTTTAAGGGCTGGGAGGAGGAACCTCTGAAGCAGAGGTGAATGCATTTGTCAATATTGAGAGACATTTGCCATGTGCGGCACCATTCAGCAATTTTGTTAATGTCGTTCTGGAGTGCAATATGGTCGTCTGGGTCTTTTATTAGTCTATAAACAACACAGTCTTCAACGAAAAGACGAACAGAGGACGAGAGGTGAAGAGGGAGATCATTAATGTAGATTAAAAAGAGTAAGGGCCCAAGCACAGTTCCCTGTGAAACACCGGAAGAAACGGGAGAGAAAGAGGAGGACGTGCTGTTAGCGAAAACGAATTGAGAGCGATGAGTAAGGAATGATTCATTGCAGTGACACTATAAAGGACCACACGAGTTTCGATCAAGTTTTTATTTTGCAAGAAACGCAAGAAACCAAGTGTACAACCAGTTTCCAAAGCTGGCAACCACAGCTGGAAGTAGCGCCATCCTTGGTAGTTTCCTGAACCTCGCGTAGTCACATTTCAGCCGCCACCACATAGAGGGCGCAACAAGACATCCAATTTATATTTTCTGTATTTTTATGATTTCTTCATTAATTAGGCACGATTAGCGAAAATGTGGGCTAATAATCATGACCTGAGACAGTAAACTCTATTTCGTTTTAAAAAATATCGGCCTAGATGTCTGCCAAAAGGGGTCAAAATACTCGTTTTTGTCAATCAACAAATTCGTGATTTCGCCTGTATTCAAACTTTTTTTATGGAAAATCAGAGGAGAAATTTAGAAAAAGGGCCTCCGTTGACAAAGCAGAATATGTTTTTCTTTACGGGCCTACAATTTTATTCAACTGTGCCAATCCCTAAGCGCTGTACCACTGTACTACCAAATGAAGTTTGCCAAAATTAACTGTTTTTGTCAATTTTCACGTGAGCATTCCGAAACAAGTTTAGGTCATATTACAATGAAATTTAGCGTAGCTCTTTCGACTATAATTGCAAACACCTGTAAAAAGTTTCAAATAAAATGACCGAGTCGTGGCCAGCTTTCTGGGACATGCCGGCCTAGTTCCTGACTTTCACGCCACGTGGCGTATCAACCTTGAACGGACTCTGAAACGCCGGTGCGTCGGTCCACCGCTATCTTAACCTCCTCTCTTATAGCTCGTTCCCCCTCACACCCTTTCATCTTTTTACCTAGCGACCGCATTTTGGAAGAAAACGCTTCATCACGCGTCACAGGCGTAGAAGCCTATCGGTCGGAGAAAAGCGAGGTTTGGGGGGAAGTGTTACCTACTATTGTAGAGTCAGTGCTGTATTCACCTCAGCTGGTACTATACGCGAACCCACACTAGATTATTCTAGCGAAGAAGTGTCGGACGCTCGACCACGTGACAACGCGCCCACCAATCGCGGCACGAGGGCGCGTTGTCTCGTGGTACTTTTATATTTCGCGTGCGTTCTTTTTAGGCCGGAAAAAAAATAAGCAAGCAAAGCCTACCTAGGAACCCTAAGCCTACCATGCTTCAAACACCTCAGTCGTGTGTCTTAAGGCCGTCCACAAGTTGCAAATATATTTCGTATCGCCTTATGCGCGAGCGAAGTCAAAGCTAGAAGTGCGAGCCCAGCGCTCTGAGTGTTCCTGTTTCGCACGTGTGCCTGTGGATTGCAAGCATTATTCAAGGCAGCCTGCTTGTACTTGTACCTTTGGCTTCGCTCGCAGATAACGTGAAACGAAGTATAGATGTTTTTCGAAATTATCCAAGCCCAAGGAGCATGCTACAGTGTAATTTGACGCGACGTGCACCAGTGCGTTCTGACGTGCACACACTGATGGACGCGCGGGCAACGTGCCATTTGCTTACAACGTTTGGTTTCAAAATTACCGCTCCAGACGGCAGCATGCAGAGCGCGTGTACCTACAAACACAACATGCTTCTTGATGATTGGGTAATTTTTCGAAATGTCTGTTAACTCCTTGACCTTTCAATCAATATTAGAAAAGTAGCTTACTTGTGTTCAGCATCACGGTTGATATTATATTGCTGAACCCATTTGATATGTTCTCCCGCTGTGACGACGAACTTGAGAATAGAAGTCCGTCCTAGACGCTTGATTGATATCAGTGCTTCTGGCAAGATGCTCACAAAAAATATCCATCGTCAACTGCAAACTAAGAATTCACTTTAGTGCCCCTTTAATCTGTGTTGGCGCTGGATGTAAGTAACACTATTCAAAATGGTTTTTAAGAAAATTCGCCAATTCTATTTGTTTTACTAGTGGAACTTCCACGCACATGATTTAAAACACCATTTTGAATATATTGGGAAATTGGACGAAGAGGGATGTCAAGACGCACAGAACATCGTGGAATAGATGTCGAGAGTGTCAAACTGCCCTTTATATGATGTATAAGCATGTCGATGCACAGTGTAAAATTTGAATAGTTCAGTGGAAAAACTGAACGCCTGGCGGTCCGATTTGTAATGAGGGTCTATCATGCGAACAAGGCTACGACTCGTTATTCGCACCTCAGACCAGGTACAAGACTGACACGCCGCTCTAGAAAGCCCAGCACAGCGTAAGAAGACTAGTTCACAAACACACGCCCCGTTGGGGCCTGGGACCTTGCTAGTTTGCAGATAACTCATTCCACCAAAACACAAAACTAATCTTTATCTTTTTCTTTTTAAAGCATGTAGAATGTCGCGTTCTGCTTAAGGTTGCACGGCAATGACGCAAAAAAGAGAAACTTGGAGGACGCTTAAGCTTCGCCTTTAAGAGTGGAACGCGATTGCGTTATCGCGCCCCGTTCGCATCGCCTTCTCATTCGCTTCTCATGCTCTTGAGTCACACAACGACCTAGTTCTCATGACACAACACTCTTCGTTCCCAAGCCGTGCAAGCTACCTTACGTGCCGTAGTGAGTAGCGTGCTGGCGCGCAACCGAAAGGACGTGGGTTCAAATCCCGCCTAAAATTCTTCAAATTTTTCTTCGTAGAAAATGAATTACTTCATAAAGTGAAATCATTTGAGACATGCGGCGATCTTTAATTCGCATTACATGTAATCTTTTTATCACTTTCATTCCACGCGTGACGTCACTTTTCACGTGAGCGTTGTGGGTTGTTTGAAATTTCCGCGCGAGGTCATGTGGCTGTGACGTCATCACCCTGTCGACCAATCCCGGGCTTTCGCGTCACGCCACCGACGTCAGCTTTTCTGCGACACGAGCTCATTAACGCTATCGCGTTAAAACACACTGGGAGCTGATTCTATTCACGTGAAGACGCGCCGAAAGACGACAAGGCATTATTCCGCGGCAAGGAAGTGTTCTTTTAAGCCGTCGCAGCCCTTTTGCAATAAAGCAAAACAAACTGAGTAAGGGCATACATTTATCATATCCCAGCTCGGTGGTGCCGGGTATCAGTTTGTTCACTCCGCTGGTTGCGTGATAGGAAAACAACACCCAGTCGTCAGTTGATTGTGAGCGCGCATAAATGTCTATGACATTTTACCTACACTCGGGTTCACCCCTAAGCTGACACTGCGATGTAAACTACATGTTCATCGGACGAATCAATCGACTGCCTGTTATCGCTTCACCCAGAGTATGATCACGTGTGGCAAGAACGATAGGTGACTGGTCCAGCAAGTACGTAGCTTCCACCACACTGTCAGCTTAGGAGTGTTGGCGAGGAAAAACCGATAAATGTGCCTTGAAACATCAGGACCGGCTTGCTCGAACCAGCGTCTGAGATGAGACCGTTTGAAAGAAAGAAAGCCTGCCAAACATGGGGCGCGTGAGCATTTGAGACGCGACTTCACGCGCCACTCCGCTCATGCGCTAGCTTTGGCAGTGCTTTCTTTCAGACAGTCTCATCTCAGACAATGGTTCGAGCTAGGGTGCCTTAGTTCGAGCAAGCCGGCCCTGTTTTAAGGAACCTTATTCTTTTGTGTTTACATGCCAAACCAACGCAGGGCATCTATACTTCGTTTCACCTTCAGTCCGAGCGCAGCGGACGCTACGAGCCATCCCAGCCAATCCAGCGCCGGGAGAGTATCACGTGACCTTGTGGTTGGGCGGAGCGACACGCGGAGCTCGAGATCACGCGATACTCCCCCGGCGCTGGATTGGCTGGGACGGCGCGTAGCATCCACTGCGCTCGGACTGAAGGTGAAACTAAGTATAGCACACCCCAGCGAAGGATTGATGATTTATTCAGAAAACCTAGGGGTATTTTGACGTGCAACCAAAATGTCGTGGAGACAAGATCGAACAGCCACGCTGCTTCATGCGTGGGGGCAACAAACAAAAATTGCGTGTTTATTATTGGTCCGAGAAGCCGAAGGCGATTATTCACGATGCGCGAGGCGTAGGAAATAAATTTGTGTCCAAGTTCTTGCATGACCAAAATAGGGGTTGGAGCGACGAGCTCGAGCCCACACAGTGGAATGTGGTTTTAATTTTTTTTTGTTGTGTGTACGGCAACCATTGTTCTTATCCTGCGTAAAATTGAAAAGGACAATCGTGGTGACCCAACAGTCGCCATGGAAAACGAGGGACGTCTCTACAAGCAAGCCGATCTCCACGAACCAAGGCAAAGACCAGAGAAAGGAGCGCCAATACAGTAGCGAGGATCACATAAAGAAGCTTCATCAAGTCAAAGATGACACTGACGTCCCTTAAACCGACGCGGACACAAACGAGCCTGAACGTGCATCCCTTGAGAGTCGGGACCATCCTACCCGCGGTCAAACGAGGAGAGGAGAAACACACAAGGCGAGCATCCCGAAGACGGCAAAGCGGCTGGCCATATTACAGGTGGCCAGGGAAGCCACAAACAGTCACCAGCGACCCAAATCACTCATGTGCACCGATTCGCCAGAAGCCTTCAGAAAATGCACACTTTTCTATTGGCAGGGCGGCGTCACACTTCAAATTCGAAGCTTCGTGAAATAACCGAATCGTCATAGACTGGATCTCGGGTGACGAAGGCAATCCGGGAAACAAAAGGTTGAACAACACCGCGATTGCGCAGCAGTACGGATGTACCCACTCACTCGCGGTTCCTCGAACCGCGAGAAGATAGGCCCGGCATAGCGCGGTCTCAGACGAGGCATAGAGAGATGATCTGTTAGCCTGCAAACTCAGGCTAATCTCCCTCCTCCCACCAGATTCTCACCCAATTGCACCGGGCTAGAGCCGGTGGGAACAGGTGATTCTCAGGCGGCATCAGACCAAGACGCTATCACCCATAATCACTCCTTTCTGGCAGACAAGGTTTGAGCAGGAAGGCGGGCCTCCGCCAGTTCCAACACCTCAAACCAACGCGGAACGTGTACGAACATGCCGAGAGCGAAAGAAAAAAATTGCAAAGTCGTGGTCATGCTGACAGAGCTGAACGGCATAAAATGTGCGCGCGCAAAAATTGGCAAATATTGACATTTTATTTGTGTATGCAGTTGCAGAGAAACATCGGACCTCCCACACTAGATAATAATACTACACTTTAAAAGCATAAAGTACCAAATAAAGCATAACATCCCACCACGCAATACTTAACGCCAACAACGCAAAGCATGACGTCCTACCACGCAAAGCTTACACAACAATGGACGTTTTGCAGAAATATTGGTTCGAGAGTACATGGCTAGAAGACGAGCGTCCCCTCGCCGCAGGCATGTCCACTGCGTCTTTTAATGTCGAGTCACTACACACAAGCATGACCGCTGAAGGCAAAAGTGGTTATCCGATTGGCGAGTTTGCTTTGCCTTCTTTTATTTTTTACAGAGCTCTCGAATAAAAGCGTTGCTTTATCGTGTGGCGGCCATGTTTGTGGGCGCTGACTCAGCAAGTGAATAGACTATTGTGTCGAGGTGACTTAGATCAAGCTCCCTCTAAACCACTTTTGTTTATCTTTACGATTATCTTTCACCCTGAGGTAAATACAAAGAAGCCTTCGTCCCTCTCCTCTCGGCCAGCACGAAGAGAGAAAGGGCGACAGATCCATTTACTCTCGAACCCGTATTTCTGCAAAACGTCCATTGACACATCATATGTCAATCTTCGCCAATCTTTGCGCACGAACATTCTGTGCCCTTCAGCTTTGTCACCATGACCAAGACTTTGCATTTTTTTCCACAGGTTCCCAGCTGAGCCGTACCTTGGCAAAACACTCAGCGGTTTGATCATTTCCATAAACGTAGGCAACTTCAGTGCCACGTACCTCAGCAACCAAGACGTATCTGGCAAAGTTCCCCGGGAATCATATTGAACAGTTACCAGGGTACATGTTTTAAGAATTTTCAGACGTCTGAGGCGTTCTCTGTAGGTTCCCAGCGGAGGCGCACTTCGCCCAAAAATGCGCGGTTCACTGCTTCGGGGAGAGATCTTGTCAAAGGAGCCTAATTCAGCGCTACGTATCTCGGCAACCAAGACGTATCTCGCAAAGTTCCCCGGGAATCATATTGAACAGTTACCAGGGTACATGTTTTAAGAACTTTCAAACGTCTGAGGTATTTTCTGTATGTTCCCAGCAAAGGCGCACATCGCCAAAAAGTGCGCCTTTGCTGACGAGTGTAAAGTAGTCTTTCCTGTAGCACTCCTCTTCTTGTTGGAAAGATGCCTTTACGCGGCGGAAGCTACAGGTGTAATTAATTATCTCGCTGGGAACCTGGGATAATTAATATACATGAAAACTGCTTGAATATTTCGAGAGCATAAATCTTCTAGAATATACACCTGCGGGAACTTATTGAAATATTGAGGGGTTGCTTTATTAACTCACTGAACGTGAAAAATAAAGCGAGATTTCAATGGCAGTCTATGGGGGAAATCACTCTTATTTCCTGGGAACCTAGAGAAAGAGTGACGAAGTATTGAAAATTTTCCTGAAGTTATCAATCACAATGATCTCAATAATTCCGGGGGAACTTTACGTGATTTTATTCGGATCGCTAGATTCGACTGTTTTTCAGCGATATTGCACACCTACCAAGAGAGGGCGCAAGTAGATCGTGTCCCAGAATCTTGGGGTTGTAGGCGCCAAAACATTCGTGACTGAATGTGCTTCCGCGAAGTCAGTTTTTCTAAAGTAAATATCTGTCAAAATAAAATAAAAAACGAAAAAAGGGCCTCCGTTGACAATGAACGCACTCTTCTCTTATAACATTCTAAAATTTGAAAGAAATTGCTCCAATAGTGCACCCTGCACCACTGTACTACGAAACCATGTTTTGCCGCAAACGTCGATATTCGCGGGTACCCACTGACTTAGCTTTTTTTGCATTAGGAAAACAAATCCTACATCAGAGGAAAGATAATGTTGTACACTACAAGATGATATATAACACATAATTTTAGCAAGCTTGCACACGCCACAATCGCATTTCGAAAACGCGCGGAAAGCGTCATATGTCATGGCCGCCGTGGGACCGCAGCCTTAACTTGAAACTTCACAGATTTTTAGGAGCGAGGAAGTCCCGAGAGGGAAATCTGGGGAGCGGAGCACGCGCTTTGTCGACTACGGTGCTATTTTTTCGGGAAAAAAGCAGAACAAATATACATATTCAATTTAGAGATATCCGTATTGAAAATACATAAATGACATGCGTTATTTTATTATAAATAGTTCGCGTTTATTTGTAACTCTAGAACGGCATTCGAGGTTCGCACCGTTCCTGCTCCGTTGTTTTTCTCTGACAATGGCGGACAACAGCGGTTGCGCCTCAACTCCCGCGGCGAAGAGGAAGAAGCAAGGGGCTCGCTGCTCGGACCGACAGCTCGACATGCTTATTGACTACATGTTTTCAAATCGAGTGTTGGTCCGGGCAGCAACCGAGTCCACGCTGACCACCGCGGAGAGGACGGCCCTCTGGGACGTAATTACGGGCCGCCTCAACGCGGAAGGTCCAGCGTGGAAGGAGAGAGTGGAGTGGAAAAATTTATGGAACGCCCGAGTGTGTTCCGCTCGGAAGCACGACGGCCTGCTGGCGGTGGAGGCGGCGCGGACGGGCGGTGGGGCAAACCCGGTGTGTCCCCTCAACGAGGTTGAGACCCGGATCCTGGCCATTGTTGAGAGGCATCGAAGGGCTGCGGTGGCTTGCGTCCCAGGCAGTCCATCCCGTCCCTCCCGTCCCTCCCGCTCCCTTCGTAAGTCGGTAAAACATCTGTGGTAAAACAAAATTGTTTTACCACAGATGCCTATAGGAATTACGTGTGAAACATCGGTGCTTCTGCATTGCGATTTGAAAAGACGCCCCTACCGTATCCAGGATTTTCGACAAGAAATGGCCAGGTGCGGCGTACTCGGTGACATCGCAGCACTTGGTGCGTACCAAATGAATCATGTTTGGATGGCTACCCTCCAAACGGCAGAAGCAAAGAGACGACTCGTGGACGCCAAAGAACTGCAGGTGAAGGGTCTTCGGTGCCTCGTCGTGGATCCCAGCATCACGGAGGTACGGCTTCGTCTCCACTGTATCCCGTATGATGTGCCGGACGACGTTGTGCGTAAGGGATTGGAGCCGTATGGCAAGGTCCTGGAAGTGAGCCGGGAGAAGTGGAATGTTGAAGGCTTCCAAGGGATCGAATCAACGACCAGGTGTGCGCGGATGACACTGAACGAAGTCGGCACGGCCGGTATACCATGCCACACCAGCTTCGGATCCAAGGTGGTAACGTACTTGTTGTGATCCCTGGACGGGCGCCCTTGTGCTTACGCTGTAAGCGCACAGGTCATATTCGACGAGAATGCAGGGCGCCGAAGTGCTCGGAGTGTTTTCGCTTCGGGCATGACGGCACCGAGTGTGTCAGGTCGTACGCCAGGGTGGCCAGCGGGGCCGGGACGGCCGAAACCAATGACCACGCCATGGATGCCGAGAAAGCGGAGCGTACTATCCAGGGCTTGGCGCCAGAAGCTTCAACCCCTGCCAAAGAACGCAAGAGTGAGGGAAACAGCTCCTTGGAGGCAGCCAGAGAGAACGGAGGTAGCAACGGAGGTCAACCGGAAGGCGCACCTCCCAGCGGTGCCGACGTGAAGCCCTCTGATGCCGGAGCAGACAAGGAATCAAACGACGCAAGCACCGACGGACCTTCAGATATGGACGACACCAGCGAGTCGACTAAGCGATCCTTCGATGACGGTACGGCAGCAGGAAACGGAGCACGCCAACTACACCCCTGGATGGAACGTACGAAGAAGGGGCGTTACCAGCCCGCGCCCAACGATCCTTAAGAGGAACGACGGCGCAGAGAAAGCAAGTAAGGCGTTCTTTGCCTGGTTTCCTGGTGTTTAAGATTGCTAAACCAAGACAACTTCGACCCTGAATGCTTAGGTTTTCAGTGTCTGCACCGAAGCACAGCGCATGATTTGTGAGTCCCAATTAGCCATTACAGTTGCAACGCTGAATGTTCGTGGTTTATGCACTAGGAAAAAGCAGTACCAAATACAGCGATTATTGTTGAAAGAGAAACCCGATTTCTTGGCGTTGCAAGAAACTAAATTGGCTGAGGCGGAACAGGTAGAGGAAGCAATTAGGCCTTTCATGCCTAACTACGAAATCTGTGTGACGCATGCAGTTGGCCATTCGGCAGGGTGTTTTCTGCTTCTGAAGAAGTCGGTACCGTTGTCGCAGCTATGCGTTACTACGGACACTGAAGGACGTTTCATTATGTGTGATTTTGTGCTAACGTCAAATCAATTTAGGCTTATTTGCATTTATGCCCCAAATGTGACCACTGACCGCGTTTTATTTTTTGGCGGTTTACGTCGGTATTTTGATAGCGATAGAGCCCTAGTCCTTGTGGGTGACTTTAATTGTGTTGTACGACAGTTGGATAGATCGCCAATAAGACGGAACGCTGATAAGAGTGAACTACTTTTGGGCGAAATGTTGCAGGATTTTGACTTGGTTGTTGTGGGCATTGTAAGGAACGCGAAGAAGGAAATGCGTTTTACCCATTTTCAAGCGTCGCCCAGTGCGCGTTTGGACAGGGTGTATGTTTCTGCCCCTATAGCAGAACATTTAGGAAAGTACCGTGTCACTCCAGTCTTTTTCTCAGACCACAGTCTGGTTATCGCGACGATAGGCGACAGAGCACCTGGAAAGAAAACGTTTAATTGGAACCAATGGAAACTAAACATAAAGCTTCTGAAAGACAACTAACTCCTTTCTGAAAAACGCAGAACAGTTTTTGAAAGATGCTTTTAAAGAGCCGGGAGGGGACATTTTCGAGAAATGGGAACTGGCAAAACAAGAAATAAAGGCAATCGCCATTGAGAGGTCGTCAATTCTTTCGTACAACGCCCGGTGTGAGGAACGCAGTTTAAATAAGGACTTGATAGAGCTGTGTAAAGCAGAGTGCGAAAGACCCGGTAATGGGGTAAAAGACGTGGAGTATGTCAGAGAAAAATTAGATCAGCTCCACCGCGAGCGCTATCGTGGTGCAGTAGTGCGCGCCCGTGCAGAAAAATACACGATGGCGAGCAGCCCACTAAGCGTGCCTTGGCAGACGAGAAGCGTTACGCACTTCGGAACGAAATAGCCGAAATTGAATTTAAGCAAATGATTACTACGGATCCCGAGAAAATAGCAGAGGCCTTCCTCGAGCATTACGCACAGATTTTTGCTAACAAAGCGCAAGGGTGACATACGGACATTTATGCCCAGCTTTTAGAAAAACTGCCAAGGCTATCGAATGACGAACGCGAAAAGCTTGAGCAAGAAATTACGATCCAAGAAGTGGAGCGCACAATCGACAACCTGCCGAACTCTAAGACGCCGGGACCGGATGGATTGGGCGCAAAATTTTACAAGAACTTTAAGAGCCTAATAGCTAGTGTTTTTTTTTTAACGTAATTCATACTGCCTATGAAAGAGAATGTTTGCCCTTTTCGTTTTCTCGTACCTACACTGTCCTGATACCGAAATCTGATGACACCGTGAAACTGCGCAGCGTCACCGGTTATCGCCCAATAACGTTATGCAATACCGATTACAAGATCTTCGCGAAAATTCTGGCGCGTCGCCTTCAAGGTGTCGCATGCGAGATAATAAGTGAGCATCAAACGTGTGGGATACAGGGGAGGACTATCTTGACAAATGTGCATGTGGCTCGTTGCGTCCTGGAGGCCTGCAGTGACAGCACCGAGCAGGTTGCAGTGCTACAGATAGATCTAGATAAGGCATTCGACCGTGTTAGCCATGATGTACTCTTTGATGTTTTGAGTCATGTCAATGTTGGTGACGCCATCCTAGAAGGTGTAAAGATGGCCTATAAGGACTGTACAACAAGGCTTATAGTGAACAAAGAGTTCAGTTCTGTTATTAACGTACGAGAGTCGGTACGACAAGGTTGCCCTATGTCTCCCCTTTTGTTTAATTTGTATTTAGAGCTTTTTTGTTTAAGCGTAAAAAATAGTCAACGTGTCCGAGGTTTCCAATTTTATAATGCAGAAGTAAAACTAATGAGTTACGCCGATGACATTGCTGTTTTTTGTAGGGACAAAGAAATCGTTACCGAAGTCATAACTTTGGCTAAAAGGTTTTGCCACGCTACTGGTGCTGTTATAAACTGGGAGAAGTGCCGTGGTTTCTGGCATGGCGCTTGGGCCACTACACCCTCAGAATTTGAGGGTGTATGCTGGGACACAGTGCCGTGCCAGTACCTCGGGGTGCCATTGCAAAGTTTCCGGAATAGCCAAACGTACTAGTCGGGTGTCGCTACCGACCTGGACAGGCGTGCTTCTCGTTGGAAGCAACGCGAGCTGTCCATTTTTGCCCGAACGACTGTCTGTAACGTTTTTCTTATTGCGAAGCTCTGGTATGTTCTTCAGGTCATCCATTGTGCGCGAACTAATGTTCAAAAAGTTCATCGAATTTTTGCCACGTTTATTTGGAGCTCGAAGTATGAGCCCATGAGACGAGACAATCAATTTCATCGAGTTTGTAACGGTGGCGTGGGGCTTTCCCATCTTTTTGTCAAGCAGCTTGTGTCACGCTTCTTTTTTTGAGAGACCAAGAGCACCCGTTCATTCTCACACTGATTCAAACAAAAGTGTCACCACATTTGCCATCTTTTCTTGTTTCTTCTCATGGCGGCGAGCCAACAAGAATCACTGGTTTTTTGAAAGAGGTTGTTGACACGATGGGGTTTTTGACAGCACGTTTTTCTTTGAATTACCTTTGTGATGTCAGTAGAAAAGCGCTCTATTGCGATTTAGTTGTGAGTGTTTTCCCCATGCCCTTGTATCGAGGTGTGTCCCAACGTGGCCACGATGTGCTTAGACGTGTAAAAAGGATGTGTGTTCCCGCGGCTGTTAAGACTTTCTTTTATAAATTACACACGAATAGCTTGCCAGTTAACGTTTGGCTTAAGGAAAGAGGGATTTATGTGCCATGGTCGGTAAATTGCCTTCTATGTAAAAAACCTAAAACTATTGAACATGTGTTTATTTTTTGTTGGGACGCGGTATTTTTCTGGGATGTCCTCCAACGCACTTTAAAGAAAGAACTACCTGTAACCCCAACAGAGATACAGTGTGGATAATGATAATGAAGTTCCTTATGACATGATTATGTTGTTAGCTTTGTGCAGCATTCGTAGATCACGTATGGCTGTTCGACATGCTGACCTCGACGCAAAAGAAGTGCGGATATATTTCTTCAACCTTGTAAAACAAGTACAGACTGTGTATTTGAACTGTGAACCTGAACCGGACTGGACTAGTATTTTAAAATCACTCCTCGAAATGCGTGATTTTTAATACGCTGTGCAAAAGAGCTGTACAGCGCTGTTAGAATGTCATGAATGTTGCTGTAACTACCATGCAATAAAGAAGAAAAAAAAGGGGGGGGGGGAAGTGGCCGAGTGGGCTAACGCGTCTCAGCTCGAAAGCTTGCGCTGGGAACCTCCTGGGTTCGATCCCTACTGCCCCCGCCCGTAAGTTAGCAATTAAAGTGATTAAGTAAGCGTGTGTTTGTGTTGAATGCATTGTGTAGATTGTGGGCTAAAAATGTGGGTGTGCATGTGTATATGTATCCACTTGTAAATGTGGAAGAATTGAAATAAAGTATGAATAATCAGCTTCCTTTTTTGTGTACGTTTAATTGGGCGGTGACTAGCGCCACCTGGATTATTCATTTCCAGTTTCAATTTTTGTTGCGCCTGCCACCTGGTGGTAAGTGGCGTAACCCCACGCCTTTTTTTTCCACCGGAAATCACGTGACTAGTTGCGTTTCCGGTCTTCCGTCGAGAGGTAGCGCTAGTTACTAGCTAGAAGTAGTAAAATATATGGATTCTATTTTGAGGCTAGTAACAGTTACTAGCTTCTTGACCTAGTAACCGGTACTAGCTTGACCGTCGCTACCCAAGGTTACTAGATACCTAGTAACATATGTGACAAGTGGTTACTAGCTCTTACCTAGTAAATACTACTAGCTTTTTTTTAAGAGTGTATGTTGTCTTCGGTAGGCATAGGGTGAAGCCCTTTACAGTAGAGTATCAAGTGCTCAGCCGTCTCGTCCTGCTCTCCACAAGCAGCGCACACTGTATCCATTTCCTGGTACTTCGCTCTGTATGTTCTGGTTTGCAAAACACCTGTCCTTGCCTCAAACAACAATGAGCTTCCCCTAAAATTGTCATAAATGCTTTTTTGGCAATAACTTTTTTGTTTAATCTATAGCTTTCCAGAGCCGTCTTTGTCTGCATTCCCTCTAGCCACTGATCTCTTTCTGTGGCCTTAAGGAGAGTCATGTAACGGGCGCCCCGCTGCGGCGAGACGCCGAAACACACTTCTTTCGAGCGATGGAATGTCCGCTCGTGCTCCTCGCGTTCCTAGCGCTACCGCTTCTTTTCTCATACGGTTTGGAAACCATGTTTCGAGTCCTCGTTGCTTCAAAAGCTGTGCGCTGAATACCAGACTCCCCGAGAAATGCCCTTTGCTAGCAGGTCCTCGGGCTCCAAATCTGCAACTGGGCACTCTATGGCTCCGTCTTTGAACTGCCAAGATTTGTGAGTACAGAGGAGGCTATGGTCCATGTTAAAAGCGTGTTTTTCAACCTGACTCGGTCGAAGATCGTTTTAACTAATGTCACTGAATCTTTGGAAAATAGCGCCATTGCCTTCTTCGCCTGCTAGCCGGACACAAACGACCAAATCGCGCAAGGTTATTGGCTAATCGCTCTCAGTTGCCATGGCGATCGCCATTTTGGTTCATTTAGATCGTCGAAGCTTCGAAAGGGACCCTCTGAACCAGTCGCGCCAAAATCGCTATGGAGCATCATTGTACTCAAAGCGTTCCTCGCCAATATAAGCGTCTTTGGCACTGTGCAGGCAATCAACTTATCAATCATGCTTTCTCTCCACAGATTCCTTACAGTGGTGGTGTTCTTGCATAGTTGAAGACAGGCAAATTATGTTTCAATGCCGCCTAAACAACGACGCCGCATGTGATGCCGGTGCGGAGATATGCGCTTGTTTCGCCGGTGTGTGGATAACAAAATCTCTGCATTCAAGAAATGCCTTTATAATACAACCTGGAGAGACCAAGGGAGAAACTGCTCATTCCATGAATCAAAATAGCGACTATACGGGGAGCTTGCCACTACTTTCCCAGGGTCCAGTGACTTTAGTTTTCGCCATGTTAGTCTCACTCTGTTGAACTTTAAAAGGACCATGAAATTAATTTTGGATTGAGATAAATGGTTTATTATTGGGATTTTACTAATCGCATATCATTAAGTGGGCCAAAAGAAAACTAGTACACGAGGTCAGAGAGACAAAAGCCTGCTTCTTCGGTACTAAAATTTGAACATATCGCCGACTATTTTTTATTTCCTTTCCTCGAAAGCGCTTCGCCTTTTCGCTGTGATGCATCCGCAGTGCCCAATCACGTCAGCCAAATCCCGCTCACGCACCGGACACGAGGATTGCGTCACTCGGACGCACGCGTTCGTCGACAATCAATCCGTCGACGATTATTTGATTTCGCTTTCGTGGCCAACGAGTGTCATGAAGGCAGCTATCATCACATGCGAATGACAAGTTCCAGGGTGAGCTTCAAAAGCACGGTGGAAACTTGGAGTCATCGCATACGGTGCTCAAGCACGTCACGACCGCGTGATCTCTCATTTCGCCTTTGAGTTGGGGATTAAAACTAAGGATAAAGATATTTAAAAATAATTTCATGGTCCCTTTGATAGTGAACGTTATTTCCTATTGAGAAGGACAAGCATTGCGGCTATGATCTTAGAAATTTTCTGCGGACATCATCGAACTTGTTTTGAACTGTGAGTAAGCCAGCGTCTTCACAAGTCCGCGGTGACATGTTTACAATATCGCAGATCTTTAAGAGACCAATAACCTCTGTTCCTTCTCAAACCGCTGTTTTTATTCTCACCCGCTGCGGAACCTCCGGAATATTGCGACATTTCCAGCAAAAACTGAGTGCCGTACTTCCGACCGTCATATGATGCTGGATTAGCGCTGCGCTGCCCAGAGAAAGCGATCTTTAACCTACCCCGAGGTAGAGCATTTACTCGTTTGTACACATGTACACTTGAGAGCCTTCTATCCCACGGACGTTTCATATGGCATTTTTATTAAATCCTACTAACGGTTAACACAACTGACCTCAGTTATATTCTGGCCTACCCCGCAGTTTAGATGAAGTCGTAAGGCGTCCATGTTACTAGTTTCAGAGTGCAGCGTTGTTTATGTTGTATAGCTGAGAGGCATCGTCAAAGTTGATGCACCTCAGCAATAGCACAAAAAAGCCGACAGGTGTTGCCGGCTCTTCGCCTTTGTGCGCTAGTTTGCCGAATGTGATCTGGCACTAGGTCAAACTGCCATAGTTAATGCCCATGCGCCCGGGATACCTGTCTATTTACGTGAAGACGCCGCGAACAATACTATGAAGCAAAGACTGACGAGTGTTTATAAGAACGTATTTCTATAGGGCCAGATTTGTTTCGCTTTATTCGGTCATTGTTTGCCGAAGTAAATAGAGAACATTATATATTTAGAGAAAGACCGTGTTCATGCGCTTTGAAAGCCGTTCTTTTTAGAAACATATGCGTAGCTCTTAATGTTAAATTCATGTAAATTGAAACACCACTCGCGCAAAAATATCTAGTCAGTGAAATAAATAATGCAAACTGTAAAGCAGAGAAGGCAGCCCATATGTGTATCGTGTGCGATTCTCGAATAAAAAGTAAAACCCCAAAGAGTGAGAGTGTCATTCAGGCGACGGAGTTCATGCCGAGCCAGGAGTACCCGAAGATGGAGCCGTACAGCCAGGTCTTCCAGAGGAGACTTCGTCCAGCGGCCGTGAAGAGGAACAGGCAGATGAACACCGTAGTAAGGAAGAGTACCACGTGGTTGTAGAACTGGTGGCACGGAACTGTCATGGGCTCGGACAGTTCCGAAGCTGCGCCGTCCGCGCCGTAGTAAGCCTCCAAGAGACTGAAAAGGACAAATTGTGCCCATAAGACAGACTGTTGCCAAATTTACAAGGAGCAATGCCAGAGGGCCGCACAACTACTGCGTCGATCTTTTCCTCTTCACTTTGGAGACATAAAAGGGTACAGGCAGAAGTTAGGTGGAACCAACTGAGTCGTGTGGGTCTCGCTAGAGCCACGAAATAAGCTATGCACTCCATCCCTAGAGTTGCTTGAGGACGTCGCCATTTTGGTGTTTAGTGGAGAGTTTGGTTACGCCACCGCTGCCGCAATGCATCGAGGGAACTTTAGTCTTTGTACACGTGCCCCACCCTCGCTGGAGCTCTGCGCGTGCAGAGCGCGAGACGGCACGAGCCGTCTCGAGCACTGCCGCCTGCCTCTTGTGAACTGAAGTTATGGCGGCTTCACGCATGCGCCAGACGCTTGGTGAGAACGGTAGTGGTGGTGAAACATGGTGAGATCGGTAAAGTTGGTGAAGTTATGGCGGTTGTTACGATTCGAAAATGCGAATTTCCAGGATTTACCGAAAAATATTGGGAGAGGTCCTGAATTTCATACCGAGTGTTTCAGCTAAAATTTCTGAAAATAAAAAATAGGGTGGTTGAAAAAACAAACATCGGGAACAAAATGCCAGCCACGGCGGACGTCACGGATTGAAAAGAACATATTAATTAGCTAAAAACTAAAATATAAATATAAACTTTGTGAAACGCAAAGCATTATTCAAAACCCCTAAATCCAATGATTTAAAAAAAATCATGAGCCATTCCACTCTGTGAAGGTGGACGACCAGCGAAACTATTTAGCACACAACACAGACGTGACACAGCTAGAATTTTGAACAAAAGGTACGAACACATTTATTGTCTTGATCGGTGGTTATCGTGACGAAATGTACGCACACACATGTCGAGGACTATTGCCGCCCGATGAGCCGGAGGAAAGTAGACACGAGCGACGGGTCCGCCACACCGGGGAAGGAAAGGAAACTAGACACGCAAGCGCTTGGAACGACGACGAAGAGAGGGCGGTGCGAGCGTATACATGGCCTGAGTTTTTGTTGGCGCACACGAAAAATGCGCGGAACACTAGCCATAAACAGCTTCGCTATAAAATATAAGGCAAACGGAGCATTTCACGGCGTTCTAGAAGCGCGCTCAATTTGGACGGGTTTCTTGGTTTTGGTTTTCTTCTGTGCGTCAGCGGCTCCACCACCACGGGGCCGAGGTGCGCAGCGACCGCCTCGCCTCGGTCGTGGGATGGGAGGAAGTGTGGTGCACATGCGTTGCGCGCCTCGGCCACGGGGGAGGGGGGGGGGGGGGGGGAGACCGTCGTCGCAAAGATGCGCTCCGATAGAAAACCCATACCGAGAAACGCGCCTAAATATGGCATTGTTTTGGAACGCCATAATACTCTGTAGCTGTAACAGTTGTGATGCTTGCAACCTTGTGTAATGCAGCACCCGCACGCGGGCATTGGGTTTGGATAAAGAAGAGGCAGTTCGTTCCTGCTCGCTGAGCCCGATGTGTCGTCGACTGGTTCAGTATAATTCCTAAAATGAGCTGATAGTGGTTTGCGATGATTTTAATCTTAATTGACACCATATGTTTAGTTTTACTAATGAAAATACATTAGTAAACTTTAGTTAGTTATTTAGCTAATTGGTCCTTTTTTTTAATCTCTGACGTCCGCCCTGTCTGGCAGTTTGTTCCCCGTAATGGTTTCTTTTTTTCTCAACCACCCTATTTTTAGGATATTTTTCGAGGTCTTCGCTGAAACATTCGGCATACGTTGTCAGAAAGCTCATGCGATATCGCATTGCTCTGTCGTTGACTGTTAAACATTTTTGGATGGTGGAAGAGCGTTTTCTGCGATTGTGGATAAAGCTTTGTAACAATAATGTTAAGCTGCCTCACGTGTGGCTACGCTGAAGCGTAGCCTGTCTCGAGGCGGTCCTGCTAAGCAGGATTGAACAGATTTTCGCTTCTCTTTTATCCAGTGAGTACCCCTCGAAGTGTTTTAGGCGAGACGCACGAGGGCAGGAGAATGATGCATATACTCACAAACATCCGCAGTTCAAACAAAGCCACGGTAGCGTGGCTTTGGAAAGTACTTCCTATGCACAAAATGCGGCTGTGAATATAGGGAATGCGTTGGCATGACCCTCGAGAAACGCCAAACACGTCTCCCTTCGGGAAACGCTAACACTGACCCAGTGTTGGGTAAAGTACATCCAAAAGGTACTTCAAGTAAAGTACAAAGTAATTGAGACGTGATGTACTTTAAGTAAAGTGGTAAGTACACTGGGTGCAATGTACTTGAAGTAAAGGACTATAAATTTAATGTACTTTCAAAATAAAGTGCAAGTATTTTAACACAATCTTTCATGATGCCCTTTCATTCCCCTACGCAGTGATTTTTAAACTGCTATGCATTTCCCGGGGGTAGTCAGGGGTGCATAACCTATTTTCAAAAACAGCGGCGAATATTTGATAAAGTCAAGTGGCCACAGAGTAGTTATTTTCAGGAATGGAGCCAAATTCAGAAGTCCCTCTTCTGAATTTGGCACCGCTTGCACTGGATTGTTACACTCAGGGGGGTTAAATGTACCAGGAGAGAGCATGACGTCAGCTTCGTAGCTTTTGCAAGCAATCCTCTCATAAAAGAGTGTCCTCTCTAATGAAAAAAAAAAAAATGAGTGTGAAAGCAAACTGGTGATAAATAATCATAATGTGACATATGAGATTGGGGTGCAAAAAAATTAAGGAACTTCTAAGTCTTCGACTTGAAAGAGAATATCTCAAAACATTGTGGCGTTCTCCTCTGTTGTCTTTTTCGTCGGCTTGAAAGTTTAATTGTTCCGCACCACAGTTTTAAGTGCTAGATCATGATAAATTTTGCTCTCATAATATTTTAAACCTCCTCGCTTGCGCTGACCGACCAAGAAGTAGCGAGAGTTCAAAAAGCTACGGGGACGCCGCCCCAAGAACAAGCGGAGCGATGCGTCGTCTGCTCAGGTCTCTGCTAGGAGTGGAATATCCCTCCCAGTATTTCTTCGGAATTGACAAAGCACCATTTCGTGATACAAAATTAACGAGACCAAATTTGGGGAATGTACTTTGAAGTCGGGAATTGTACTTTCCTCGGAAAGTACCAGAAAAAAATACCTTAAGTAAAGTGCAAGTACATACTCAGAGAATGTACTTCAAGTAAAGTACAAGTTTCCTAAACCTACTTGAAGTAGTACTTTAAGTACAATGTACTGAAAGTACTTCCACACACTGCACTGACCCCTTTACTTTTTTTTTTTTTTTTTTCTTTTGGCTTTCTCTTCCGCTGCCTCTATTTTTTGCTAGGGAATGCGCCATGCTGACGCATTCCCTAGGGATACCTAAATGGATCTTCCTTTACTCTTTACCGGCTCTGGGGGTTTTCTTTTGCTAGGCGCTGGTTCCGCTCCTCTGTCCCGTTCGCCCGCCTTGCATTCTTAGCAGAATTCTAAGTGGAGAGTGAAAACCCAATTGAAAAATAAAGTTCTCCCCAACCTGTACTTAGCAGCGGCAACCGCTGCCAGACGCTACTTTCGCTGTTCACCGGTTTCGGCAACCCGTCTCCTTCGTTCACAATCCGTCTTCTTTCGCCGCCTACTAAGGCCAGCACTAGTACCTGCTTCACACTCCAGCTTGCAGCACAAACCAAGGCATACGCACTCCACACGTCTGCAAGTTGAGACCCGCCCCAGCATCCGCATTGGCTTCCGCCTCGTGACGTCGCCTCCCTCTCGCCTCGTCCCGCTGCGCGCGCATTGGCTTCTGCCCCGTGACGTCGCCTCCCTCTCACATTTGTCCTTCATCACTCTCCTCCTCTCTAGGCGGCGCACTTCCCTTTCCACTGTTTTGTCCACAGACCGTCGGACGCCGTCAGGTTTTCCTGTCATGTAGGTATAGACCATTTCATCCTCCCCCGCATGGGCGCTGCCATCTTGGAATCACGTGACGCAGCAGCCATTAGGTTGCTTCAACTTGCTGCTCCGCTCTCCCCTCCGCGCCTTGGCGGATGCGTTGTATTCGTGTTTTTCGTCGCGTTTCACCACGCTTTCTTGCATTGCCTCGGAAACTGTAGTCCGATACGTCTACTCGACGACTAAGACATCACGAGGGTTCAAAGGTCCTTATGACAACTGAGGTTTGTTTACCAATAGTGGCGGAACATTCTCAGTAAGAAGCGCGTATATTTATATCGCGCATCTAGGATCGGAAGGCGTCAAGAATAGTCAGCGCAAGGAGACTATCTGTATTTCCTGAAAGTATCGTTCTTTGTATTCATAATATATCGAAAACAGTTTATTTTTTTATGTCAGGAAACTCGCGGAGGAAATAGACAGCGAACGTTTAACATGTATTTTTTCTGAGGCTGGAAGTAATGGCACGTCAACATCAGGCGATTTGTTTGTTCATAAAATCACACCTATATGTGTATGAGGTTCTCAATCTTTTTTGCTAAAGTAAACATTCTGTTGGTCGGTTACTTATGAAGTTTAAGAAATTGTGTACCATGCTCGCTCCCATTTCGACAGTCATTTAAGTGATTTATTGATTATATTCAGATAACCAGTGCCATCCACTCAGTTTATTTTAACACAAAGGTTGGGACTTTCCGCGTGAGAAACTGCCACACACAACTTAACAGTAACCAGTTTTAGAACAGCGTGCACAAAGAAATAACGTCGCTTATATTTGCAAATCTAAAACGCGGTTTGGGTTCGGCGCATGCGCAATAATGACGATGTTTTTTTTTATGTATGCTGTTTTAACTTTTGCGCCAGAAATAACGTCGTTTATATTTGCAAATCTAAAACGCGGTTTGGGTTCGGCGCATGCGCAATAATGACGATGCTTTTTTATGTATGCTGTTTTAACTTTTGCGCCAGAAATAACATCGTTTATATTTGCAAATCTAAAACGCGGTTTGGGTTCGGCGCATGCGCAATAATGACGACGCTTTTTTTATGTATGCTGTTTTAACTTTTGCCGTATCTGAAATCCGGATTATGTAACGCTGAAAAAAAAAAGTTGTCTGCATAACAATTACTTGAGTCCAGGATTGTCGATGGCGAATAGAGGTTTACTTTTGGTGGCTGGCGACGCCGAAATTTACAGAGCGAATATGTTCAAACAAATAAATGTTTGTTCACACAGATCCGTGAAGTGGTGCCTCGCGCGCTAGGATTCAGCCAAACGTTCTGAGGTATTTCTCCTCCTGCGCCCTTTAATTTGATATGGCAAATTTTACGGGAGACAAATGCAAGATTTAATTCGACGGGCCTGTCACTCATATCATATCTTGAGTAAGCAAACGTTCATATAAAAATAATTTATTTTCTAGGGCCATTATTGCGAAATGCTGCTTATGTATACTTTAGCAGGGTTGATAATTTAAGAAATTTCCTACTCAGCCTGTCAAAACATGCTTGAATACTTAATTAAAAAAAAGAAGAGGTTGAAACGATACTACTTGTTTATATCAATTATCCGCCTCATTACACGATACGTTTTTAGTCTGCGAAGTTCACTAAAGGTTGGGTGCCCACGAAAACCAAACAGTGAGTAGTAAACTCGCGAGTTCATCTGTTCTGGCCGATTCAGCACATTGCTAATCAAGCTGTCGATATGCTTCTTTACGTTCACGTGTTAGTCTCTTCATTAGTTTGTTTTTTCTGGAAATTGGTGTCATCGGGTACGGCCGTTGATGATGGTAGTCTCTCGTGTACATCAGTCAGACGTTTCGCAACCGACCATAATCAAATACATCGAAGGAGTTGGTAAAACAAAGCCCACAAATTAGGCTAAAATACACCTCGTAGTCCTCAAGGTTGCTCAATACCGCTGTTTCATTGGTTGTTTGTAACAAGAAAAATATTCGCATCACAAAATTAAGCAAAAACAACGTAAAACAGCAACATAGCCGCGTTCACCTTGAAACCGAAACCAATCAAATTGAAGCAACCTAATGGCGCCAAGTGCGTCAGCGCCCTCTATCTGCCGGTCAGGCAACTACTAAAATGAAAAGGTCTTATGCTGACGCATTAAAATACGACGTCGGGGAAGTCAAGGGGGGCTTTTTGGGACTCGCCTGGCACTTGATCGCACTGTCTCTCTCATGCACACGTCGAGCCGTACGGCACACGATATTTCAAACTGGAAGTCAACTCTTTTCAGATAGCCTTCCAAACTTTCAGCGCTGCCGACGTCAGGACTAGGGCTCCTTTTCCTATTTGGGCTTACCGCTGCTCTGGGCAGCCGAAAGATTGGAAGGCTATAAGGCCGTCAGAAACTCCTGCTCTGACGCGTGGCAAAATCTAGGGGCTGAGCTTTTTCATTTTAAAGGTAAAAAGAACCTCGCAATTGTGGACTATATTTTCCGCTTTCCTGAGATCGCACTGTTCTAGTTAACAAGTTCTCCTATGGTTATTATACAGTTGAAAAGTTTTCTTTTTTTTTTTTTTTTGTCAGGCATGGCAATTTAAGACGGCAACTCCGGTCCATACTTTCGATTTCGGGATTATGACTGTTTTTAGTGCAGTCAGCGTCCCTGATCTGCAAGGTGTAATTTTTTTCTCGTTATTGTGCGTAGTTTTAAAGATATCGACGCGTCAAATTTTTGTTCGGGGCGCGGCCAACAAACCCGGAACTAGCCGCTCGAGGCCCCGGCAACACTGGAAATCAGCCGCTATGTGAACGTGACGTCAGGATCGTTCTCGTTCAACGAGTACGCAGGCCGAGCGGCACCTACCTCTGTTGCGCTAGCTGCCTAAAGATAGGAGGTAAGCTGATTTTGTTTTAATTCTGTATACGTGGGAGTTATCCAGCATATGCAGCAAGAGTTAGTGCGTATACCCAAAAGCTAGCGACTGGAAAACCCGTACACTCGTTCGGTGCAGTACCAACACGCAGCACTCGGCGGCCGCCGCCAAAAGCTAGCGACTGGAAAACGAGTGAACTCGTTCGGTGCCGTACTGCATATACCCAAAAGCTAGCGACTGGAAAACCCGTACACTCGTTCGGTGCCGTACCAACACGCAGCACTCGGCGGCCGCCGCCAAAAGCTGGCGACTGGAAAACGAGTGAACTCGTTCGGTGCCGTACTGCGTATACCCAAAAGCTAGCGACTGGAAAACCCGTACACTCGTTCGGTGCCGTACCAACACGCAGCACTCGGCGGCCGCCGCCAAAAGCTAGCGACTGGAAAACGAGTGAACTCGTTCGGTGCCGTACTGCGTATACTCAAAAGCTAGCGACTGGAAAACCCGTACACTCGTTCGGTGCCGTACCAACACGCAGCACTCGGCGGCCGCCGCCAAAAGCTAGCGACTGGAAAACGAGTGAACTCGTTCGGTGCCGTACTGCGTATACCCAAAAGCTAGCGACTGGAAAACCCGTACACTCGTTCGGTGCCGTACCAACACGCAGCACTCGGCGGCCGCTGCCAAAAGCTAGCGACTGGAAAACGAGTGAACTCGTTCGGTGCCGTACTGCGTATACCCAAAAGCTAGCGACTGGAAAACCCGTACACTCGTTCGGTGCCGTACCAACACGCAGCGCTCGGCGGCCGCCGCCAAAAGCTAGCGACTGGAAAACGAGTGAACTCGTTCGGTGCCGTACTGCGTATACCCAAAAGCTAGCGAATGGAAAACCCGTACACTCGCTCGGTGCCGTACCAACACGCAGCACTCGGCGGCCGCCGCCAAAAGCTAGCGACTGGAAAACGAGTGAACTCGTTCGGTGCCGTACTGCGTATACCCAAAAGCTAGCGACTGGAAAACCCGTACACTCGTTCGGTGCCGTACCAACACGCAGCACTCGGCGGCCGCCGCCAAAAGCTAGCGACTGGAAAACGAGTGAACTCGTTCGGTGCCGTACTGCGTATACCCAAAGGCTAGCGACTGGAAAACCCGTACACTCGTTCAGTGCCGTACCAACACGCAGCACTCGGCGGCCGCCGCCAAAAGCTAACGACTGGAAAACGAGTGAACTCGTTCGGTGCCGTACTGCGTATACCCAAAAGCTAGCGACTGGAAAACCCGTACACTCGTTCGGTGCCGTACCAACACGCAGCACTCGGCGGCCGCCGCCAAAAGCTAGCGACTGGAAAACGAGTGAACTCGTTCGGTGCCGTACTGCGTATACCCAAAAGCTAGCGACTGGAAAACCCGTACACTCGTTCGGTGCCGTACCAACACGCAGCACTCGGCGGCCGCCGCCAAAAGCTAGTGACTGGAAAACGAGTGAACTCGTTCGGTGCCGTACTCGGCGGCTGTCGCCTTGCGTGCGGTCTTCCGTACTCGTCTCTAGGCCTAAATTGTCATCGGGGCTCCGTGGATGGAGCGGCGTTGCTCTACGCCGCGCTGCCAGGACGTACAGTACTGGGAGCCCTCTCGCTTTCGCGCTGCGGGTCAGTCCCAGACACGAAGCGTTGAAGCTCTCCGGCGTGGGCCGCGGCGCCCGAACATACGTGTGCTGGGCTGTACAAGTCTGTTTTTTCGTTCTTTTTTCCTCGGGCGCGTAAAAGCCGAAGTCCAAAGTCCACTCGTCGAACAGCGTTCACCCACACCTTCTCCAATTTCCGGTCCGTTGGAAACTTGTGAAAAAAGCACCTCCGTGTTGCGCAGCGGGTTGTTTGAGCAGCCCACAGCGCTACAAGTTGCACTCGGTATTTTTCGAGGAACAGCTGGGCAGTCATATGCGATTTTATTGTCGGACTGGTGACAAGCGATAGGTACATGTCCGGTGTGAAAATTAACAGAGGCGAGGGCACCCAGGGGTTAAAAGAAAAACAAGAAATTATATTAGGCGATAAAAAGCCTCGCACGGCGACAACACGACAAAATCATCAGAACGAAATGCGAACACGCGTTACTCCAACAACACACTCACGAACCTTCGGGCACCGGGGCCGCAAAAAAAAACAAGACAGCACTCAATTCCCGACACAACGCGAAACAACTCACCGCTCGCGACATGCAGCCGGGAAACAAGTTCGCCGGTGCAAAGAAGACGAAGGTTCCGGAAAAGGAAGTCCCCACTGCGGGACCCAAAGTCCAGGGAAAAGTTCAAACGAAGTCCGAGGACTCACCGACGTCTTGAATCCGACGAACGACGAAAGCTTCACGTGCCCGGCGTGGTGGACGGGTTGCTCGGTAACCGACGCAACGCAGCACCGCGCGCGCACACACACTTCCCGAAAAGGGAAAAACCGACGCCCGTCGTCACTGCTGGAATCGTAGCCAGAGCAGAGGGCTTGAGGGAAAGAAGATAGCAGCGCCGACATCACGTTCTCTCGAGCTGCAGGCCGCCATGTTTCGCGAGACGAGGAAGGAAGACCGACGACGAGGCGAGAGAGAGAGAGAGGTGCCGAAGGAAGCGGAGAGCGTTAACTCAAGGTCGCAGTGCGAGGACCTGCATGGTCTCCGTCCGACGGTGCAGCTGGTGCAGCAACGCACCGGTGCTGCGCGGCGCATGAAGTCCCAGGCGAACTAGTGCAGCCGCACCGACACGACCAGGCGAACGTGACGCGTCCGTCGATGCAGCGCGGTGCGGTGCGGTGCGCCCCAGACGAATCTGACATAAGACCATCACTAGTACCTGCTTCCCACTCCATCTTGCAGCACAAACCAAGGCATACGCACTCCACACGTCTGCAAGTTGAGACCCGCCCCAGCATCCGCATTGGCTTCCGCCTCGTGACGTCGCCTCCCTCTCGCCTCGTCCCGCAGCGCGTGCATTGGCTTCTGCCCCGTGACGTCGCCTCCCTCTAACATTTGTCCTTCATTACTCTCCTCCTCTCTAGGCGGCGCGCTTCCCTTTCCACTGTTTTGTCCACAGACCGTCGGACGCCGTCAGGTTTTCCTGTCATGTAGATACGAATGCTGACGCATTAAAATACGACGTCGGGGAAGTCAAGGGGCGCTTTTTGGGACTCGCCTGGCACTAGATCGCACTGTCTCTCTCATGCACACGTCGAGCCGTACGGCACACGATATTTCAAACTGGAAGCCAACTCTTTTCAGATAGCCTTCCAAACTTTCAGCGCTGCCGACGTTAGGACTAGTGCTCCTTTTTCTATTTGGGCTTACCGCTGCTCTGGGCAGCCGAAAGATTGGAAGGCTATAAGGCCGTCAGAAACGCCTGCTCTAACGCGTGGCAAAATCTAGGGGCTGAGCTTTTTTATTTTAAAGCTAAAAAGAACCTCGCAATTGTGGACTATATTTTCCGCTTTCCTGAGATCGCACTGTTCTAGTTAACAAGTCCACCTATGGTTATTATACAGTTGAAAAGTTTTCCTTTTTTTTGTCAGGCATGGCAATTTAAGACCGCCATGACCGAATGGTCTTAAGAGCCTCGAAGAAAAAAATGAGGCCATCAGAGAAAAACAGAGGCGTATCTACGGAGAGGAGGAGCAAATATTACTCGTACTTAATACTTATTTAAATACTCCCTTTCCGGACTTCAGTCTCGCCACTTTGATCACTATCATCATTTGAAAAATGTCATGTGTGCTATAGTAATGGCGGCCTCTGTTTACTGATGAAGGAAAAAGTTGAAGATGCTCCTAAGCAGATGATTGGAGACCTATACATTCCAGATGTTAGCACGACTGAAGCAGGAATCTCGCAGCACTCGGTTCTGCAGGACTCGGGTCCGGACTCGCAAGCAGCAGAACTTCTGTCCGGTGAATATCTGTTAGTAGCAAACACTCGGTTGCAAAGCTCCTTGATGTATAGAAATTTATCAAGGCGTCTATGTGGGTTGGCACTTCGTTCTGACTGGTTGCATCTTTTTCGCCATCGACATTGTAAGAGTCTGAAAAAAAACTGTACAGTGGAGCGCACATTCTCGTTTACCATTGACTTGCGAAAGCGACGGTACCCCTAAAAATGCTACAGACGACAGGTTCATTCCCGCCATTAGTACGGTGAAAGTTAAACTGCCATCTCAGACACCAGATGGCACTGAATTCCGGAAAGGGTCTACTGTCTCCTGGAATAGCCCCCATTTCTTAATTCAACACCTTGAGAAAAAGCAAATGTACATCACTAGTCTAGGCTTCTAGAAAAAATGAAGTAATAGGCGAAACTGAATAGTGCTGATTGATTGGCGAGTTAGTGCTGAATTTGAGAATATATTGGAGCGCTCGAAGACAAAAAGAAAAGGCAAAACTGGAGAACAGGACACCACTGTACGCAAACTTTCAGCTCTTTACTCATTTGAAAAGACGAAAGTATACACCAACACACGGTTCACAAACAAGGCCACGTTTGCCCACACCGGGTGTTGGCATTGCGCGTGTGCATAAAGCAGATTTGCTGAGGCGAAGCCTCTGCGCATGCGCAGTGCCAACAGCAGCGCCAGCACAGATGCGTGACGTCGGAGAGTTGAGTTGATGTATAAACCTTGTGCCATCGCACCACTCTCAGCCAATCCGAGGCTCCACCACCGCTTTCAATTACGCAATTTCCTTATCTGAAAATTCAGTAAACTACGCCGACAGATGTGGGGGATGGGGGGGGGGGGGGGGGGGGGGCTGCGCCGGATGCTTAATGCCAGCTTCCTTAATCCCCCTTACGGTCTTATCCTTTTGTCTGGCTAGAAAAATGCACGTGGTGGAGAAGAGAACGCAGCCGTAATCATGAACGAGAACAGAAATATGTCCATCCCGAGAGTTGTTTCCATTTGATTGTATTCACGTGCCATTTCGACAACTGCACGCTTGTCCAACGTATTTCTTTTCACATGGCAGTGGAATCTGATAGACGGTCGACCGCACTAGCAATAGCGGGCTCCTGTGATTCTTCCAGCAGCCCAAAGAGGCACTGCGTAAAGGATCTGTCAATTTACACAAGCCAAACGATGGCTTCATTACTCTGAAGCCTAGCTGACTTAGTGGCTCAAAAAGGTCCTTATAGAATGACGCGGACACAAGCATGGCTTGCACGTGACGTCAATGCACCCTGCTCGCAGTCACTCCTACTTGTTCTTGCGGTGAACAAATTCGGTGGTGCCAAACATATGCCGCAGCAGGTATACACGTTCAGCAGCAAGGGAATCGCAATGGCAAGTGATGCGGCGTCGGCGGAAGCCATGTGTGCTTTCAGAACGGAGAGACTTACGCGTCCTTTTCGTAGAAGATGTCCAAGAGGAAATTCTTGAGGCCCTTGTCGTCTTCGGGTAACCTGTCGACCGGCGTCCGCTTCACGTGCATGTGGATCTCGTCGCACTTGCCCAAGAACATGTCTGCGCCCCAAAACAAGCTGCTGAGTGCACGACCACTTTGTAAACCGGACGCGGTTTGCATTCAGCAACTCTACGAGCACTGCTCCCGTTGCACTGACACCACGACAAATCGACGGCCCGAGTCTACAGCTTTCTTAGCAATTGAGTGTAAACTTATTTCCAAAACGAGCTGTTGGGCTAGTTGGAAAAGCTATTGCCGTAATATGCGTTTAGACGCGCGATGGCTCCAGAATTTTTCGTAGAAATTCTTCTGTTTCTTTTTTGATCAGGAGCGCATTAAAGAAAAGCGTACCGGCACGGGCTCTGAGCGGTAACTGTGCTACTTAGTGCTACAGTGGATTTTTTTTTTCTCGATGATTTTTCTTTGTATTTTTTACGAGCGTGTGCCGCTCACATCGAGTACTATAAAGAGTGGCATCATCCTAAACTAGTGCCTTTATGTGTGCTTTCGAGTCGACTACCCTAAACATAAGAACATTGAGGTACCCTGAAGAAACGGGGCAAAACTGCTGCCCCTGGCAGCCGCATTACGATAGATGCTGATGTCCCTGTAATGCGGATGCCAAGGGCAGCAGATGCGGGTATCAGCAAGTCCAGATTTATATTTTTGCCGAGGCGTACCATGAACGTCTGCAACCGCAGAGTGTAGGGTGAATAAGTGAGTGATACTATGAAGTGCATCATCGAAGGATTTGCGAGAGCAGATTACTCTCTTAGAAAAAGAGTGGCCGTCGGGAAGAAAATTGTTCTTTACACCAAGAAAGATCCCATTCTACTAAATATTGTTTTAGACAGATTTATAGGGTGTCCCAAGTCACCAGGCTCGATCTAAAATGGACCGTAAAAATCGACCCCTGCACGTAGCAATCTAGACATTTCATCAAAGCTGCATTTTACAGGTCGGTTTTTTATTGTGAAATTACAATGGCTAGCTTTCTTTGTTTAAAAAATAGGGCCAAGAAACTTGCCGGGCTCAACGGCGGCCGGCGACGCAGACGACCAAGTCGAGTTGCGGGGTGCGTTTGGCGCGCGTATTGATAGATGGCGTCTGCAGCAGCGTCCGAAGGTGTAGCCGACCAGCGAAAAAAAGCATACGACACGCAGACGAAATCCGTTGGTAGCAAAAACGTCGTCGTTATGCAAACGCGTTTTTTTTTCTCCTTTAAGTTTTCTTTTTATTGTCCGCATTTTGTTTTTTAACCAAAAGTATATTACAAAAATATTATGTTCTTTTGAATAAACCATAATGGTCGCGAGCAGTTTCGTCAAGGAGGTAGCGCTCCATCTATCAATACGAGCGCCAAACCCGCCCCGTTACTCGACTTGGTCGTCTGCGTCGTAGCCCGCCGTTGACCCTGGTAAATGTTTTGGTCCTATTTTTTACAGAAAGAGAGCTACGCTTTGTAATGTTGTAGAAAATGATAAATATATGAAAGCGCCTTCTTACGTATCCAGTAGCAACGACCATGGTTTAAAAAATAGAGAAATTCGTTCTAAGGGTGACGGACTGCGACGCTCCTTTTTGTAGAGACCGCGCGCGATTGAAACTCTTTTCCATCGCGCGCTGTCTCAATAGCCTCCAATGACGCCTTTCTTCACGCACTCAATGTGTTTTTTTTTTTTTTAGTGTCTGCATATTGTTTGTCCCCCCACCCCCCCCCCCCCCCCCCACGCACACACACACTGTAATGCCTGATGGCGAATGGGGTACCTGATTAAAGATAAAGATAAAGCTAATTTTACAATAAAAAACCGACCTGTGAAATACACCTTTGACAAAACATTTAGATTGCTACTTGCAGGCGTCAATTATAACGGTCCATTTTAGATCGAGTCTGGTGACTTGGGACACCTTATATTTTGCCAAAAGTGCTATTCCTAAAGAAAGTACAAATCATGTACTTGTTTGGCAGAGGAAGAGCAGAACACGTTCTTTTGGGAAAAACAAAAACAAACCCCAAAACACACAAGCCACAGAAAGTAGAAAAAGCGGTTGAAAATGAAGGTTAAAACGATCCTTCCTTGCGCGCGGGCATGGAAGCGGAAAAGGAGAAAAGGAAGAAGTTGAAGTAAATGATTCACCAGAGCTGGATCGTCCTGTTCCTTTCCCCTACGAGCGCTCTCAAGGCGCACCATTTGGTGCCGAAACCCGGGAGTTGAACGAAGTTGGACGCCGCATTGGTGAATATGGATCGACTAAAGAAGAAACGAGCGGTTCGACGCAGCCGGAACACCAAGCTTATAAATGAGATACGAGTTGCGCTACAGTAGGGCCCCATGAACTCCAAGAGACTTGAAATGTTGCGTGACAGACTGCTTGCTAGCCACGACGAGCTTTGGAAAGTCAATGAGCAGATAGAGCCCCTCATCGACAAAAACGACTTGGAGGAGGACTACAACACCGTGGCTTTCGAGGACGAGGTTGCAAGGATTGTCAGTGAGGTGCGAGCCCAGACGACACTGCAACCGCCACGCTCCGGAGGCAACAAAGGCAGCAGCTCCCACTTGACTCGAGTGAAGCCCCTGAAACTACAACTGCTGCCGTTCCAAGGTGAGCTTACAAAATGGCAACCATTTTGGGAACAATTCGACATCGCGGTACACCGCAACACAAGTCTTTCTGAGCCGGAGAAGTTTCAGTACTTGCGCTCGCTTCTCGTTGGACCAGCAGCCAGTATGATCTCTGGGCTACAAGCCACCGCAGCATGCTACCAAGATGAGAGATGCTGACCGAGCGTTTCGGTGATAAACAACGAATCGAACGCGAATATTTGGGAAGACTGCGTAAGCTAACAGCTGTGAAATCTGAGCGCGACGTACAGAGACTACGGAACGTCTACGATCACGTGCAGACAAACATCCGTGGCTTGCGTTCCCTGGGTATTTCGAGTGGTACATACGCATCTATGCTGGTTGATATACTTCTGGCCAGGTTGCCATCACACCTCGTAGTGGAGTACTACCAAATCAAGAGCTATATGCCACAACTGGCTCCTCCTACTCTCACCGAACAGACTGCAGCCACTTCCAGTTGTGCGACACGTTGTGAGGCTATGGTTGATACATCGAGGCATACGGGAGAAGAACTAGCTAAGCTGCTACAATTTCTACGGGTGGAAATAGGGAGCCGCGAGCGATCATCACGTGAAGAGCGTCCATCGGCGAATCTTTCACCATGGGCTTCGAGACCTCGACAGACTCTGTCGGCTCCTTCAACAATGGTGCTGCAAAACGCAAGTCATCTAGATGACGCTTGTTTCTTCTGTGGAAAGGAAGATCATGGTGCCAGCACATGTTCTTCCGAAAGCTAATTAGATGAGAAGAAAAGGCGGCTCGCACAGGATAGCCGATGTTCCCGATGCACGAAAAGAGGACATCGCTCTAAGAATTGTCGCAGCAAGGCTCGATATGCTACGTGCAGCGGGAGACATGCCGTCTCCATGTGCAACCCAGAGTGTCGGCCAAAATCACTCCATCGTGGAGCTCCGGCCGAGAGCGGAGAGGCCACCGACGTCTTAACAGCAGGTTCCACATCTTCATCCTGTGGCAAGTTCCATACCTCGGCAAACCTCACTCATCAGGGCCCTCACTCACCTCACTCACCCTCACTCACCCTCATCTTCACTGGTGAGGCGAGGGTGAGTAAGTTTCTGAACCAGGAAAATTCATGAGTGTGAGGGTGAGTGAGGGCCGTGATGGCGATGAGTGCATGAGGGGCGTGAGCGCGGTGAGTGCATGAGTGTCGTGAGGGCCATGAGTGCGTGAGGGGCGTGAGGGGTATGAGGACCATGAGGGCGGTGAGTGCATGAGGGGTGTGAGGGCCATGAATGCGTGAGGGGCGTGAGGGCCATGAGTGCGCGAGGGGCGTGAGGGTGGTGAGTGTGTGAGTGGCGTGATTACCATGAGTGCGTGAGGGGCGTGAGAGGTATGAGTGCGTGAGGGCCGTGAGGGCGGTGAGTGCGTGAGGCCCCCTTCAGACGGAGCAACTTTCTCAGCAATTTTGGTGTTGCTGGGGATTGTTCCCTAGCTTTCCCTAGATCGACACGAATTGCTGAGATCGGGTCCGGCTCGAAACAAGCGAGCAACTCGGAGCGATTCGAAGACGTTTGAAGCGGCTGCATTTTATCAGGGACGCGATATTTTCACGTGATACCTCGTGCCGGTGATGATGACAACAAAAACTTGGTTCTGGTTTGAAATTGATCGTTTCTAAAAATAAACTGTTTCAGAAAGATGCATTAGTATTCTCAACTAGATTTAAATGCATAAAAACACGTTTATAGCGCGTAATTGTGTGTCTAAATAGTGTCAGAAAAACAATTTCGTGGTGATGATGGCAAATTGCAGCAATTGGTTGCTGCGTGTAAACACGGGCGGCCCGTGTTGCTGGTGTTGCGACGTCAAGTTTCTGGGCGAAATTGCCCCGTCTGAAGCGGGCCTGAGTGGCGTGAGGGCCATGAGTGCGTGAGGGGCGTGAGGGATATGAGTGCGTGAGGGCCGTGAGGGCGGTGAGTGCGTGAGGTCCATAAGGGCGTGAGGGCTGTGAGGGCTTTGAGGGCCGTGAGGGGTATGAGTGCGTGAGGGCGATGAGTGCATGCGGGGTGTGAGGGCCACGAGTGCGTGAGGGGAATGAGTGCGTGAGGGTGGTGACTGCGTGAGTGGCGTAAGGGCCATGAGGGCGTGAGGGGTCTGAGGGCGGTGAGTGCGTGGGGGCCGTGAGGGCGGTGAGTGCGTGAAGAGCGTGAGGGCCATGAGTGCGTGGGGGCCGTGAGGGTGGGTGAAGGGCTGAAGGTGAGTGTGACTGTGAGGATGAGGGTGAGTGAGGGGCTGAAGGTGAGTGTAGCTGTGAGTGAGGGGCTTATGTGAGTGTGGCTGTGAGGGTGAGGGCGAGTGAGGGCGACCTAAAATGCCGACCTCTGATGGCAACGGCGTTCTCCTGCAGACTTTCAGGGGCTGGATTGTGACTGACAAGAAATCTGCGTACATCTGCGGCATCGTAGATGATGGAAGCCAGAAAACGTTCATCCAAGAGGATGTGGCCACAAAGTTTCAACTTGACACTATGGGGTACCTCGACCTGCAATTCAACACCTTCGCAAGCACAGAAACAAACATTCCCAGCCAACAATTAAAGGTCGTGCGTCTCCATCTGCGAAGCCAGTACGCTACGGCGAGCCATATATTGGAAGCCGTGGTTGTTCCGTTCATATGTAAGGAGCTTGCAGAAACACCGGTCGACCACTCATTCATACGAACCATCTCAGGCAAGCTCGTGGACGAGTTGATGTTCCCCTCAGTGAAATCAGAAGCTGGTATAAGCCTTCTGATAGGTGCTGACCAGATGTGGCGACTTCTCACGGGAGAGATCTGACGCGCTGAACTTGCCACCGAGCTGGTGGCCATTTTAACTGTGCTAGGATGGACCTTCCTAAGGCCGACCAGCGCTGCGCAGGCGCTATCATGTTCTATGAATGCGGTTGTGTGTGCTCTCAGCGTTAGGGCTAGTCACGAAGATGATTCCATCGCTTTGCAAAACTTTTGGGAATTAGACAGCCTTGGCATCGTAGACGAGCCAACGACTACACTGCGGGACCATAAGAACGTAATCGAGCACTTTAACGAAAACATCACGATGAAAAGAGGGCGCTATCAAGTCGCTCTCCCCTGAAAGGACACATCATCAGTCCTGGGAAACAACTATGATGTAGCCCACAAAAGACTACACAGCCTGATCAGACGACTGAAGCGGAATGGCATCGTTACAGAGTATGACGAGGCAATTAGAGGTTATATGGATGATGGGCACGCAGAAAGAGTCGAAGAGGACACCCAGAACAGTGAACCCGTCTACTACATGCCCCATCGAGCAGTGGTTCGAGCGGACTCAGCGACAACGAAGCTTCGAGTCGTCTTCGACGCCTCAGCTCCATAATCAAACACTGGATCTCCGAACGACCACCTTGAAACGCGCCCGAAGATGAACACGGAACTCCTGCCAGTGCTGCTCCGGTTCCGAATGCAAAAAGTAGCGGTCACTGCCGACATACAGAAGGCTTTTCTGCAGATAGCCATCGCCAAAGCAGACAGGGATGCCCTTCGTTTCCTCTGGTTTTCCAGCGCACCTCGACCGCACGAGCCACTGCCTGTCATAGAGGAATGGCGAATGACAAGAGTACCCTTTGGGACTACTGCGAGCCCATTTCTACTTGCAGCGATCCTACGCCATCACCTGAAATCTGCGAGAGACCAGAGCAAACCCATCGCAGGCACTCTACTTTGCTCGTTCTACGTTGATGACATGCTGACAGGGGCGGCAAGCGCGGAAGAAGCCTTGAATCTCGCAAGCGGTGCGAAAAGGCTCCTCCAAGAGGCTGGAATGAAGCTTCGCAAATGAAGTACAAATTGTCCTTACCTCCAGCAAACTTTTGATCAGCGAGAAGATGGTAATGAGAGAGCGTTCAAGAACACGCCTATTCGCTCACACGAAATAACCAAGGTTCTAGGACTGGTCTGGGACAGAACGGCTGATTCTTCTATTTTCTCCGGTGAGCACTTGCTCACTATACTCAACTCGAACCGAAATAGAAAGAGCTCCGTGCTTCAAGCCCCTGCTCGAATTTTCGATCCTCTTGGATTTTTTGCCCCCTGTGTCATCCGGGTGAAGATGCTGTTCCAGCGAATGTGGCAGCGAGGAGTAGGATGGTACGATGAGCTGCCAGATGACCTACGTGAAGAATGGACGGCGTGGAGCACCGAATTGAGAGATCTAGAGTTAGTCACAACACCGAGATGTCTCCTGTGGATGAATGGGGAACTGAATTCTTTGCAACTACATGTATTCACCAACGCCAGTCCTGGCGTATACGGCGCCTGTGGATACTTGCGCGCCGTGAACAACACAGGAGGTGTTATTGTGACTTTAATGAACCTTTTCCACATACCGACGGCACCAGGCAGTGGCTGCACGAACTAAAATCGAGAAAGTGACCTACCTGCGCTACCAATCGATAATGGGAGCTACGCTACCAGTTTCCTTGTTCTCTGAGCTGCGGCAGGTGCCCAACGCGGCTTTAAAGAGGGGTCATCCGTGGCGTCTACCTAAACGTCGTGTGTTTCTTTCCGTCCACTTTCTTTGTTTGTGTAACACAATTATACATATGCTGCAATTACGTGTTCTCGCTGATCCACAGCCTTCTTCCGAATTTTCTCGATTTTTCGTGCCGACTTCCGCCGCTTTGTATCGGGCGCTCGCGCGTGCGCAGAACGCTTCTCGGAAAAGGTCCATTATCGCTAAAGTCAGAGTTTCTCCTCTCAAGACGCTGTCCCTGCCGCGTCTCGAATTGATGGGAGCACTATTGGGAGCGCGACTTGATGTATTCTTGCGAACAAACGTATTTGACACTAGCATCGAAGTATGGCACTGGACGGACTCCATGATAGCACTGGGTTGGATCAGGGGATCTTCGACAGATTGGAAACCATTCGTATGCAACCGGGTAACGGACATCCAAGCCAAGAGTGATCCCTCCAGCTGGCACCACTGTCCTGGTTACATGAATTGAGTTGACTTGATGACTAGAGGAAAGACCGTGAGGCAGCTCAGTGCTCAAGTTGAATGGTGGTTCGAACCAGATTGGCTTAGGCGTGACCTGGTAGACTGGCCTCCTGCGGCGTCTCCAGCCAATGGTCTGCTCAGCGATATCGAAGCGGAAAGACGACACAAAGTGAATGTCTTGCTCAACGATGCAAGTGCGCCAACCCCGCTTCTGACATTGGAGAACTTGGGAAGCTACACGAGGATGCTGCGGGTCACGGCTTGGGTCCTGCGTTTCGTCCAAAATTGTCGACTGCCGAGAGGGTCAACGGAGCTCTCCTTGTCGGCAGCGGAAATTCGAGACGCAGAGCACTTGTGGTTCAGACATGCTCAGCATGAATGCTTTGACGCCGAGATTCGTGTTCTCTTCCGAAGTGAAGAAATTTCGGTGAAATCGAAGATAAAGGATCTTTAACCTTTCATTGACGAGGATGGCGTTTTGCGGATCCGTGGCCGACTACAGCACACCTTACTGCCGGAGGGTGCTAGGCATCTTATTATTCTACCGAAAGATCATCACCTGAGTAACCTAATAGCCACCTCGGCCCATCAGCGCACTTTGCATGGGGGCGTTCAGGCGACGGTGACGGAGTTACGTGAGAGGTTTTGGCTGCTCAGCGCCCGGAGAACTGTAAAGGCGGTGATCGGCCAGTGTCGAGTATGCCGGCGCTTTTCTGTACAGCCAGCCAGTGCACCAGTCGCACCGCTACCTCGGGACAGGGTCCACGAGGGTCACCCCTTCCAAGTCGTAGGAGTCAATTTTGCAGGACCTTTGTTTGTCAAGACCGACGGTGACGACGTACAGGCGTACATTGCCCTTTTCACTTGCGCAACCACTCGAGCTGTACACCTAGAGCTCGTCTCTTCCGTAGCCACAAAACTCGTTCTTCTGGCCCTTCGACGCTTTGTGGCTCGTAGAGGAATACCAAGCACGATTTACAGTGATAATGCCCTTACGTTCAAGAGGGCTGCGAGAGACCTGAGGGCTCTGTGGGAAATAATGCGCAGCCCAGTGTTACAGGATTACTGCAGCGCTCAGCTGATCACGTGGAAGTTCATCGTGGAGAGAGCGGCGTGGTAGGGCGGTTGGTGGGAACGACTTGTGCGTTCGGTAAAGGTCTGCCTCCGAAAGATACTTGGACGACAGAGCCTATCGTTCGAGGAGCTGACAACTATCTTGGTTGACGTTGAGGGTACAGTAAACTCCCGGCCCTTGACATACCTCCACGCAGATCCTGGCGAGCCAGAAGCCTTGACGCCAGCACATTTTCTCGTTGGGAGAAGACTGACCACACTGCCCGAGGTCGAACCGCCCCAGGCGTTGTCTAAGGAAACCCTTTCCCGCCGCTGGAATTATCGGCAGCGTCTCATGGACCGATCCTGGAAACGTTGAACGCAAGAATATCTCCAAGAGCTTCGCTCAGCACATCTCGCCCGACCCGCTGGCAGCTGCACACCAAAAGTTAAGGACGTGGTTTTGCTGCGCGATGACAACACCCCACGTTACCTGTGGAGAACCGTCCGCGTCACCGAGGTCTTTCACGGTAGAGACGGCCACCTGCGAGCCTGCGCGATCAGGTTGCCCTCGGTTACATGCACACGAAGGCCCGTGCAGCTGCTCTACCCACTGGAGACCTGGTGATCAAATGAGCGGCTTGCTCATTTGGGGAGGGGGGAGGGGGGTTGTAGAGATCGGCTGAAGATTTGATAGTTTCCTGGAAACTGAGGTAATCGACCTTCAACCGTTCGGTTGGGGGCACCCTGACGGCTCGCCCCGAGGATAGGGGGATGAGCAGCTTGAGCCCTTTTTAATCTTTGGCCCGGAAAGTAGACAGACATTCTTGCCTGTCGCCGCGAGGTAGTGGCGCCCTCCCCGGCTTTGTCGTCACGGCGCGTTCCGAGTGACGGCTTGTCCAGTCGGGAGAGTGCTACAATGGGGTTTTAGCGATGAGGGGCGCCGGTCTGGGTCCACTTGGACTCCATTGCGCTTTACTCGCTAACTTCGAAAGACACGGCGCTATTTTGTTTTGCCGCCGAGAAGTGGGGGGTGTTTTCCCCGTAAAGTAGTAAAGTATCGCCCCGATTGGAGAGTTCCCCAAGGCGTTTAGCATTGTTTTTCTTCTTAGAAAAGGGAAAGAAAGAGTTTTGTGGCCTCCCCCATGATTGGGGGAGGACCCGCTGGCACTGGAGCCAATAGAATTGTATAATCGTCCTGATTGGACAGGCCCGGTGTCAGCGGGGAGTTTTCTCGACCGCGCAGGCGAGAAAACGTTGAGTTTGAACAAGCCCGCGCGCGGAGCAAGTTATCTCCCGCGGTCCGCCGGTCCGCGTAGCTTTGTCGCGAGCGACGAGCAGTTTCTTTGAGCCTCACCGTGCGCGGTGGGGGCACTTTGCGCCGAGGCGCGTTTTTGGTATTTCTACTGCCGTGAGCGGACAGTAGAGTCCTGTAACCAAGTTTGCTTTTGTCGTTTTAATACATTTGTTTTTATCAACCGTTGCTCTCGACTTTGAGCGTCTTTCCTCGAGGCTCCGCCACCACCAACGAGCAGCGAAGCATCAACCCAGCGCGGCAGTCCACGATCGCCCGGCCCTGACCTACAACTTCTAGGAAGGACCGGGACAAAACAACCTGACCCTCAGGGAGGGGCATTCTTTACTGGCGCAGTCGACCTGGATCGTGGACATCGCCAACCACCTGGAAAGGAGCCAGACGCCTGGGTTGGAGCCCAGGACCAGCCGAGACGAAGAGCAACTGTCCAGAAGCAGCCTGGCACAGCGAGGCACAGGTACGAGCACGCCTGTGGCCGACAGCGGTGAAAGCCAAGAAGCGGACGTCGCGCGGGGCGATCGACGCCGGCGACCTGCGGGTTTGACGGCATCGACGACTACCGTTCGCCTGGGGCCTGCGACGGCGGTGAACGAAAGTCAAGCAAGCGGACGTCGCGTGGGGCGATCGGCGCCGGTGACCTGCGGGTTCGGCGTCATCGACAACTGCCGTGGGCCTGAGGCCTTCAACGTCGACAAAAGATTCAAGCAAGCGGGCGTCGCCTGCTGCAATCGACGCCAGTGACCTGCGGGTTTGGCGACATCCGAGGCAGCCGTGGACCCCTGAGCGTCTCAAGGTACGTGGTCGCTTTCCCTTCCGTCGCCGGCTGACACCCGCGCGCTTAGCTGCATGGCGAGGTATAACTGGCTTATTGGGGCGAGCCTCAGTGACGAAGGCGACGAGGGATCGGATGGGGAAGCGATTCCGCTGAGCGTTCAGATAGCCCTCGTGAGGGAAAGAACGAAGGAGCTAGAGCTGCAGGTACGACTCGCAGAGCTCCGGGCGGAGGAGCGGAGAGCAAGAGCTCGGCTCCTGGAGGAGCGCCGAGAAGAGTTGCAGATTAATGCAGCGGAGGGCGCGGAGCCCGAGGCTCACTGTGCGAGGGAAACAGAACCGGACGCACAGGGCGACCCGGAGCCTGCCTTGATGTCCGAGGCCGATTGTGCCGTGCAGAAGTCGGGGACTGCCGTGGGGTCCGAGGCAAGTCGCGCTGTCCAGGAGCCAGAGACTGTCGTGGAGTCCGAGGGCGGTCGCGCTGTCCAGGACCCGGACACTGTCGTGGGATCTGAGGCCGACCGCGGTGTCCAGGAACCGGACACTGCCGTGGGGTCCGAGGTCGATCGTGCCGTGCAGGGACCAGAGACTGCCGTGAGGTTCGAGGCCGATCGGGCCGCGCGCGAACGAGGGTTCGCCAGCCTCCAGGCAGCTAGAAGGGAGGAGCTCCCGGAGAACCAGGAGTCGGGCCCGGCGCTGGGGAGACTGGCGAATGCCGAGGTCGCGAGGGGGGCTACTGCGGTTGCTCAGATTGGACTTCGGTGTCCCCACGACGGGCCTAGTGGGGACGGTGTGACACGGTGGGTGCCACCAAGTGGGCGGCGCGGAGAGGTGCCGGCGCAGGTGCATGAATCGCCGCGGGGCGACCACCTCGGAGCTAGGAAGGAGATGGCGCGCCAGGGGCGCAAAGCTGGTTCTTCCTTAGACCAAGGTGACCGCGAAGCGATCGCCAAACTCAGTTCCGTGGGGCGACCGAGCCGGGCACGCCTTCGAGGGCCTAGAGGAAGCTCTGGCGAGCATCACGATCCTCGCGACACTCGACACAGCTGCTCAAGTATGGGGCGATTGTATGGTGGCAGGGGAGCGTTTTCTTTCGCTTATGCACGTGGTGTCAGCGGGCGTGCATGTGGGAAGGCGATCACTGCCACGGCAACGTGAACTTTTGGATGGAAACATTTTGCGGAACGATACTGTGCCACGTGTTTTGGCCGGTTGCTTGGTTTCTTTTGGGTTTCGGAAATTTTCATGTGACGTTTTGTTTTTTTTTTTTTTTTTCGTGGAAGCTGCTGGTTGCGACCGGTTAGCTGTTGTGTTCAGCAGAGTTTCGTGCTGCGTGCACATCCTTTGTGTACTTTTTTTTTATTGCTGTAATCCCTTTTGCGCGTTTGTTTTCGGCGTGAGTGGGACGGCTTTACAAAAGTACGGCTGACGCTCAGGGTTTCTTCTTTTTTTAGCGTCCGTGTTTTGTTGTCGTTCTGGAGGCGCCGTTTTGCGTATGGGGTTCTGTATGAGTTGAAGCGTTTTTCTTTTTATCTTTAATTTAATGGTGCCGCGACCGTTCTGTAATAATAACTGCTGACCAGTCCAGAAGTCCTGGCACAGTTTTCAGGGTGGGCGTGTAGAGATCGGCTGAAGATTTGATAGTTTCCTGGAAACTGAGGTAATCGACCTTGAACCGTTCGGTTGGGGGCACCCTGACGGCTCGCCCCGAGGATAGGGGGATGAGCAGCTTGAGCCCTTTTTAATCTTTGGCCCGGGAAGTAGACAGACATTCTTGCCTATCGCCGCGAGGTAGTGGCGCCCTCCCGGCTTTGTCGTCACGGCGCGTTCCGAGTGACGGCTTGTCCAGTCGGGAGAGTGCTACTATGGGGTTTTGGCGATGAGGGGCGCCGGTCTGGGTCCACTTGGACTCCATTCCTCTTTACTCGCTAACTTCGAAGGACACGGCGCTAATTTGTTTTGACGCCGCGAAGTGGGGGGTGTTTTCCCCGTAAAGTAGTAAAGTATCGCCCCGATTGGAGAGTTCCCCAAGGCGTTTAGCATTGTTTTTCTTCTTAGAAAAGGGAAAGAAAGAGTTTTGTGGCCTCCCCCATGATTGGGGAGGACCACCTGGCACTGGGGCCAATAGAATTGTATAATCGTCCTGATTGGACAGGCCCGGTGTCAGCGGGGAGTTTTCTCGACCGCGCAGGCGAGAAAACGTTGAGTTTGAACAAGCCCGCGCGCGGAGCAAGTTATCTCCCGCGGTCCGCCGGTCCGCGTAGCTTTGTCGCGAGCGACGAGCAGTTTCTTTGAGCCTCACCGTGCGCGGTGGGGGCACTTTGCGTCGAGGCGCGTTTTTGGTATTTCTACTGCCGTGAGCGGACAGTAGAGTCCTGTAACCAAGTTTGCTTTTGTCGTTTTAATACATTTGTTTTTATCAACCGTTGCTCTCGACTTTGAGCGTCTTTTCTCGAGGCTCCGCCACCACCAACGAGCACCGAAGCATCAACCCAGCACGGCAGTCCACGATCGCCCGGCCCTGACCTACAACTTCTAGGAAGGACCGGGGCAAAACAACCTGACCCTCAGGGAGGGGCATTCTTTACTGGGGTGTTGAAAATGAAGGTTAAAACGATCCTTCCTAGCGCGCGGGCATGGGAGCGGGAAAGGAGAAAAGGAAGAAGTTGAAGTAAATCATTCACCAGAGCTGGATCGTCCTGTTCCCCTCCCCTACGAGCGCTCTCAAGGCGCAACAAAAGCCTTTGATAATTATTTATTGATGACCATCACCAATACGTATTTGCTTTTCCTTTGGAAAATCTTAACCCATAAAGTAAACCCACGCGCATTGTGGCCGTACTCGAAGCAAACAGCAGGAACCACGAAATCATTATACAATGCTGAGAACAAAACATCACCAGTAAACTTCAGAAACACATGACAAAAACCTGGTCCTGGTTCTGGAACGTCTAAACAACGGGTGAAAAGTCAACGACCACGCTGGGTTTCACGGATAAAGTGATAAAAAGACCGAAGGGTTCCCCTGGCTACAGTCAAGCTCAAGTGGGCTAAATACCGCCGTGAAGAACCCAAGGACATTGAGGCCTCGGCCGACTTCGAACAGACGAGACCTCTTTCTGGGACTGTAATTCCGTACACGTCAACCGAGCGAACCAAGAAGTCATTCTTTACAGCCTCCAAAACGCGGTCTCTGAATATTTGCATACTTTGTCTGCATATATATAATTAAGAGCCTTGTATTCGCCTACTACTTGTGCACCAAGGACAAAATCTAGTTTCAAAATGTCATCCCTTAGATTTACTATCGGTTCTTTCGCTGACGCGTACTCCTCCAAAACTAATTTATCTGAACACCAATCTACAATGCAGTCATGTCTCTTAAGTCAGACCGCGTAGGTGCGCGGACATATTTGTATAGGTGTGGGTTTCGGGAACTACACACCCAGCATGACATTTTATATCTTTCGAGCGCCCCCGAACACATCTTGCTCTGGTAGGGAGTGCTTTAATTCTGAGTTTAATCGGGTCACAGCATTTCTCACCCGAAACAAATCTCGGCGGGAGATCTCTTATCCACGTCGACTTCACAGGCGACCTCGGCACCCGGAGACCCCGGAAATCAACCATAGTCAAGAGAACGTCCTCCCAGTAGTCCCGTTCTTGTTTTTAGAGCGCAGCTTTAGGCGCCTATTTCCGGCTTGAGCGGCGTCGCCGTCGCCGTCGGCGTATCCGCGCGTTGAATTATGGGACGTTTCAAATATTGACGTCACATGTAACGTCACGAGTGACGCCACGAGGGTCCCGAGGGAAAAAGAGGAGGAGGAGGACGGAAATTTTCCCGCTAAATTTAGCGGAAAACTTTTCCCATTAAATTTTGCGGAAAGATTTCCCCGCTAAATTTAGCGGAAAAAATTCCCCGCTAAATTTATCGGAAAAATGTTTCCACTTAACTTGGCGGAAAAAATTCCCCGATAAAATTAGCGGGAAAATACCGCTATATTTAGCGGAAAAAATTCCCCGCTATATTTTGTGGAAAAATTTTCCCGCTAAATTAAGCGGAAAAATTTACCTGCTAAATTTCGGGAGGAATTTTTTCAACTGAATTTAGCGGGAAATGTAGCGAAAATGTCCCGCTAAATGGGAGGGGAGGAGGAGAGGATGAGGGGAGGGGAGGAGGGGCATACCCTCCCCTCCGTACCCTCCCCTATTCCTCCTCAAGAGCTGCACTCTAATTCTCTATTACAGGGAGTCTAAACGCCGTTCATTTTTATTATTTTCAATATTAACTTTCTTAAATATAGTTCTGGGTATAGCCTTCCTTATGTCATCCCATACTCCCAGCGGGCTCTCCAGCATTGAATCTCGTCGCTCCTCCGCTGCAAGAAGTCAACAGTAGCGAATTCGGGGTACCATCTTTGCCATACAATGAACCCCCCAGACAGCCATCATCGACCGCCGAATAGAAGTATGCCAGAGGTGTTACGTCTGAAAGCTGATACCCCCTTTGGTGTCAAATGTCACACCTAGGCATCCCCATTTTTCCAAAACACCATTTGCTGGCAGCTGAATGCCGTGTAGAGAGAAAACTGATGGAGTAATTTTGACTTTCTCATATTTACCATCACCAATCATACTTACTGTAGATGATTTAGCGAAGCTAATAACGAAACACCTTGCCCTCAAGAAGCCACTGATTGAATCTAATAAAAATTATAGTATCCTTGGCGTCTCTGGTATCAAGACAAGATCGTCAGTAAACACCAATGCGGTACATCTGCGGTCCCCCGATTTTGCCCCAAATTCCTCAGGAATACTCGTGAGGAATTCATTGAGCACTGTATTAAATAGCAGGGGTGACAGAGGGGCACCCTGCCGCACCTCTCTTGCTGGTCTTACTCTTCGGGAGACATCACAGCAACATATATTTGTTGAAAAGTTTCCGTAAAACCTGTTCAGGTAGTTAACTAATACCCCTGTCAGACGGCGTTTTAAAGGTCCTTTTCACTAAGCTCCTTTATAAAATCGGCGAACCAGCGCACGCCGTAGAGCACGTGCGCGCGCCACAGAGCACGTGTGCACTCCACATCGCGAGCTGAATGGCCGATTTTTTTAAAGGAGCTTAGTGAAAAGGACCTTTAGAATGCCGTCTGACAGGGGTATAAGGTGGACCCAACGAGCGCATGTCGAAAGGGTACTAATAATGCTCGGGTTCGTGGCACTATCAAAAGCTTCACTTAAATCGATGTTTCATAAAAAAAGACCCCTACCCGAAGAATGGGATTCTTGATTAAAGAGCTAAGCAGAAAAATATTACCAACCCTCCCCCCCCCCCCCCCCCGCCCGCCGTTGCACAGAATGTTTTTGTTCGTTCTGTGACTTCTGTCGAACAACCAACTGTCGTAGCCTTCGCTCCAGGGTCTTGTGAAAAACTCGTAAGAACAAAAAACCAATGGTGTAGAAATTACAGGGAAGATGCAAGCGAGCTGGTGAACTTTCAACATTGTAAAACCTGAGACTAAGGGCAAAAAGGAGAAGAAAAAAGGGGAAAACACAGACACAGGTCTCAAACTCAGCTGAACATTTATTCCCCCAGCCTCGCTTATAAGGACAACAAGCCACCATCCCTCGGCGCATGACGTCACACTGTAAAACACTCTCTCACCCACCCTTTTCACAACTCCCTCCTCATTTCGTAAACAAGATCAATAAGCAAGCTCAGACCCAGACTGAATCACTTCCCCCAAACTTCAAAACTTGACGCCGACACCAGGCGGGAAGTAACAAACGCTCCACAGATCGCTGAACAAAACTAAGCCTATAATTTTAACCTCGAGGACTTCGGTGAAACACAACAAAGCATGTGACCTCCAGAAGCGGTAAATCCTGACCCCCCCCCCCCCCCCCCCCATCCCCTCTATCTCTAAAAAGAAAAAAAACATTTTTGAGGAACCTCAAACCAGCTGCGTACAAACATATACTGCCAAAAACAAAAACAAAACCAGAAAACCATGGCTCGGGCAAACAAAACACACTCAAAGGCTTAAAAATCTTTGTTGCCTCGTTTATAAATGTTGACGGGTTACTAATACATTTGGTTGTGCTGTTTATTTTAATAGTTTCGATAAGGATTCTTTTAGCTGCATCTCTCTATATATCACCAATGGTGATAGGGCGAAGGTCAGGTGAAGTTTTTAGCACTTTATTTTCGCGATGAATATGGTGCGTGCAACCGCCAGCTTTACCGGTACTATCTTCCACTAAAGTAAGAAATTAAAGATTTCCTTTACTAAATTTTTTCTAAAACATTTCCTCTACTGTGAAACCGTCCGGACCGTGGAAGGTGGAGTGTTTGGGAACGGCTTCTTTAACCTCAGGAGTAGTTACTGGCAGAACCGCAACATCCTGGAGATTCTCACGGAGGTCGGTGTTCTCCGAGCAAGCGGGGACAGAGGTCGTCGGAGGTACTCCTCAATATCCATGGGTCGCTCCCCTAGGCGGGGTCACGAGTCGCTCCGCGCAAAACCTCGCAGGCCCATTTGTCGGTATGGGCACCTCCGGTAGATGTTGTCGACCTCGCCGCAGTGAAAAAACAGCAGTCGTCGATCGGCCGTGCGCCACACATCCATCTTCCTAGGCGCCACTTGTTCGGTGCGGACGAGCTGGGGCTGCCCTTCCCGAGGTCGGAAAGTCTGCGACGCGTTTAGCTCACGTCGGGGCGGCGTCGAATACTTCCGGGCAGCTGGCGCCGGCTTCCAAGCTACTGCAGCGTAGGTAAGGGTGAGCTCCTCGTGTGCTTCTACGCTGGCAAGAGCCTCCGGTTGGATTGCCCGCTGAACTTCCTCGCGGACAACTTCGGCTATTGACGTCGAAGCCGGCTGGTTGGCAGCCGCTAGGAGCTTCCTGAGCTCTTTTCGGAAGACGTCGCGAATGATCTCGCGAATGCCTTGGATGCTGGAGTCAAAATTGCAGCTAGACGGGCCGAGTGCAGCGATGCCGTGTAGCCGCTGGTGGTGACTGGCTCGGACTTGCAAGGCAATTTCGATGTTCGTGGCCTCAGTGACAAAATTTTTGAGTATTGTCGGATGGCTGCGGACGAAGCCTCATGTTGTCTCTCACCCCGCGCATTGGGACCCGCGGGTTCTTGTCGTCGGTGGCTCGCGGATCAGCACGGGCGCTCAGGCGCAGGACATCTTCTACGAAGGTGTTGATCCTCTCGTTGAGGCCCTGGGTTCTGGCTCAAAGTAAGTGTTCGGCTCTTTCTTGGCGGTGTTGATTGACAAACGTCCCCTTCAGATCGTTCTTGAAAACGTCCCACGAAGATGTGAAAGAAGACTAGTGATTTTGCTAGTGCCTGGCAGTCCCCTCCAGCGAGAAATAGACGTATCGCAGGTGCTTCTCGTCGGTTTAGCGATTGTGGCGGGCAACGCGTTCGTACTGGTCGATCCAGTCTTCGACGTCTTCGTATCGTTCACCGTGGAACAGAGCAGCCCTTCGTGGTGCGACGGGAAGGTAAACGATGGCAGAAGCGGCCGGGGTCCGCGACTGGTCGGCCATCGTCGTCTTTTTCGGCTTGGGCTTGTCCTGCAGCAGACCGAATTCAGGAGCTTGTCCCCGGGTGCGGTGGCTGCCCGACTTTTTGGTTCCTCGAAGAGCGGTTTTCTCGCCAGGCTTAGAATCAAACTTGGTTCACGGGTTCCCGGGGACGAATGAGTAACCTTGGGCATAGGGTGCTACGCAGCACCTCCATCGAAATGTCACGAACGACAATGGATGAGGTGACGAAAATTGAAGCAAACTACACGTTTAACGGGGCGAACTTGTGCCCAAAACAAAATAGAAAAAAAAGCTAACGTCGCAGGCGTCGATGTTGGTGAAACAGCAGGATCGAATGCTGGAGCGAAGCTGACTTCGTCCCGCCACGCGGAACGACCCCTTTTGTACACGCGAGTGCTTTTGGAACAATCGACATAGAAGGTTTGGCGCATAAAACATTCCTACAGAGAAAACAAAAAAGTACTTCTGCTGCCCGGAATAGAACCGTGATCCTCCGCGTGGGAGTCAAGCACCATAACCGTTCGGCCACGAACGCGCTTGCTCGGAGATGGTTTGACGAGCGCCGTGAAAGATAAGCTAAACTTCTAGTTCCCTCAACAATCGCAAGAAGCAAGACGAAGCAAGAAGAAGAAGCAAGAAGAAGCAAGAAGAAGCAAAAGAAGCAAAAGAAGCAAAAGAAGCAAACGAAAAAGAAGAAGAAGAAGAAGAAGACCTTCTATCGCTTCTTTCTCCGCAGGCGTGGTCATGGGCGCCTCCGTTCTGAGGAGCATTTCATTAAAAAAAAAGAAGCACGTCTCTGTGTCCTCTAAGACATGCAACATCACGGACAACCTTCCCACCAAACCACAGACCTCACACACGTCTCCTACACCAATTCCACAGAAAGCAAAAAACCCATTGCAAACATTGTATAGTACACCGGCTGAAGGAATATCTCCTTCCAGGGGTTTCCCCAGGAATTGAAATTAGGGGGGGGGTCTACATTTTTGGGGGGGGGGGGGGGAGGGAAGGGGGGGGCATTGAGAATAGAGGAGTCCTTGCGAATAAAGGGGGTGCCTTCAGGAAAACAAGGGGGAGGATGTACACCCGCCCTAGGGGATGTGTAGGGAAATCACTGCCTGCTTCAACGTGCCTGTTGACAATGCAGCAACTACCGTTGTCAATCGCAGCACACTTTGTGTTGTCGTTTGTAATTTTTTCGCCAAATTTTAATCTCATAAATATTGTTTTAATATGTGCTAGAAGTCATATTTGGCTCGGTTTTGAATTCTCCTAACCTCACTCTATTTAAACGTTTTTTAAACGTCTTTTTAATTTTTATAACTATACAGTTATTTTTAGGGTGGTACACAAATTATCTTTCCAGCCGTTATTTCCTTAAGCATTGCGCACACTGGGTGATACCATCCCGTTTCTAGACTAAAGCGTAAAACATGTGAAATAAACCCACGTTGTATCTCACCGTCGAGCCCATGACAACCGCTGTCGACGCCATTTTGCTCATATGTGTTTCACACTTAAAATGCCAGTCACCTTCAGACTTTAAATTTAACTTTGTTTAGACTGAGCGGTACTTGATGATAGCACCGCTTGTCACACAAGGCAGCATGATGTAATTTCAGAAAAATATCGACTGCGGGGGGCCACCTTCCTCTACACTGCGTAGATTGTGAGTGTTGCCCTGACTTTGATAACGTAACCATCATCGGAAGAGGCGGAGATCAGATGGCCAGAGAGATTCTGGAAGCTTACGCCATCAAAAAAAGAAGGGGAAGACCGATGTGTCAGCCAAACATCGCTCCATTTACATTGGAAGGAGATTGCCTTCCTTGACACGTGTTGATTGACAGTGACCGTGTGGTTTGTTTTTGTTTTTTGCCGCTGTTAGGGTTTTGTGTTCTTTTCATTAAATGTTTCAGTTGAGATTCAGCTCTTGTCCTAAGTTCTCCTTTTATTCCGTGTTCTCGTCTTTTGCGCGCTCTGTTACAATTTTTGAAGAAAAATATATTCATACGTTCGTCGACGATATTGCAATTAAATGCAAAGGTACAAGCGAGCTGGACAAGAATGACGAAAATAATCCCTTTAGAAGAAAAACAAGGGGTACGAAGGACAAACAAAAATCTCCAAATACAGCTAGGTGACTGGTGCGCCACCGGAAAAATCCACCTGGTCCTGGTATCGAACCAGGGACCTCTCTATTCCAGTGGAGCGCTCTACCAACTGAGCTAGCCAGGAGTTAGACGTCAGTAGAGCAAACGGGTTTTATCAGCTGCCACCAGTCCAACACCAACAAGGGCGAACGGCTTGCATTTTTAAGGGTACGACGAAAATGCAATTAAATGAAAAGGTGCAAGCGAGCTGGACAAGAATGACGATAATCATCCCTGGAGAAGGGGAACAAGGGGGACAAAGGACAGACAGAAATCTCCAGGCAGATTTTTTCGGTAGCTCACCAGTCACCTAGCTGTATTTGGATATCTGTGTTTGTCCTTCGTCACACTTGTTCCCCTTCTCCGGTGATTATTTTCGTCATGCGTTCGTCATCGGGCAAAGCTGTTCTTCAGGAGATGTGTAAGCTTTCAGTAAGCGAGTACGCGACCTGTCAGTGTTTCGTCCTCGAATCTTGTTTTTTGCTCTAAATTTGGAAGCCTATAATCCGTTTCATCATGACTTGTCTATTGCTGCAGACTATATGGCCCCAGTTAGCCAGTTAGCGCATCGTAGTGAGGCACGTAGCAACGTTGAAGTACACTATGTGCGATCGGTCACCTGCTTCGCCCCGTCGCCCTGGTTAGCTTGAGGGGCCTTACACACTAAAACATATTGCACTCTTATGTGTGTAAATTAGCCTTTCCCAGGTCTGTAACACCCTAAGGGTGCTAGATCCCTGGAGCATGCATTTCTGAAAGGAATACCTTTCAAATGAAGGGTGTTCCACGCAACAGCACCATACGTTACAATTAAAGTGGGTGTATTACTCGAAAAAATTATCTGAAAGGGTGAGTGCCATGGGTGTGTGTGTCTATAGAACAACGTTTTACACCCTTAAGGATGTAACATTCCTTAGAGTGGAGTGCTCACTCTTTGCCGATTTGTGCTGAAAAAAAAAATTCCTCGAACCAGTGAGACCCACACCAGTGTTTGGTTGCTCTGATTAAATGCGCTGCGAAGGTATCCAATAAGCGACACTGGGAGTACGAAGACAGCCCGACATACTCAAGCAGCCGCAAGGGCTGCGCTTACTTGTGTATCACGTGTTGTTTTCGCAATCCCAGTCTTGTTTATTGGTAATAATTTGCGGTGAAGTTCAATCGAAGCAATCGAAGCGACCAGCTAGCTCAATTATCAGTACCGTTAAAGGGCAACTCCACTCAATTCCAAACATTTTAGGCTTATTTCCGATTCCATTACCCAAAGCACTACTAAACAGCTCTATGTCTTCGGATTCGCGAAATGTGGAATATTATTCGTGTAATCTTAATTTAAACATCAGCAGATACCGAAACCGAAACTTCGGTTGCGTCAGGCTACATTGGTCTCGTGTCGTCAGAGTCATGGCCACGTCACGTCGAACCACGAGGTCTTGTGACGTTCGTGGGGGCAAGGTACAGGACACGTGACGCTGGCAGGCCGCTTGGATGGCGCAAAAAGTGAGGGCCGGGGGAGAGAGGGGGGGGGGGAAGGGAAGAAGACGAAAAAGGAGAGGGGGAGCGGAGGAACCGGACATTGGGAACAAGTTGGGACAGGTCGGGGGAAGCGAGTCCGAGCGGGAAGACGCGCCGAGAAAAGTGCCAGGGAGCGCGCTGAAGAGAGCGCGGGAAACAACGCACCAGAGAAGCACAACGGAAAGGCCTCCCGCTGGCGTCAGCGCCCCAGGCCCCCGAGCCCTGAGAAGCCCGGATCGCTTCAACCGCAAGGCCATTCGCTAGCGTCAGCGCTTCAAGCCCCAGAACCCTGTGATAATATAATAATAATAATAATAATAATAGTTTATTTACCATATACATGTATATATGGTGGGAGCTGGGGAAAAAAGCTTACAAGGAGCTTGACTGGTCCCCAGCCCCCTCACAGGAACACAGCGGTGTCAAAAAGTTTACAAAGCAAAGAAGTCCACTAATGCAAAACAGGAATAAAAAAACAAAAGGAAGAAAAGCAAACACTGGGCCGAAAATGCCAACTAGATATCAGCCACACACAACAATGAAGAAAATGAACTTGCAAAATACAAAAAGTGAACACGACATTATTTCAAAGAAAATATTCACGGATCTCACGTGGGGTTAAAGATACTATATCAACATTGGAATGCGAGAAAGTGTTGAGCAATGAAGGCAGGGTTCTTCTAATCATCTGAAGGCCGTAGTCAGTGCGCGATGTATCTATTATCCAAGGGTCAGGGTGACGAAGGGTATGAGTTTGCGGTTTTTTTTTTTTCTGAGGGAAGCCAAGTCGAATAAGAAACTTCTACTCTGAGTATATTCTTGTTTATATTTCATGGCAAGTCTATATTTGTAATATTCATGTATTTTCATTATCCCCAGATTAGCAAAAATTAGGTCCGTATGAAAGTCATGGGGTACACTGCACACAAGTCTTATCGCCCTTTTTTGCAATAAAAATATTCTATAAAGATTTGTTTTTGTCGTGGTGCCCCATATTAGATGACAGTAGTTTAAATGTGATACAAATAAAGTGTTATACAAGAGCAACTTAACACTTTGCGGGAGGATTAAACGATGTCGATATAGCATCCCGATGACACCAGCTAGTTTTGAAATAATATAATCAATGTGCTGAGACCAAGACATGTGATTTGAAAACAATACACCTAAAGTCTTAAAAGTATTTACAATTTCTATGGGGGACGAGTATAGAACGATGTCACTCGATAGTGAAATATTCTGATTCTTAGGACTAAAAAGGATAGCTTTAGTTTTATTTTTATTCACTAAAAGATTATTTGACGAGGACCATGCCTCTAGCCTTCTCATTACGTCGTTTGCTATTGGGATGATATCATTACAGTTCCGAGTTGATAAGAAAATACTGGTGTCATCGGCGTAAATGATAAATTTTGCCTGCGGCGCAATATTAATGATGTCGTTTATGTATATATTAAAAAGCAGTGGTCCAAGTATGCTACCTTGTGGTACCCCGGATTTTATAGGTTTTATATTAGAGACGTTACCACCGATATTGACATACTGACACCGATTATCAAGATATGAATTAATGAGGAGCGCTGTGTGTCCTCTTATACCGTAGATATGAAGTTTTTAAATAAGCAACTCGTGATTAATAAAATCAAAAGCCTTCGTAAAATCTATAAATATGCCGAGTACTACATTCTTTTCTTCAAAATTGCGTAAGATAAATTCTTTTTGATCTAACAAAGCTAGTTCTGTAGAACGTTTCTTCCTGAACCCAAACTGTGACTCTGTAAGAATGTCATGCTTTTCAATAAATACGGTGAGGCGACTGTAGATTATTTTTTCTAGACCTTTTGAAAAAACTGGAAGAAGTGAGACAGGTCTGTAATTGTTTATATCATTTTTATCACCTTTTTTATGAAGTACTACGACTTTCGCCATTTGCATTTTTTTAGGAAATATGGCCATCTCGAGACAAAAGTTAAAAATATGTGCTAGGCATCTACTAATAATATCCAAAGCATATAAAACTGGGCGTATTTGTATGTCGTCAGCATCGCAGCTATTACTGATGTTTACGCTGCGAAATACTGTTATTATCTCTTCTTCGGTGACTGGACTTAAGTAAATAGTTTCTTCAACTCTTTTTTGTATGGAACTACGAGCGTCGGTTGTGTCTCAAGTAGATACTAAATTTACAAAAAAGTCATTAAAAAGATTGGCAAGAGAACTACCAGAAAATAAAATGTTATTGTAGGTTATAGACGTAATGTTGTTTTGCGCCTTGTTGCGGTGTAAAACAGAATTAAGTTTTCTCCACATCAGATCAGTACGATTACCGTAGTCAAATAATTGTGGTAGTAGACAGCTCTGCATTTCTTTAACTCCTTGTTTAGTCTATTTCTGTACGCCTTAAAAATTTTAAGCTTTTCTGGGTCTTTTGTTTTAATGAAATTCGAATATAGCTTATTTTTTATTTGTATTTTCGCAATTAATCCAGCAGTTATCCGAGGCTTCCGAGCTTTCCTGGGACGCCTCACTGATTTTAGAGGAAAATGTCATTTCTAGATAGTTTGGAAGGTATCCAGGAATGCCTCATAAGCATCATTTGCGTCAATTTTATTCGGGACATCAGTCCAGCCTTCATTTCTCAAACTTTCTCTAAATTTATTCAGGCCATCAATAGTAATATTTTGAACCAAAATCCGAATCTTGGGATTTCTGCATATACTAGAATATTTGTTTACACAAATAAATGTTGCAAAATGATCACTAATATCGCGGGCAATTACCCCCGATTTTATTATTTGTTGTTCGAAGTTGGTTATGAATAAGTCAATTAGTGTTTCAGACGTATCAGTAATTCGTGTTGGTTGATTGATAACATTTACACATCCATTTACTTGAAAAATCGTAGTGACCTGTTTCTTTGATGTACTATCGCCTAGCATGTCAATATTAAAGGGGCCCTCCAACAGTATTTGAGCGTCTACTTTTTTTTGCGGTTTCTCCATGCTAGTGGTCCCGGAAACCCAGTGGACAACGAAAGAGTTTAAAAATATTAGCGCATCATATTTTAATTTGACAACTCGGAAACACCTCCTCCGACGGTGGCGCCGCGAGGTGCCGAATGCGCGCGCATAACGGCGCTCCCTTTCACTATACGTCACATTCTCTGGGTTTCGTGATTGGCGAGAGCCGTCCCAGAAATTTTGAAGCGGAATAAAGTATATCACACGTTAACCGTCATTATTTCTCTAAAAAGTCGTTTTTATAGCGCTAATAAAGTTGCAAATTAAAGTTCAAAAAGAGCAAAAACAACGCCTCACGCCTCGTCGCTCATGCGCGCCTCCCAGCGGCGTAGTACCTCCTACTCGCCGAGGTGGCTCCGGTGGCGGAGTTGCGGGAGACGAGGCTTCCGCGGCTGTCGAAGCGGACTCGTCCCGACGCTTGCGCGGTGTGGCCTCGTACGGCGCGACGCCCAGCTCCGCACTCCTTTTTAAGAATTCGGCGCTCGAAATCCGATAAGCCCGGTAAATTCATCGATGATGGCAACCCGATTCCAAAGCTACGGTGGTTGCAGCGAGGCCTAATGGCCGACCGGGCCGACGGGCTATCAACCAAACTCGCGTCCAATTGGCCAACCGCTTTGCTCCAATCGCTAAACTGTTTCATTTTACGTCATGAAGCGCGATGTTTTGCTTATTTAAAGTTGTTTTCTGCAATATTTAATTTGCTAATAACTCACAAAATATTGCGAATTTCTGTAATATTTTTTTTCCTCGGTGTTCCTGCTTTCATGGAGCTCTGTTTCAGCGCGAACTTCAAACCAGTCAAAAATTGTTGGTGGGCCCCTTTAAAGTCACCTCCCCAAATCACATTATACTTTTCTATCTCAATAAACTAAAAAAAAATCATTCAAAAACTCGCAAAAAACTGAAATATTTCCATCTGGAGGACGATAGAAAACCGCTATAACATTTTGATCAGCTCTTATCGAAAGCACTTCGTAATCCCACGTTGAACGGCAGTAATCGGTCAAAAGTTCGTAACTCAAACTTTCTTTTATTAACATAGAAACGCCGTCACCACGTTGGCTTGGCCTGTTTACACAATGACTGTTATATTGAGGAAGTTTAAAAACGTCGCTTTCATGTTTATACCATGTTTCAGAGAAAAGGACTACGTCAAAGCTGACGTCCAGTGTATCGAAGAGCAATTCTAAATCAGCCGATTTATTTCTAGCGGATCTAGTGTTCAACTGGAAACATTTAAGTGAGGTGTTATATCTCGTGCCCAAGTAATCTTTTAGTTCTCGTGGTTGTAAGATGTCCGGTTTTGCCATTTTACTGTGATAACCAAAGGCAACACTCAGGCAGGAATATGGTGAATGGCTTATCGAATCCTAAGAAGGTCGTTGATATTCTTTACGACGATTGCTCGCCCACCTTCTTTCTCTCGGATAAGGATTTTTCCGTCTTTGTGCCATACATACTGGTATCTTCTTGTACTAGCCCAATCTCTTGCGGCGTGAAGCAGGGCTCGATTGTGTCTAGTCATGTTTTCCTGATTGAAAATTGTTTCATGGTCTCTTTTTAGTTCTTTCTTTTTTTCGAGCCATTGGTCGCGAGTCTGTTGTTTCCCGAAACGGACAATGATCCCAGGAATCTTTTCAGGTTTTGAGGGTAGCCGGTGGCCGACACTATATCCGATTCTGTAAGTTCAGGTACGCTTATTTTAGCTGCCACTTGATTCAGCTACTGGAGCAGATTCTCATTGTTAGTTTGCGGGATCCCGTGAAATTCGAGGTTCAGGCGCCGGCTTCTCCATTCCAGTTCATTCATTTCGTCTTTGAGCTGAGAGATTTCATCCTCATATTTAGCTTCCTCAATCCTTTCTACCCTAGCTTTCAGGTTCTTGATGTCTGCGTTTTGACATGCTAGTTGTATCATCTGCACGGATTGCTCTATGCCGTCGACGGTTCCTTTAAGGCTCGTGAGGATCTCAAGTTTTTCGCTGATTGAAATAAACATGCGAGAAACATCAGCTTCCGTTGGCACTGTCTCCTTCGTTAACTGGCTTCTCTGCATGCCTTTTCTGCATGTCGGGCACTTCCACTCTTCACGTGCAATCTCGCCTTTCTTTTTGAACGACGCCTCAGATATACCACTGCATGATCCGAAATGATATCTAAAAGAACACTCGGAGCAAGTTGCAACGCTTCCATCGTCTGGAAGGGGCAAACCACATTGCAAACATGCGTCGTTCGGTTTTGACATGGCACAAAACACACTCTACGGCTAAGTGGCAGCAGCGGCAGCAGTGGCGGCAAGCATATACCAACGAAACAGAAAACGTTTTCCAACCAACCTGAAAGTACAGGATGATGTTTTTAGGGTGTGCAAACTCTGCGCCGCCGCTGCTGCCTGTGACGGGGCCGTCCGGAATCAGTTGCTTTTGTAGCGTTGAAATTCCTTGACCACCCTTGCGGTCGATACTGGCAGCGAAGTTCTTGCTGATGACGTACGGGTTGATTCCGCCAAGGAACGCTGTGTCAGCTTGGTTGTGCAGACTTTTTCTACAATCGCCGCTGGTCGTGGTCCGGACGTGACACGTGTTTCCTGAAAGTACAGGATGATGTTTTTAGGGCGTGCAAACTCTGCGCCGCCGCTGCTGCCTGTGACGGGGCCGTCCGGAATCAGTTGCTTTTGTAGCGTTGAAATTCCTTGACCACCCTTGCGGTCGATACTGGCAGCGAAGTTCTTGCTGATGACGTACGGGTTGATTCCGCCAAGGAACGCTGTGTCAGCTTGGTTGTGCAGACTTTTTCTACAATCGCCCCTGGTCGTGGTCCGGACGTGACACGTGTTTCCTGAAAGTACAGGATGATGTTTTTAGGGCGTGCAAACTCTGCGCCGCCGCTGCTGCCCGACCAGAGAAACACAACGGCCACCCGCTGGCGTCAGCGCCCCCGAACCCTCCGAGCCCTGTGAAGCCTGGATCGCCTCAATCGCAAGGCCACCCGCTGGTGTCAGCGCTCCAAGCCCCTGGCCCATGTGAGCCCTGGAGCCAACTCTCCCACGCACCAGCACAGTGACGTACAGCCCGGGACACCACCCCTTCAGAACGCCACGACGGTCGGTGAGCTGCGGGCGGCACCACCACCGACTCCTATTATTATTAAACAGTAAATATCGTTTTCGCCTCGTCTCTCCTCACCTCAGCGTGGGCTCACCACAGCGCGTCTGTGCCTCTCCTACGGGGGTCGTCACAGTCTCCTCTATGTGACGGCGGGCGAACGTTGAGCAAAGCGCAAGTGTCGTCTGCTCCTCAATTTTCGCCAATGTAGTTTGCTACAACATCGTGTAGAAACTTGTGAAAGACACACCTCCCGGGCTGGTCAACTGGTAATTCAAGCAGGCAGCAACACAACATCGTGAGCCTATGGATCTTTCGACGTTCATCGCAGCTAAGCATCGGAGATGCGACCCGCGGTCGTATCGTAAACGAAACGTCCTTCTCAAGCTAGAGCAGCGGCGAGGCAAGACAGTCTGCTCCCAGCTCTCAGCTCTGAGAAGCGCGCAGGGCAGCGCAAACTAGCGCATACGTGTTACGGTGACCACGTGGACGCCGTTGAGCCAACACCGGGAGGAGAAACTCATGACGTCATCGTTCAATTTCGCTCTGAGAAGTAAAAACAAACAAAACTTGAGAATAACGTAGACATGCCTCTGACGCAGTGGCTCAATGTTGGCTGCTCCAACTCCGTGTCATTGACTGCGTTGATGATTCCGCCTCGCGTCGCACGCTAGAGTTGGCAGATTTCGGCGACTTGGCTCGTTTGAAAGTTTGCTGGCCAGTTTATTAAATATATAGACGGAATTAGATCGTAATATTTTACATGTGGTCTTCCTATATGATACCGAAGAGGACTGCATAGTTTTCTAAATATCAAAAACGAAGCGGAATTGCCCTTTAATTCGCTTCATTTGTAGGACGGTAACAAATATCCGTAACACGTTAGATTCTGGCGAACTGTTGAACCACGACAGGAGCTGGCTGAAAGATAACAAACGTGGCAGGCTTACCGGAGAGCGTGGGCGCTCTGCGTCGTCCCCCTCCGGCCATCTTGCTGTTGCCGTAGATGAAGGTGAGGCAGTACACGGCGTCCAGGTTGTCGCGCATGCTCTGCATGGCGATCGAGAACCCCTGGCTGCGCGGCATCAGGTGCTGCCGGAGCGGCTGAAGACCTGCGTTCACGCGCCGTCAGAGTTCCCGAGGGCTTTCCTCGTGGATCCCGTGAAGTGTTTCGTACAAGGGGTACGTCATGCACCCCTTGTACGCACCCCTTCTACGTGTTTCGTACAAGGGGTGCAAATGTGCCCGCTAAATGGTTGAGAAAACATGTTTCACGGTGTCACGTGAGTTTCAAGTCATGTGACATCATGGCGTCACGTCACACGAAACCATTACGTCCCACGACAGTGTGACGCCACATGAGGGCCTGGTTTTTGTGCAGTGCGATTGTGTGGTCCGAATGTGCAACTTGACGTCACGTTCGGTTGTGATGTGACATCGGCACGTGACATCAAGACGTCGCGTCACATTATGATGTTAGGCTGTTACGTGACGTCACACACACAGCCTGTGCACAGTCATTCGCAAGATTCCATGCGTGTCCAAGTTTATCAGATATGATTAAGAGATGCCAAAAAGTTTACACACATGGTTCTTCCTTTCCGGCAAAACCCAATTCTGTCGCATACTGTAAACTCCTCGACGTTCGCGACTGGTCCCAATTTTCGCCCTCATTTGCGATCCCTAAAGACTGTAAATTGAAGCGGTCGGATCACGTAACTTGAGTCGGAATGCTTGCCAAGCAGGTGAGCTATTCAGAAACACAAAGGCGGCGCGGCAGTCAGGGACTATTCGTGTTTAAACATACGTCGATCACGAAAATCAAAAGGAAATAAAGTGAAATCTTTTTCTTTCAGAGAAATTGTCAGATAATTTTTATTTCTTCTCGGTTAAGCCTTTTGTATCTTTACACACCCATATGCATTGACCCTTCAGAGCGATCGGATTTACTGTCGTGTTGTACCAAATGCTTATTTTTAAACTTCAAGAACTGAGGAATCACGTAACTACGTACCCTACTAAACTGGTCCTTCGGAAATGACTACACAGTACTAATCGTTCTTTTTTTGTTATGCGCAGTTTTCGAAGTAAACGTTTGGCAGATGTTCGATGAAACACCCGGTATGATAATGAGTGTAAATGAGGTATACTTATCCCAACGTCTTCTTTCGATAAAACCCCTCTTGTCACTGGCACCCTAAGAAAACGTTGCTTTTATTAGGTTCATGCCTCTAATTTGGTGATTCCTTCTTCGGCGCTGGTATCAGCTAATTCAACCACCTTTAAGATAACAGACAATAGCCAATCTAAAATATTCCCTGCATTCCAAAGGACACCAGATGTTTTATTGTTCACTTTATCCTTAAAAGGTAGGTGAGTGGAACTTTGTTTTCTTTATGATATTGTTGTTTCAAGTTCCTCCAGAGTAGTTCTTTCAAAATTTTGAGCGCTTGTATAACAGATTCTTGTATTTCCTTGTCACCATTGTGTAAACATGTTGAAACAATGAACTCAAAGTCAGGGAGCATGCGAGCTGCTGGAGATTACTAGAAAGTGTCAGTACGGCCTGTAGCACGGATTATAGGTTGAGTCGTTTAACCCCGTTTGAGTCGGCCGGTACCGGGTGCTCTGTATTTCTGTGTATTGATCATATCGTCATGTACAGAATTGGTATGAGAAATTGTGGTTTCGTGGCGCTTTTGTATTGGTGCTACGATTAATCATGCGTAACGTGACATCATGCTGTAAATAATCTCCCGTCACGCGAAGTAGTCACGTGACCGACTGCATCAAGCCGATTTAGGTTGAGAACGTCACTATATTCATTAGAGTTGTTGACACCGTGACGTAGTCGCGTGATTTACTGCATCAAGTCAATTTAAATTCAGAACATCGCTGGATTCATTAGCGCTGTTGACACCGTGACGTCACATGACAACATAACTTCGCATCGCAAGTCACGTGACACCGTGACGAACTCGAATGTCGTGAGCCCGATTCGAGTGCTCGAGTTCGTGACAATCAGCATCGCCAAACATTCGGCTAATGGCTCATGTTCAATCAAAGATGAGAATAGACTAAAGGCCCGTTTACACACTTGCGTTTGACTCTGATCGACTGAGACAGGACCAGTTTTTAAGCCTTTTTTGACGGCTTACGACCGGCTGCATTGCTGCGCATCCGGTCGTAAGTTGTCCTAAGAGGATTAAAAACCGGTCTTCTCTCAGTCGGTCGGAGTCAAACGCAAGTGTGTGAACGGACCTTAAAGTGCCGTTCACACCCTTGCAGCCGAGTAAAACAGAGGGAGACAAGACCGGTTTTTTAAGCCTCTTGCGATGGCGGAGGACCTTCTCCGCAGCAGCACATCTGGTCCTGCGACGTTGCAAGAGGCTTAAAAACCGGTCTTGTCTCTCTCCGTCCTACTCGGTTGTGTGTGAACAGCGCTTAAAGGCCCGTTCACACCCTTGCGACCGAGTAAGACCGAGAGAGACCAGACGGGTTTTTAAGCCTCTTGCGACATCTTAGGACCCAATGCGCTGCAGCGGAGCTGGTCCTATATAAGACGTCGCAAAAGGCTTAATAACCGGTCTTGCCTCTCTCGGTCCTATTTGGTTTTAAGTGTATGAACAGCGTTTAGCTCTCAATGCTGATTCACACACTTTGCGTAGAGTTCGACCGAGTGCAACTGCAACGGCTTGCGACGTACGGGTTGCTATGGAAACAGCTGCCTCGGCTCCAACAATACCGGTCCTTACCCCGTTTTGTTGAAGCCTACGATGCTGTTGACATAGCAACCCAATGTCGCAAGCCGTTGCAGTCGCATTCGGTCGGACTCACGCAAGTCTGTGAACCAATCATAATGTCTGAAGCACAGCTCATGCATGCTCTATGCTTTGCTTTGCCATTTCCCAGTACATGACTGTGATGAACACTGACGGTATGTAATTAGCGTCTGATCACGTGGCCGCTTGTTCTAATTGCAACTTGAAGAAGGAAAGCAGCTTTCAATCATTAATTGTTTTCCGCGTCTGCCATTGCGGGTAAAGGAAAACTAATGGATATTTTTTTGCAAGTTACCAACGTCACGAATTATTTCTTATCGGTATTTACTGAAAACACAAACATTGTTTTACGACCCATTTTACATGTGCGCATATCATTGAGGCACCCAAACGTGTTTTCGTTGTTGCTGTACTGCCTCAGAAAGTTGTCCCCGAGAATAGAAGCGTTCGAAGGACTAAATGTGACTTAAAGGAGCGATGCAACAATTTTTGTACTTTGCGCAAACACTGCTTAGAACGGATTCCTGACGTTAATGATCTATAAAACACGCGTTCGTTATTCACCCCACGCAGTAGAAGTCCCAGAAACAAATTAAAGAAAAACGAGCAGCGTTCACCCCCTCAACTCGCAGCCAGGACAAGCGGCCACGCGATCTGGAGCCGATCATATGCCGCCAATGTTGATCATAGCCACGTGCTGGGGTTGGCAAAGCACAGGGCACGCGCTGAGTTCCAGACAATGTTATGGCTCGGCTATTGTCGTCGTTGCAGCGATTGGACACGGGCCACTACCCGAATGCTTCTCGAGCCAGTAATTATCACGAGCCAAATCGAGTGCCCACGCAATGCTCGGGTCCAATCTATGAACCGCATTCGAATATCGTCATATGGGTGTCCGCCTTCCCAAAGGCGCCTTTTGTTTCTATAAAGTTTCCCCCCAAAAAAATCCTCAAACAAAAGGTGTGGTTTTACGGAAGTAAAGATGCCACCCTGACCCTGAGGCGCAAGCAGACCGGGAAACGACCAACGAGAACAATGCAGACTTGAGTGTCAAGAAAATAACAAATAGAAGAAAATGAGAAGTGGACACACACAAAAAAGTAGACATTTTTGTTTCGCTTTTTGAATATTTGACGCTGCTAAAGCAAAACGTCGAGGTTTTTTTTTTTTTTTCTTTGTGTTGTCAGTCCGGCACTTATTGCTCTCGCGAACACTGTCTGTAAGCGAGCATTGATAAGCAGAGAACAGTACAGGAAACGAACTAGGAGCTGGATGACTCTCAAAATGCCAACAAAGTGTCCCCCGACGTTGAGTGCTTTTCTGAACGTAACCTACTTGAAGAAGGTGCGACCACTGCCATGGCTATTATGTGGGTTCTCTTTGTTATTCATTCACTCATGTCCGTGTCCCAAGTTCGTTTATAGTGAACTCCCCGTATAGGGAATATGAATTGTAGTTAAACGATGCGTCTAAGGTGCGCCGCAGGCTGTGATATTCTGCGATGTCACTATTGGCGAAGCGCTCTGACCCGTTTGTCACCCCCACACCTTGGTGTTTACCCAACACAAGGCCTGTGCACATGCCCACAGGCCTTGTGGGCATGTTCGTGTCATCTTTTTTAATAGAGCGCAAGGCACAGTAATGAAAAAATACAAACAGTTAGTGAAGTGACGTTAAGTGCCGGATCTCCCCCGGAAGCAGTCGTCAGGGGATGCGAACTTGACCCACTTGGGCTTTTGTGCTGAGCTAGGCACTGTGCATGCTGCATTGTTCATGCAGGCCGGAGTGGTAACAAAAGAGCCCCTCTTTCCCCTCACCGGGGAACACGGACTCCAGCCGAACGCTGACGCCGCGTTCGGTTAAGTCAGCCGAGCGCTGAGCCCTTGTATTTGTTGTCCCCATCCACCTAGTTCTAAAGTTAACCGCTTGGGGCGCCACGGTCTAATCTCCTCCCCAATACCTAAAGCGACCTCTTTCTTGTTGTCTCAGAAATGTTTTGTAACATCTATCAGTGATATTGCCACGCGCGTGGCCCAGCGAGCGCATGGCCGAATGGTTACCGCGCTTGGCTCTCGCGCGGACCCTCTCGCGCGGAGGCTCTCGCGCGGAGGCTCCGGGTTCGACACCGGAAAGCCGACTTCTCTTTTATTTATTCCTTTAACTTGACATTCTGGAAAGTTCGAGAATTTTGTCGTCTGATCGAGTTACGAATGCTCTACGCGCCGAACTTTCTACGCAGAATGTTCCAGAAACCCACGCGGGTACAAAAGGTGCTCCGAGTGGCGGTCCGGAGTCGTCCCCTTAAACGTTTAGTTTCTTTAGTTATTCGCCGCCTCATCATTTATCATTCGCGACAATATTTTGCTCCTTATAGTCGGACAGCATAAAATAGCCCTACGATACTTTTTTTTTCTTCCCCGTTTTGTGTTGTTGCGTGCTAATAAACCATTCTGGTAACCCAGATTTGCGTAGCTGCATAATTGTCGTTGTCAATGACGTCGATACAAATTAAGCAATGCGGAAGTATCTTCAAAAGTAACTGAAATACATTTTCAAGTATTTGTACTCTACTCAAGATACTTTACAGTGAAAGTAACTTGAGTAGTATTTTACATACTTTATGAAGCAGGTATTTAGTAACTTAACTTAAATACTTTTATCGAGTATTTTGTCCAACACTGGTTCACACCCTTGCAGCCGAGTAAAACAGAGGGAGACAAGACCGGTTTTTAAGCCTCTTGCGGTGGCGGAGGACCAGCTCCGCAGCAGCACATCTGGTCCTGCGACGTTGCAAGAGGCTTAAAATCCGGTCTTGTCTCTCTCCGTCCTACTCGGTTGTGTGTGAACAGCGCTTAAAGGCCCGTTCACACTCTTGCGACCGAGTAAGACCGAGAGAGACCAGACGAGTTTTTAAGCCTCTTGCGACATCTTAGGACCCAATGCGCTGCAGCGGAGCTGGTCCTATATAAGACGTCGCAAAAGGCTTAATAACCAGTCTTGCCTCTCTCGGTCCTATTTGGTTTTAAGTGTATACGAACAGCGTTTAGCTCTCAATGCTGATTCACACACTTGCGTAGAGTTCGACCGAGTGCAACTGCAACGGCTTGCGACGTACGGGTTGCTATGGAAACAGCTGCCTCGGCTCCAACAATACCGATCCTTACCCCGTTCTGTTGGAGCCTACGATGCTGTTGACATAGCAACCCAATGTCGCAAGCCGTTGCAGTCGCATTCGGTCGGACTCACGCAAGTCTGTGAACCAATCTTAATGTCTGAAGCACAGCTCATGCATGCTCTATGCTTTGCTTTGCCATTTCCCAGTACATGACTATGATGAACACTGACGGTATATAATTAGCGTCTCATCACGTGGCCGCTTGTTCTAATTGCAACTTGAAGAAGGAAAGCAGCTTCAATCATTAATTTTTTTCCGCGTCTGCCATTGCGGGTAAAGGAAAGCTAATGGATATTGTTTTGCAAGTTACCAACGTCTCGAATTATTTCTTAGCGGTATTTACTGAAAACACAAACATTGTTTTACGACCCACTTTCATATCATTGAGGCACCCAAACGTGTTTTCGTTGTTGCTGTACTGCCTCAGAAAGTTGTCCCCGAGAATAGAAGCGTTCGAAGGACTAAATGTGACTTAATAATTAATTCGACGTTTTATAGAACTACAAGTGTGTACGGGAGGGATACCTGGAATGAAAGATCTATGGTGGACAGCCGAACATCGGCAGCCGCTCTAAGTATCACAAGAGCGTTGTTCTCAGGTTCTTTTCCAAGCTTCATCCACGTCCACATTTTGCCTAAACTTCACAGTTTTTGGGTTTAAAATAAAAGCAATGGAGGATTACTTACGACAAGCGACGCAACCATAATTGTCGAATTAACACCCATAAACGTAGACGGGAGTCACTTAGGAGTAATAAGTATCCTCTGAAGAAGCAACGAAAAAAGAAAAAAAGGGGAGGGGGTATTTTAAAAGCATACCGTGTTGTAAAGGTTCCTCTACCCCGCATCTTCGCCACAGATCAGAAAGCGACGCGTCAAAGACTGCTTTGTTTTCAAAAACACTCTTGCCAGAAAGCAGGTTTTCATAGTGACAGACGCTTGCGCGATTCCTCACGACGTTGCACCAAGCGAGAATAATTTGTGTCTCTGGAATACACGGCGTGCACTGAGCGCGAACCTTGCATTTTGCACCACCGGACCTGATTTTCTCAACAAAAACAAATCGCGATGACCACCAGCATATAGTCAGGTGACGTCCCGTGCAAGCCATGTTAAACAATTCTGTGTTCTGGCGAAATGTGATGCTCGCTACACTAGCAAACGTAGATGACTGAATTGTCAAATTGTGCAGTATATATATAGCAGTCTGGCGATGACATACGGCAGCCTAGTAAAATGTTAGAGCGCATGACTTATAATTTAAAAAGCAGAGTTGTAAAGTGACGGCCCAAAAACAAGTGCAGGTATAACCAAACATAAACATTAGCCTCCCGAGGCAGGAATTTCGCGAAGTTTTGAGTTCGTGCAAGCTGATTCCCAAATGTGATTGATTTTAAATTATAAGAATCTTTGTCTCTCCTTTGCGTTATTTATCTGTAATTAGATATATAATTACATCTTTATGTTGTTGTTGTTGTTTTTGCAGTGAGGCATCGTGCATGGGATTCTTTTGTAGAATACCATTTATTATCTCTCCCTTTCTACACATTTCGTGTATTTGATTTCAGTTCTATCATGTGGGCACAGAGTCCTTTCTTGGCATACCCCGCGATGCGGTGTTTCACACTGTCAAACGGCGAACAAAAAGCACGTTTCCGCACATCGGCTCAGCTGACGTATTTGAGAGCATCAGCCTCCCGTGTCGGTCTCAAGCGGTTATGTGAACTTCCTACAGTAGAACTTATTGATGATAATACGCTATATATAATTACTGACTGAATATTTGACAAGATAAATAAAGGGCCGATCACGTTAAAGAAATACATGATAAGCAAATGCTCCCCAAATTATCTGAAAGATGCTCTGCAACTCTTTTCCGACATTTTTATTCTCGATAAGCAGGTGTATGAGCCATAAACAAACTTCTGATTTTAAAGCTGATTTAAATAACTACGTGTTCCTGACACATGTATAATGTCTCACACATATCGAAGTATACTATTGCCTCGCTTATGCTATTAAAAACAATTTTATGTCTGTGGGCTGGATAAAAACATCGTACACAAGGGCGCGTGGTGAAAATATGATGATTACGCACGCAAACCTTCGGAAAGTAACCCATTAAGTAGCTGCCATGTCGAAATACTACTTTGTCGTGTTTAGAAAAAAAACATCAATTAGCGAGCGTGAAGTGCAAATTGAATTGACCGGCATCTTGTCAAGAACAAACCTCAACAGTCAGGCTATGTCAGTTTATCCCATATTCAAAAATGTTTACTTGGGTACGCGCTAGTAGACAGATTTGATCTGAGTACGAAGGTGCATACAGGTCAGAGTGAACAATTTTCATCACTCCTTTCTACATGATACTTCGCCTGCATCACGGTGCTGACTGTAAACAATATTGGTTAGGAAAACCAATATTTGTGAGTGCCGCTCAGTGTGTCTATAAAAAGGTAGACAAAAGAGCTTGTCCTAAATCTCCCGTGGCATTTTGAAAATATTATAAATTTTAAGTCAGGTGTGTCATGTATACATATTGTGAAACGTATTTTGTAAACCATACACTCTTAGTAAAAGGGTCTCGATAGCCCTCCCTAAAGGGAAGAACGCTCTTGTAACCTCTGTTTCCTTAGAAAGAAAGAAACTTTCGTCCTGAAAGCAGGGGAGCAAAGTTCCTCCGTCGCCTGCATCTCGTTATGGCGGCCCCGAATCTAGCAAATTGAGCTCAATGAAGCTTAACAAGGACTCTACGTCTATAGTACGGGCCGAGAGGAGCACCATATAAAAGCGTAACACGAGCTTTCCCCAAACTGTATTTATTTCCGAAGCCAGCTTCCCCCCACAGGTAAAGAAACTTGCGTTTCGAAAGAAATCACTCAGTCTTCTCACCCTCAGCACTGCGATGTTAAACTGAGATGACTGGTACCCAGTTATTTCGCGAACTTTACGTCTTACCTTTGCTATTCCTCAAGCCACAATTCCGACGTCAACCACACATCACGGAGGAGTGGTAAACCATTCGCGAAACCAAAAGTCGCTCCCAAAGAGAGCAAATTGGAAGCAGCCTTTTTGACTCGTTGTTGCACGGTGGCATGGTAACAAGAAATTATGGCGAAGCGTGAAAGAAGGTTAAATCGCTTGCCATCAGATGGCAGGGTCAAACAGAGTAATTGCAAGTGGCTAGGCTAGGTGACGCTACGTACCGCCCAATGTATGTGCAACAAAAGATATTTGTATTTGCTCACCAGCAACACACATGTAGATGGGTGTTTTCATCTCAAATCGGGCAGGCTAAAAGGGTATAATTTTAATTTTGACGAAAAAAATATATGTTTTGGGGGAATTTGTCAAATGAAGGAGGGCGCCAACCTTATGTTCCCCAGATTTTTTGTTCTCGAGTTACGAAGCGTAGAAGCCGCAGTGGCAGAAACTAGTGTTTTTGCCCGCCGTCGCAGGTCGCACGGCGGGCCCTCTGCTGGCGCTAGTATTTTTCCTACACCTTTTTAACTTTACCCCCTCATTTAATAGGTATTATAAAAATATCTTGACGTATTCAAATATTTTTAGAAATTGTATTGTTTTCTAAACAAAATGTCAAACTCGTCACTCAGGTCGATATTTGGTCAAATCTGACAGGTCATTACTTTGTCTGTACTTAAGGTAAAGTTTCTTTCTTTAGCTCTATAGAAAGCCCAAAGCAAGCACATTATAGATATAATAATATAATTATGATATGTTGAATAGCCGCTCCGCTACCTTCACGTAAACGTTGTAAGAAATAAAAAATGTTGAACGTTTGAGATCGATTTTCTCAAAAACGCCATTTTTGTAAATTTTTATTTTTTAAATTCTTTTAGATATACTAGTCGACTACAAGAAAAAACAATCTAGAAATGTAATATTTTGGTTGTATGTCCTCTATTTGAGCCGCAATTGCGTGAATTGTGTGCTCATTTGACATTTTTAGATTGTTTTTTCTTGTAGTCGACTTGTATATCTAAAAGCATTTAAAAAATAAAAAATTTACAAAATTGGGGTTTTTGAGAAAATCGATTTCAAACTTTCAACATTTGTTATTTCTTACAATGTTTACGTGAAGGTAGCAGAGCGGCTAGTTTACAAATCATAATGATATTATTATATATATAATGGGCTTGCTTCGGGCTTTCTATAGAGCCAAAGAAAGAAAAAGACGAAGTAATGACCTGTCAAAGTTGACCAAAACTCGACCTGAGTGACGAGTTTGACATTTGTTTTAGAAAACAATACAATTTCTAAAAATATTTGAATACGTCAAGGTATCTCTGTAGTACCTATTAAATGAGGGGGAAAAGTTAAAAAGGTGTAGGAAAAACACTAGCGCCAGCAGAGGGTGTCAAACACGCAACCTGCGACGGCAGGCAAAAACACTAGTTTCTGCCACCGCGGTTTCTAAGCTTCGTAACTCGAGAACAAAAAGTCTGGGGAACAGAAGGTTTGCGCCCTCCTTCATTTGAGAAGTGCCCCAAAACATATATTTTTTTCGTCAACATTAAAAATTAGACCCCTTTAGCCTGCCCGATTTGAGATGAAACCACCCAGATACATTACACATCCCACTAGCAACGGCTGAACAGAAACATTAAAGGGGTACGGAAACAAAAACTGAAATATTCAAATTTCGTTCGGAAATGAGTCAAGCATGACGGATAATAACCGTAAATGATAATCGCACGTTTGTATTTTGAACGATTGGCTATATTTTTCGTTCCAAACGATGCACTCGAGCAAGCGCTCGAAGAGAAGCGAACGGAGAGCGCGATGCGTCATGGGATATCCGGCACAAACAAAAACAGAAAGAAAAGATTCCCCGCATTCGTGACGTTGCAAGGCTGGCGGAGTTGTGAGCTTTGCCCTTGGTGGCGTTGTCAGCGTTGTGGTGGTGCCAATAGCGTCAACGCGTTACAACCGAGCCGTTCGAAGTACCCGTGGGGTGACGAGCGTGTGGCTCGGCCAAGGAGCACGTAGCTTCCACAGCACTGTCAGATTAGGGCTGAACGGGGTGGGGAAAGCAACTTTTGTCCGAGTTTTGAGCGACTGGCTAATCTTCTAGGGGGAGAATGGCTGTATCCGGGTGCACAAACGAGGGTCAGAGAAAGAGGGGAGTCCACCCTTTCCGTCTTCTTGGACTGTTTGGTTCAATGCGTGATTTGTGAGTTGAGGAGGAAAGCTAAGAAGGAAAATATTGAAATGCCAAATAGCGGCGCTGCTCCGATGGAATCTGCTACGTCACGACTACGTAGCAAGTTCCCCAACGTTGCTAGATTACCTCCCAAATAGGCTCCGCATGCATCCACCAGGTGCATATTGAAAGATCGTTTATTTAGCTTTAAAATTAGTTTTCTTGTGCCTTTCAACGTAAGACTGGTGTTTCTGAGGTTAGGGTGCAACATGCAACACATTCAAGCTAGAAAATGAGCGCTGTAATTTCGTTTCCCTACCCCTTTAACACTAACCCGATCACTACTTCTGAGCTCTACAAAGAATTGTATTGAATGTATGTTTATACAGCCTTAATGTTTGTACGAGGGATGCCGCGAACTTTTTTCGAACCGAAGGTTCGATGATCGAATCAAGCGGTTCGAAAGGTTCGAAAGATTACGAATTTTCTAACTTTCCATATCGATAAATTCAACGGAAGTCGAATTTTCGAACTTGTTCAACTAAAAAATGCGACGCTTTTCGAAATTTCGATTTTCGGACGTTTAGAAATTCAATGTTTTTCGAACCTTCGAACTTATTTCACTTAAAAGTTAGATCCTTTTCAAACTTTCGAACTTATTACGCCGCAAAATTCGATGCTTTTCGAACTTCTGAACTTGATACACTAAAAAATTCGATGATTTTCGAACTTTCAATTTTCTTGCACTAAAACTTCGAAGCTTTTCGAACTTTCGAACTTCCTACGCTAAGAAATTTGATCATTTTCGAACTTATTTAAATAAAGAATTCAAAACTTTCCTAACTTTCGATTCCTGAGAAGTCAAAAGTTCGACAAACTTCGAACTTTTAGGGCAAAAGTTCGAAGTTCGTCGAACTTCGAAAGTCCGGTGGGCGGTATCATTGGGGTTCAAGCAGTAAGGTACATTCGTAATATTTTTTTATTTTTAATTTTTACATGCGGTGCCGTATTCCTTGTGAAAGACAATGGTGTTTATTTCAATGTTCTGGCATGCTTAGTTTTAAAGAAATTAATTCCCGAAGTAGCGAGGAAGGACGGCGGGTTTTTGACAATTGTCGTTTGTGCTATATTTGAAGCGCGCTATAGCCGAAGCTATTTGTGGTAGAGATGTTAAACGTTTTAAGAATGATCTATGTACTGCCTAGGTAATTTTCGTCCTAAGATATGATTATTGTTGGTCAACATGAGTTTCGAAGAAATGTCCAAACATGTATCTGCGGGCAATTATGCCCTAAACTTGGTAATTTTTTTCGTCTAAATTGTTTGAGGTATCGCATTTAAATTAACACCACAGACAGTACATATCATTGCCATCTGCAGAATACAAAATAATGTATTTATTGTTTTTTCACGCTGAGGAATAAATTAACTCATGGGGGAAGATTTCTAATATTGTTCAAATTCAGCACGTCATAAAAAAAACATTTTTTTTTTTATTTTACGTTTCTGGGATTGTTTCTTTCAGCCTGTACACGTTTTTGGTCGGAGGAACTTCTTTCAGTGTTTTGAGCCTCTGAATATGCAAAAATACAACCCTTCTGGCGGGTTCTTGATAGTTTGTTTTTTCTCCAGCTTTTCATTCCCGCATTTATTGTTATGTTTAATTTTTTTTAACCAATGGCAGAGTTATTTAGGTTGAAAAGAAATAGCTTTGAACTTCCGAACCACTAAGCATGTGACGAGTAGTGCCTTCTGACAACGAGTTTCTGACAATGACAATAAACGCAATCTTTTATGCAGTGAAGAGCGACAGTAGCCATACATATGCATAAATAATTTTAGATTAAAATAAGCTCTACCACGCCCTCTTTCCCCGTATTGTTTTCTTTAACAGTCCGAAATATCAGGAAGCGGAGGAAGGGGGGCAGTGTTGGACAAAATACTCGATAAAAGTATTTAAGTTAAGTTACTAAATACCTGCGTCATAAAGTATTTAAAATACTACTCAAGTTACTTTCACTGTAAAGTATCTTGAGTAGAGTACAGATACTTAGAAATGTATTTCAGTTACTTTTGAAGATATTTCCGCACTGCTTAATTTGTATCGACGTCATTGACAACGGCAGTTATTTAGCTACGCCAACCTGGGTTACCAGAATGGTTTATTAGCACGCAATAACAGAAAACTAAAAAAAAGGTATCGTAGGGCTATTTTATGCAGTCCGACTATAAGAGCAAAATATTGTCACGAATGATAAATGATGACGCGGCGAATAACTGAAGAAACGAAACGTTTAATGGGGCTAGCGTCGCAGGCGTCGATGTCAGCGAAACAGCAGGATCGACCGCTGGGGCGAGACTGACTCCGGACCGCCACTCGGAGCACCTTTTGTACCCGCGTGTGTTTATGGAACATTCGGCGTAGAAAGTTCGGCGCGTAGAACTTTCGTAACGCAATCAGGCGAAAAAAATTCTCGAACTTACCAGAATGTCAAGTTGAAGGAATAAATAAAAGAGAAGTCCGCTTTCTGGTATCGAACCCGGAGCCTCCGAGCGAGAGCCAAGCGCGGTAACCATCCGGCCACGCGCTCGCTGGGCGACGCGCGTGGCAGTATCACTGACAGATGTTACAAAACATTTCTGGGACATCAAGAAAGAGGTCGCTTTAGCTATTGGGGAGAAGATCAGATCATTCCGGCCTGCATGAACGATGCAGCATGCACGGTCCTCAGCTAAGCACAAAAGCCGAAGTGGGTCAAGCTCGCATCCAGGGTTGCCAGGTAGGTTTAGCTCAAACCGCCAAAATGCCAAACGGTGTAGCCCAAAAGTAGCCAAATGCAAAAAATGTGTATAGCCAAAAAGTAGCCAAAATCCAGCTGAGTGTCAGGGTCCACAAAATTCAAAATTATGCTCTCGCAAGCAGGAACTGGAGCCGGAACTGCATCTGCATATATTGTGTAAAAGAAGCTTCCAAGAACAGCAACATCTTGAAATGTATATGAAGCATTTTATTGGAAAAACACACACAAAAAAGTATCGGCATTTTTAAGTATTGACACACGTTTGTACAGTCACATAGAGTTAACAATCGCTCGTGCAGGGCTGGCTGACATCATACATCACTTGCGAGTTGAAGCGCACAAAAAATTCTTCTGTGGGCTTGAAGTCCTTGCAGCACTCTTTCTTCCCAAGGAATGCGAACTTCACAACTAGGTTCACAGAAGCGATGCCATTAGAACTGAATCTAGGTCAAAGCCGTGGTCCTGACGTCATGCCTACGCATCTTCACAGAAAACCTTGAAAGCAGGAATCCGTAAAAAATGGACTGTTGATTTGTGTTCATCCTAAAGTGTCTTTTATCTCTCTGCCCTAAAGCAAGCACAAGAAAAATAAATAATAGAGACCTCTGTGTCTTCGTGTCCCTTTATATTGCCCGCAGTCTCAATGTTTGTCATGTTGAATTATTTTTCTCCGTCATGATTTGAAATAGCCCAAAAATAGCCACATAGCCAACCGCCACATTTTGACGCCAAATAAAAAAAAAGTAGCCCAATTTGGCTATTAATAGCCCAATCTGGTAACCCTGCTCGCATCCTCTGAAGACTGCTTTTGGGACAGATCCGGCACCTAACGTCATGGACATTCCCACAAGGCCTGTAAGCACGTGCACAGGCCTTGTGTTGGGTAAACACTGAGGTGTGGGGACAACAAACGGGATAAAGCGTCTCGCCGATAGTGACATCGCTGAATATCACATCCTGCGGCGCACCTTAGACGCATCGTTTAACTACAATCCATATTCCCTATACGGGGAGTTTACTATAAACGAACTTCAGACACGGATATGAGTGAATGGGTAACAAAGAGAACCCACATAATAGCCACGGCACGTCACCCTGCTCGCAGTTAGTTTCCTGTCCTGTTCTCTGCTTATCAATGTTGTTCGCGAGAGCAATAAGCGCCGGACTGACAACACAAAGAAAAAAAAAAAAAAAAACCTTAACGTTTTGCCCTAGCGGGGTCAAATATACAAAAAGCAAAACAAAAATGTCTTCTTTTTTGTGTGTGTCCACTTCTCATTTTCTTCTATTTGTTATTTCTTGACACTCAAGTCTGCATTGTTCTCGTAGGTCGTTTCCCAGTCTGCTTTCGCCTCCGGGTGGCATCTTTACTTCCGTAAAACCACACCTTTGGTTTGAGGATTTTTTTGGGGGAACAAAAGGCGCCTTTGGGAAGGCGAGGGGAGAACCTTCATTGTACGAACTTTCGGCTGAAATATGAGTCACAGTCGGAAAGAAAGCGATATTTTCACGAGCTCAATCTAAGTTACCGTAGCTAATCGGAGCTAGAAACAGGATTCGGTTGCTCGAAAGAATGTTCACGTTTCCTCGTGCCACGCCCAACCCACTTCATACCGAAAAACTCGGAAAATGGCGGAATGTCAAAATGTATTTAAGATAATGAGTACAAGATACTCGGAATTGTAATTAAGATAGAGTATTAAATACTCTCTATCAAAGGTATTTGCAAGATACCAAGATACTCCAAAAAGTATTTAAGGTACAGTATCTTGAGTAGAGTATTTGAGATAGGCACAAGTCTGGGAACTGGAGACCCCCCCCCCCCCCCCCCCCCCCCCGTTTTTCCTCTTCCGACGCCACTGGCATGATAGAACGCTCCTCGACCTCGAGTTGTGTCGGCTTCATTGCTTTTTGCTCGGCGTTTCTTCCGTCCCGGAAAATAAACCTCCAGAACAATTACAAACTAAAAAATTGTCAAGGTGCAGGCGAGCTGGTGTATGTTGATCATGATGCAAAATCCTGAGACTGTGAATGAAATTTGAAAGAAACAGTGTAAAAAGACAGAAAAAAGGGGACAGTACAACGTCTCAAACTCAGCTCAGTTAAGTTTGAGACGTTGTACTGAGCTGAGTTTTCAGCTGAGTTGAGTTTGAGACGTTGTCCTGAGCTGAGCTTGAGACATTGTCCTGTCCCCCTTTTTTTTTTGTCTTCTTACACTTTTTCTTTCGAATTTCATTCCCAGTCTCAGGATTTTGCATCATGTACAAACTAAACTTAATATATGCCAGCGTCACTCGGGCGGCGTTCGATCGGATTACTACCAGTGTGCAAGGGGGTAGGGAGGCCGTTTGCCAGATAGCTTCAAGGTTTTTCTGAGCCTCAACCATCTGCCTGCCCCTGGCCGTTTCGAACTGGATGAGTATCGTTAAACAGTGCGTTCGTGTGACCTCCCCCCCCCCCCCCCCCCCCCGGGCTGGCGGTCACAATTACTGACCTATGGTCACACGTCACTCTGCACTGGCAAATATTCCAGCACATCCGGGACACTCGTCGTCTCATTTAATTGCCTGACCAACTTCGCGCAGTCTAAATATCACACCCGGACTTTTCTAAACCTGATTTCGTGAAAACCAGTGAGGCGTGAAAACGTTATTTGAAACTGAAACTATGGAGGAACATGAAAGCCGGACTTCGAACTTTGCGCACTTGGACTTGAAAGAAATTCAAAACCTTCCAAGTTTCCTTAAAAAAAAAAAAAAATTTAGCCCTAAAAGAGAATTGAAACCTTCAAATTTTTCGAACTTTATGTAGAAATAAATTCGAAATGTTCGAATTTATAAAACTTTATGTCTATAAAAGTTCGAAACGTTCGAATTTCAGCTCCAAAGAAATTCGATATCTTCGAAATTTTCAACCTTCAGATCAAAAAAAAAAAGAGAAAACTTCGAATTTTTCGAAATTTAGACCCCAAGAAATTCAAAACTTTCGAATCCCTCAAATTTAAAGTGAGGAAAGTTCGAAATGTTCGAATTTTTCGAACCTCAAGTAAAAAAATATTTGAAATAATTCAACCCGAACTTTTAGAAACCGTGAAAGCTTCGAACATTTCAAATTTGAACTCTGTGGTGTTTTAAAGTTGCGAACTTTTCAAATTCGAACCTCGGTAAGGTAGAAGATATCGAAATCTTTGGAATTCGAACCTCGGTTCGGTTCGAAAATATCGAAACCTTTCGACTTCGAACCTACGGTGGTTCGCGGCATCCCTAGTTTGTACGCCTCAACGGGTGACCGGTCTCTTAGCTGTAGAGGTAAAGTTAAGCCAGTGCAGTACAACCTGCTAACCTGGAGCTTTTAACGTGCATCACGCAGTAGTGATTACACGAACGCGTGCCGATTCCCCCTTCTGAGCTCTGCGTTTCCGCCTTTTATACTGGTCGTTTTGAAGGTACGGATTTTCTCGGTGATCACCTAAGCAATAAATAATATTCACAGCATGTTCATTTTTTTTCAGTAATGTTATACCTCGAAGAGTATTTTGAACGGCTCAGGGGATGAAGTTCTCAGTAAAAAATAAACGCTCATGCCGTAATTATTTGAAAGTCAATAAATCAAGCCGCTCCGCTGCGGTTCCAAGCCATGTGTTTGCTTCCCCGCACGGCACGTCATAGCCAGTTTTTATATTGCAGTTTTTATTTTTTATTTGTGCTGTAACACTCAGGCTTATTCACTCAGGCGGAAACGATGCTTCACGAGGAGAGAAATCGCTTTCCGATCAACTTGAATGCAGTCAAAGCCGCGACTTGCGGCGGGTGTTAAAGAACCTCTGACACGCCAAAAAAAAAGATTTTTTTTTTTTTTCATGCTAGGCGTTGAAATGGCATATCAGGACATTACAAAAAAAAAACTGTTTCACTACAGAGTTGCGTAGCTTTTTATAAAAAAAAAAATAGAAATACGAGTCCCAGTTCAAAGTTCCCGCCAGTGTACTGTGTCGTAACAGTGTACCGCAAGGTGTCGGGGCGGTCAGAAGGGAGGCATCGACCTATGTCACTAAAAGTGGGTTCGCCGGAAGTCACGTGAGTTTCACTCCTCGTGCTCTCCGCCACCGTGCCTAAGACGTTTTTTTTTTTATTTTTTTTATTCTGCTCTTCGTACGAGCGATCGTAGAAAACGAAGTTTCAGTTCCACTAGCTCTTTATCGCTGCACCGTTGGTTAGTTTGCGTGCCGTAAAAGTTGAGGACGAAGAGTCAGTGGATCGACGTGATGGAGGTCAATGATGAAAGCGTTGCGAGTACAAGCCAGTGTACGAGTGCATGCCGTCAGTCCGATGATACAGAGCTATGAAAAAAGAAATTTAGAACGCTCGCAGAAATTAGGATTGCTAGCATACGACACGCCCGATCGCATTGCTGAAGGTTCAGACACCGAGGTCGTTGAATCATCGGATACTCTCCAGGCTTTAGATGCCTGCCGTCTAAACAATACGAACTGGTGAGTGTACCAAGTACAAGTAAACGTCGAGCATAAAGTACGTGTTTTGTCTAGAACATGAGTAGAACTTGTTTACTAGGTGCACATGCGGCCGATGCGTCGTGATGCCTGAATTCAAGACTCTTGAGTTGAGGTCTCACATCGAGACTTGTGAGTTTTAGTAAACTTCGCCTAGGGTTGTAATCTTCATCACTAAAGTGCATCGAGCATATCCATCGCCTACCCACGGATTCTATCTGTCCTGCGGGAACCGCAGTCAGCCACCGGTCCATCTCTTGTATGTCTCTCGGAAATGCATGCAGTGTGATCTCTTCTTCCGTTGCTGAAATACCGGGACAGTCCCTCACACAGCACCTTCTAGGCATTGTAGTTGATCACGTCAATTCACTGACTCCTCTTCTTCTACCTTTACAGCAACATTAAGCGATGAAAAGCAAATAAAAGAAACCTTGTCTGCTTGGATCGCTCGTGGAGCTGCGGAGAATAACAAAAATATTAAAAAACAAATATTACACGCGCTCGCGGTAAGCACGAGGAGGGATACAACTCACGTGACTTCCGGCGATGCCTCCCTTCTGACCGCCCCGACACCTTGCGGTACACTGTTACGTCACAGTGCACTGGCGGGAACTTTGAATTGGGCCTCGTATTTCTATTTTTTTTTTGTAAAAAAAACTACGCAACTCTATAGTGAAACAATTTTTTGGTAATGTCCTGATATGCCATTTCAACGCCTAGCATGAAAAAAAAATTTTTTTTTTTTGGCGTGTCAGGGGCCCTTTAAGTGTATAGAGCTACGCCATGGCGAGCTCGAAAACTTCTAGCGCTCATCCCAGCACGCCACTTGGAGGGCAGTTTCTCCAGGAACCGTAGTATACTTAAACAGCAAAATAAAACATAGTTGTTGTTTTTTTTTGTCGATTTTACCTACCACACTTCCTTAATGCTAAAATTTCGAACTGTAAATGTACGCACTTTCCGTCATATTTCCATACTGTTTAGTCCATACTGTTGTCTCCATCCCAAAGCGCATACGCTCTCGAGGTGGAGACAACAGGACATCGCAGAGCACAGTAAAATTGGCCACCGTACGATAGGAGTTACGGTTCAGACCAGCGTTCCAACATGAGTACCCTAGTGAAAAAGCCATTTGTATGAGAAATTTCTTGTGTCCAATAAACACATATGAATCATACAAGATATATAAGAACCATATAATATGTATAAGAACATATAAGAACCATATAAAAAACTTATAAGAAACTTCTCACAAATTTATTATAAGTTTCTTATATGTTCTTATATATCTTATATAGATCTTATATAGTTCTTATATGGATGTTATATGTTCTTATATATCTTGTATGATTCATATGTGTTTATTGGACACAGAAATTTCTCACACAAATTAGATTTTTCAATAGGGTATCCCCCTCCAATCACGGCCCAACCAGCGACATGAATGCCCGACGGTTTACGTCATCTCATCTTGTTGTTACACCACTGATACGCAAACACACGGTCACATCGGCGATAATTCCAGTCTTGTGCTCTCAACGCACAACACTGTCACCGCGATGTTGCTGCTATGTTGGTGACACGCAGAAATACAGAACCACGGTGATTGCTTGTTGGCACTCGGTATCGGAAAACAGAACCGAACTCAGCACAGAAGGCACCCAGGCACCCGGCAGCAAAACCTGCCTGTCCACAAGGTCCCACTATTATCCGCGCCGAGAGGCCTTGTGGAATTTTTTAGACAAGGCCTATTTATATGCCACATTCAGTCAATATTGAGTTTAAAACTTTGTTATCATAGTTTGTATTTCTATATAGCCGATATAAAAAAAATTACAAAGCTTGTTTTATAATTTTTTTTTTCAAGTTTGTTGGAATAGAGTTAGACCTTACTTTTAGTGCGCGGTCCCTCCAGAAACGAGGCTTTTAAACATAAATATCAAGATGGCGCAATTTTTTTTTCGATTTTGTTTGGGGGGAAATATTAACTGTGGTAAAAATACGAACATACAGTTTACTTTCACTACTCCTTTAATTTAATTATAAAAAGGTCGTGCACATTTCGTACCTTGACGGCGCGCAAATTCGTAGCTCTTCTTGAGTTTGGCCGTGTGTCCTGGCTCGAAGAGAGCTCCCTCAGGGAAGATCACGAGGCTCGACTGCAAAAAGAACCGGTTGTCACTTTTTGCAAAAATCCCAGACGGCCGCGCACGAAGCGCAAAACGAATTATGGGAACGTCCTGTACGCTCCGCTTTCATTCCGCGTCATCTACCATGTAACACTGAAGAAAGTAAAAAATAGAAAAAGAGAGAGAGGGAGGGAGGGGGCGGCAAGAATTTGAAAAAATCGTAACTTTCAAGTTCCGCTGAGGTCTGAATTTGAACCTTTCGAAGGTGTCAAGGTCACTGAAAGTTAGGGTTCAAAGATTTCGAATTCTTTACTGGTCAAGCTTGAAAAATTTTAAGATTTCGATTTTTTTTTTTTTGGTGTACAAGGTTAAAAGTTTCCATTATTTCGAATTTATGTTCTAAGTCTTCGAATATAATAATAATAATAATAATATATAATAATAGTTTATTTCTCATCAATGATGAAGGGGAGGCCGGAGAAAAAAGCTGCAAAGGAGCAGCTTGACGAGTCTCCGGCCCCCTACAGAGGCAGCACAGACGGCAGCATCACGGAAAGAGATAGAATTCCTCAGATTCTAATAAAATGATTACGAATTCATCACGAAAATTTGCGAAACGTGCGACAACTTTTATTAAAAAGTAGCAAATTTTTTTTTATGAAGTAAAGACTCCTTCCTTTTCAGTACTGTGGTTCTCACTGTAATACCATTATTACTCGCGTTTTATCGTAACTTACGAAGCAAGCGTACACCTGGTTGAACTGTTTGGCAAAAAGCCAGGAGGCAGTCCGGTGAACGTCCTTCCTACCTCTTTGCAAATCGGCAACAATCCGATCAAACACCGCTTCAATTCAAAGGTAGAACGAAAGAACGAGACGTACCAGACTACGCAAGCACCTAAAGGCCCTCAGGCTTCCAGAAAAGTTTTTAGCTGCTCTGGGTGTCTGCTGTACTCCGCTCGCTCCTAAGCTGAAACTTGGGTGGAAGCTACGTCCACGTTGCGCCAGTCATGCGCATCTCTTTGTCTACGTCACCACGCTCCCCCCCCCCCCTATGCATGGCTTGCACCGACGCCACATCGCGTACTTATGACCACCATGTAAGAGAGGGAAGCTGCTTTCGTAAGAATTTTGGGTGACGGGTTAATCTCCTATGAATCTTCTGTGAGGGGAACAGCGACGTCTGCGAAAATCTGGGAGACACAAAAGAGGCTATCAGAGCGCTCTTTGGATGACGTCACGTGCAAGCCATGTATATAGCCACACGCAGAGAGCTGGTTCAGGTGATAAGAGGGAGGCGGCTGATTGGTACGGCGGGAACGTAGCTGTCACTGCGGTCTCAGCGTAGGGGTGATCGGAGTATAGCGGTCGGATGGCCCGCACGATGAACACTGGACACGGCGACACGGGCACGGCGCCCAACCGTGCACCCCACAGAGCTCAGGCTCGAGAAGAACGCAAACAGTCCAAACCCGCAGGTCTTTCGAAAATACACCTGATCAATCTAAAGCTAGACGTCAAAATCTTTTTTTTTTTTTTTTTATCCGAAACGACTGAAAACGATGCCTGGGCATTACCTTTAAACTTCGAAACTTGGGAATTCAATATTTCTGAAGGAAAATATTTTTTTCCAAATTCCGAATCTGAAGTTTCCGGGCGATCCGCGCAAGCGTAGTGAAGTCAAATATTGAGCCGTCCTGCGAGTCGAGTTTCTCTGAAGCCTCCGAACATGCCGCCACCCCAAGTGTCGCGTTCGCCGGCGTCCCGCGACCAACCGGTTTCCTCCGTGCGTGCCGCCTATCACTACGAACAGACGAAGCTTCACTTTCGAGTTTGAAGTTCTTTTAGGGCCCTCTCAGATATCTCAAATTCTTTGAAGCGGTGTGAGGTCGAAGAGACCGCGCAGTGGACTTTTGTGAGCGACGTGATGGGCAACGTCGCGCCGGTTTTGCCTGAAAGGCTGCCCCGGCGGGAGTCACAACCGAAACTACGGTACGCAGACACCAAACCCAGTTGTTTTGACCGTTTGACGATTTCCTTTTCAAAGTCTGAGAGGTCGCCGAGCACTCCAAAAAGGCCACTTCGTCCGATTCCCCGACTCACCGATCATCCTCTGCTACATGCGTCGAGCGCCGCCATGTTTTCCGAGGGAGGATAAAAAGCCAGGAGGCGACATCACACCGGACTCCGATTTTCGGTATTTCAAAGATAAGGGCCGTAGTGCATTCGCAATTGCGTTCAAAAACATATTTTACGATTTCGGTTATTAGATGTTATAAAAATGTCGCTTAGAAAGCTTCTAAATTTCATAATATTTGACGTCACAAATCAAGAGAAGCGAGGAGGTGAGGAGCGGGAGAGAAAAAACAACAAAAACAACAAAAGTTTTAAAGTTTTAATGAAAGTTTTAATGAAAAATAAAAAGGCGCGCGCGCGTGGGAAAACGTTTTTTTTTTTTTGTTCGCTTGTAGTATTTTTTTGCGTGTCCATGGCTATAACTCGCATCGTTTTAGACAACGAAAAAAAAATACGACCTCTGGGGTGTCAGTGCCCCTTTAAGTTGGACACTCGGGACACAGCAGCAGCGGCAGCACGTACGACCGTGTGCTAAACCATATCTACGACTATTACAGCTGGAAAAGTCCGCCAGTCAAGGAAGCTGCGGCCGTCATCATTACTTTGGTAGCAGTGCCTGTCATCGTGGTGCGGCAGTCAGTCATCGTCACCGTCCTCGCAGCAGCTCAGCAGCGCCCGTCATCAAAGCTGTGAGCCGTGATTGGTGCAGGACTACGTCGGAAACCTCACGTCATCAACCGCTGCCTTAAAAAGCCCGGTCTTCGCTCCAGCGGCACACAGCAGCAGCGGCAGCACGTACGACCGTGTGCTAAACCATATCTACGACTATTACAGGTTGGTGAAATTCTACCTCGCTTGTTTTTTACCCCTCCGTGCTGTTGCTGCTGCTGCTGCTGCTGTGGTTTCCTTTGATTTGATACCAGATGGAACACACTTGTTTGAAATGTGCAGAAGAGGTATCAGACACTGAGGCCAAACTGACATGTACAGAGTGCGATAATTCCTACCATCTAAGTTGCTCTGGCGTTTCGGATGAAACTTATAAGTCAAAGGGCAACGTTTTGCGCAAATCATGGCGATGTAAAACGTGTAAAACAGTGACACGAAGCACTCAGGGTGCCGAAGAAGATAAGGAACCTAATGTAGCCGCCATGTTCGCATCTATTAACGCTAAACTAGAGAATCTACTCAGCCTTAAAGAAACTGTGGATGGAATCGAGAAATCCGTGCAAGCAATGTCGGATAACTATGACGCGGTACTAAAGCAGGTTGGGGAACAAGGAAAAGAGATCAAACAAATAAAAAGAAGACTAGAAGGCTTGGAAAAAACTGACGCTGACGCTGAAATAAAAAGGCTAAAGCATGAAGTCAACAACCTCGAATGGAGGAACAGAAAGCAAAATCTTGAGATTCACGGAATCCCTATGAATGCCAACGAAGATTTGCTGGTAAAGGTGAATGAGGTTGCCAAAATGCTTGAAGTGGCGGATGTGACAACAAATGAGGTTGCCAATATTCATAGGCTGGCATCTAGACCTGATAAAACCCCAGGCATCATTGTGCGCTTTGTTCACCAGCAGACCAGAGATAAATGGCTAGAAAAACGTGCACTGCTGAAGAAAGCGAAAAGTGATTGCTACATTCAGGAAAATCTAACAAAGCATGACAGAACGCTTCTTTGGGAAGCGAAAGAGTGGGCTAAGGAAACAAACTACAGATATGTTTGGTTCAGAAGCGGAAATGTCCTCGTGCGCAAGAAGGACCGGGAACCAGTGCATGTAATTAAGTCTCTGGATGATCTCGAAAAATTGGTCTAGTTTTTCCCTGTGTGTTAACCCTTAAAATATCTGTTCTTTTTGTGTTTCTTCTTAAATGACTAAGAATACTTGCACATTGTCTAGCAACAAACGTTCTGTGGCAGATGAGCAATATTTTCTGCCGTCAAATGTAAGCTCCTTCCTAGGAAACGAGTACAGCAGCTCTCTGAAATGTTTTCACCTTAATGTTCGATCAGCACGAAATAAATCGGACGAAATCCAGTTGCTTTTTGATCAGTTTAAATTCAGTTTTGATGTAATTATGTTATCTGAGACCTGGTTTTTCGAGCCTAGTGATGTTCTCAAACTATCGTCGTACAATACTTACTACCTAAACCGCACTGCTAGTCGGGGAGGGGGCGTGGCCCTATTGCTTAAAGATACCATTGCGGGTCAAATTCTCGATGATTATAGCTGCGTTCACAAAGATTACGAATTTTTTTCTTTATTGATCGGTCAGAACATTATCGCTGTTTGTTATCGCCCACCGGGCGGAAACCTTCCATCTTTCTTTACTTACTTAGAGTCTTTTCCTGATTTTGCCAATGATAATAAATATAACGTAATCTTGGGAGGTGACTTTAACATAAATATGTTACTCGAATCGTCATGTGAAAGAGAGATGAACGAGTTAATTAAAGCATGCGGATGCATCAACGTAATCTCTTTAGCTACAAGGATCACTACCGAGTCATCGACTTTACTTGACTTATTTATTACGAATTTTGACGAGTCGCAAACCAGATCCGGCGTGGTGGTTACAGACATCAGTGATCATTTAGGTATTTTCTTGTGTATCAAAAAAACGACTATTACAAAACCAATTAAACAGTCACGGTTGCCAACATATCAGAATATTACGCCGGACAGTCTAAACTATTTTAGACAAAAACTATCTAATTTTGATTGGAGCGATGTTCTTCTCGAGACGGACGCAGAAAAAGCTTATAATAGGTTCTTGAGCATATTTCAAAAGCTCTATGTAAGTTGTTTTCCTTATAAAACAATAACTTTCTCCAGAAAAGCACGTAAACCATGGATTACGAAAGAATTACTAGCGAAAATACGCACGAAAAACGAGCTTTATCAAAAATTCATAAAAACGAAAGATATCGATAAACTTAGTGCCTTTAAACATTATCGAAACCAACTAAACAAAGAACTCCGTAATGCTAGATCAAAATATTTTTGTGACTTCTTTCTAGCATGCGGAAAAAGAACCGATATGATATGGAAAAAGCTTAATTCCGTGTTGAAATGTATGAACGGTCCAAAGCATTTGGAAACTTTAATGTGCAATGGTGAGCAGCTAGTCGGAAAGGAACTGGCGAACAAGTTCAATGAATATTTTGTCAATTTAAGTAATGAAATCCCCGAGGATGATGCCTGCAAGTATATACAGTTTAGCAATTGTTCGTCGTTCTTTCTTACCCCAGTTACTGACTCAGAGGTAATATCTACATTTCAATCATTAAATAACAGTAAAAGCTGTGACCCCGACGGTATACAGATAAAGCCCGTCAAACACGTCATCGATCTTATCTCCGCTTGTCTGACGCATATTTTCAATCTTTGCTTTCAAAACGGCATTTTTCCGAAACGAATGCAGCTCGCAAGAGTATCGGTCATATATAAAAAGGGCGATAAAAACGATCTTGGTAATTATAGACCAATTTCAATTTTGCCAGTGTTCTCTAAAGGTCTAGAAAAAATGCTGCTCCTTCGAATGTCATTATTTGCAGATAGTCATAACTTAATCACCCCATCTCCGTTCGGTTTCCGCAAGCAGCGATCTACTGAACTCGCTCTTCTCACTCAAAAAGAATACATTCTTAAAGGTTTTGAAAATAAGAAACTAGTTCTCGGCTTATTCATTGACTTCACGAAGGCTTTTGATTTTCTTGATCACAACCTTCTAATTAAAAAACTCGAAATATATGGCTATCGGGGTCAGGTTTCGCTTCTTGTTCAATCATATTTGTCTTTTCGTCAGCAGTATGTCGACATCACCGGTCAATTGTCCGATGTAAAGCCAATTAAATCAGGGGTTCCTCAAGGAAGCATTTTGGGTCCTTTTTTATTTAATCTTTATATAAATGATATCGTAAATATAAGCAATTCAACAAAATTTATTATCTACGCAGACGAGGCAGCACACCGTATTGGGCCAACATTGGATTTGATGTGGCAAAGAATGGCCCAACAGTGGCCCAACGAGCCATTTGTTTCCCAATATTGGAATCACATTGGACAATAATGGACTATCAAAGCCAGTGGTTTTCCAATATTGGTGATACGTTGGCACAGGCTGGTCAACATTGGACTGTCAAAGCCAATAGCTTTCCAATATTGGATACACGCCGGCATAAGCTGTCCAATATTGGACTATCGGAGCCACTGGCTTTCTGATATTGGCTATACGCCGGCATAAGCTGTCCAATATTGGACTGTCAGAGCCAATGGCTTTCCGATATTGAATATACGCTGGCTTAAGCTGGTTAATATTAAACTGTCAAAGCCAAGAGTTTTCAAATATTGGTGATGTCATGGTATAGGCTGGTCAATATTGCATTGCCATAGCCAATGGCTTATCGGTATTTGTGTCGCCTAGGCTATAAACCCGCGACACTTTTTTTGCATTGAAGAGGTAGGAAAGTAAAAAAAGAGTCATTCACGCGCTCGCTCGGGGCGAGAATTTTATTTACCCAACTTCATGGGGCATACGTCGCCGGTGCTTTATCACCGCGATCACAAATACGTCCTTAGCTGCCTATAGGACTATGGCAGTTTTTTTGCCTGCTGCTCTCCCTTCGCATTGCCTAACCTCGGCGTTAAAAACTTAATTCCGTTTTTTAGATTTAATTATTTTTGTCTTTTCCAGTGTATTTTGTATGTATATGCATTCCGTAGCGTAACGTCTCCTACTTTTCCCGTGCCCCTGCCATGTTTGTATTTCTTTCTGCGTGCTTTCTTTTTTATATTTAATGTTTCTGTCCGCCGCTTACACCGCCAACCGAAGCGACTTCTACTCTCACTTTTACGAGAGTCTATCGCGCTAGAAAGTTGTCTATTGGACTCGAATGAAGTCTCGGGAGGGCTTCTTCGACTGCCAGTGCACATGTCATCAGTGTAGGAAGAGCAACGACGTAGCAATCGTGACGCGAGAGCATACTGCGCCTCCATCTGGCCGGCCGCGCTCGCTCTGCGGAAATGTGAGCGTGGTACTCTCGAGCCCCGTTAGCTTACTGAACTTGGAAGACGCTACTATGTCGTCGCGAATCCTTTGCTCTTCGAACGGTCGCGAAGCCGTTGCGCCCGGCGTATCCTACGCAGCATCTTTTCGAAATGTTTCGCGCAGCATCGCAACCTTCTGTCAGCGAGCGTCGGCCATCGTGCGTTGAAAGTCGGACGATGTGCTGTCCGTGGTGTATTTTATGTGTAACTCTTTCGTAAAAAAATTTTGAAGTTTAAAAACGCGAACCTCACAGTGTAAAAATAATTTTAAATTTATTGATAAAAAAAATATATATATATATATTTATATTATTTATTTGTGGACATCGTGCGCAAAATATAGTCGCGCTTATTTCTTCATTCTAAATTTTAATGTGAGTTATACGACGTAAAACAGTGTCTTCAAACTTGCCCCGTTTAGAATCACTTTTGGGCTGGACAGCCTCTTTAGAAATTCAAAAGCTGGCCTTCAAAGAGCTGTTCTGTTCAATCAGTATAGGCAGCAGGGTAGACGCTATGCGTGTTTTAGACCAATCATGTCTCCGGTTAGGGTCACGTGACTACAGTCTCGAAGCTAGTGATAAGGCAGAGCACGGAACCTGCCTAAAAGCCCAAGGCCACGCATAACATCCACTGCACTATCAACCTTGGGTACAAGTGACAAATCCTCTGGTTGGGTTCATTGTTGAGATGGGCCTGAAGATTAGCCTTTGTAAGCGCACCCCCCGTTCTGGGCTGCTTTCTTTCAACTTCTCTCTTTTTCTCCCTCTCCCTAAGCTGAAGGCGCGGTGGAAGCGTTATCACGTTGTTTGACGGATGACGCATTAGACGTTGACAAACCCGGAATGCCTGCGAAGACCGGACCTAGTTTCGCGTGTGATGCGGCCTGCGGGCCTGCTGTAGATTTCGCTTCTGTGGTAAATGTGGTAAATCTAGTTCGAGAGTTCCGATTACCAGCAGCGCATTTCGTCTTAGTGCCAAGTGCGATCTTCAACATGCGGATTGCCAAGACCATGGATATTCTTTCGGCAGCGCCTACACACCGGTGATCTTCCTTTGTTGTGGGCATAGATGTGACCACTGGCTTCGATGGACCGAAGACACGACGGACCGCCTTCTCTTCCATGTGAGTGACAAGAAGTCCTCCTGACCATTGGGGATAGGTATTCTTGGTACGCAATGTACGGTTTGTCCCTATCCTATGAGTTTGAACCGTGTCGAACTCTGTGCCAGGGGTTCAACGTGTAATCCAGAGCGATCGGCCCGAAAGGCCCTGTACAGCGCTATTTGCAAGTGCTTTTTATTCTAATAGACCGTGAGAGACGTTCTGATTGGTTATTTTTGTGTTCGAAGTCAATTTTTATTTACTTTTATTTTTGTGTGTTAAAATATGGCTGTCCTCTTGGCGGTAGATGTGTGCTGTAATAAAAAGTTCTCCCGGTACGTACAAAGCCGAATACCACAAAGCGTTGTGTAGTCCTTATTTACCAAGGTTCGGCTTGTTGGATGCGAGTGGAGTGTCAGTTATGTCTCCGCGCTCTGCGAGTGTAATTTGTCTTTACACGACAAGCTATTTTATGTGCGCGATTTATTTTAAACTCTTGATTGATTCCAGCGTCAACTTCTGTTCAACTGTTATGTTGTTACTTATACCGGGGTATTTATTGAACTGTTAATTTAGTAGTGCGTTTGACACTGGTGAGCTGAAGAGGGAGGCCAGCGGTTGCATTTATAAATTGTGAATATTATGAAGGCAATATGGGTACATTATTAACTACATATTTCCGTGCCGCAAATACCGTAAATCTTAAAAACGTTTTTTTTTTTTTGTTTTTTTTTTCCAGATCAACGTAGAAATCTTGGTGTTAACCTAAATGGCGAGATTGTAATTCTTAAGACTTCTTAAAGCTAGATGTAAGGTTGAGGGACGCCATGATGTTGCAAGAGTAGAGCTAAGCAATTTATGAAATAACCTTCGTACTATTTCATTGATTTTTTAAACCACTATAAATATTTTAATCTAGATGATCGAGCTCTGAGTAAGGACAAGTCGGACGAACAAAACAATAGTAAGCGCCTGGGCCGTCTTTCTAGAAACAGCGTCTCAGCTGAGACGGGGGTAAAGGAAGCACTGCCAAAGCCAGCGTACGAGCTGAACGGGACTCAAACCTCGACTCAAGACGCTCGCGCGTCCCAGCCTTTACAGTGCTTTCCTTCACCCAGTCTAAGCTGAGACACTGATTCCAGCAAGCCGGTCCCGGTGTCTTACCTGCGCATCTATTTATTTTAGAAGGCAGTACTAAGTTTTTTTTAAATACGAAATAACGAAAAATAATTCACTGGAATAGAAAGTTTATAATATGGAAAAGTAAACATAAGAATGTCGGTAGGCCTTTCCGGGATTTTATACTTGCAGAGCAACTGAGCCGATTAATCGAATAGTTAATTAAAGGGCGGCGAATAATAATGAGGCTATGTTTTAGTTTGATATTCATTATTGACAAGCGTAAGAGTGAACTGAGAGCCTCTGAAACCCTTCACCTGAACTGACTACTTCCATAAAGTCCTGCATGCAACACGGCGCGCGTTGCACTCTGGGAACTAGTTGGCCAGGGAGGAGAGTGGCGTGGTTTCGGTTTCGATTGACACGTCGACAGAGCGTGAACTATTAACGGCCGTTATCTTCTATCAGCATAAAATTTGAGTGGGAGAGCAGGGGGAAGTCGCGGTGAGCCACGCAAGAGCGTGGGGAGGGGTGTCGCGGCGGGCTGCTGCCCCGGGTGCCGCTGACCCTCGTGACGCCACTGTGCATACGCCCTCATAATATCCGGTGTTTCGGGAACCAGGGAAAGTGCCCCGGTCTTCGTTTTGTATCGCTCGAGAATGAGTGTACTGTACGTTCGTAAAAAGTCAGATAATCGAAAACGCAAGCAGCGCGTTCGGTCGTGGCGCGATAGCATGAGATGAAGCAGCGCAGTCGAAACCGAAACTGAGTGGCCAACTAGTTCCCAGAGTGCACTGCGTGGTATTTCGCCGCGATGGGGCGCGTCGGTTTTGGAAGAAGTCCATTAAAACCCCCGCATCTGTCTCTTTCAGAATCCTGTGGCCAGGCCCCTGCGTGGAATCCCTTTGCCCAGCTCTTCGCCCAGCCCTCTGCCTTGTCCACTACCGAGCCTGCCGCCGAGTCTGCCTAGGCCCCCCTGGTTGCACAATTTTGTTTTAAATATTTTTATTTGATTTAAATAAAAATATGAACTGTCAAACGTTATGAACAATTTATTTGCATGCTTTAATGATTTCTAAAGTGTCCAAATCTGGTAAAATTGCTGCATTTATTAGATTTTAGTATCATAAACAAAACAGTGCTTGAGGAAAAAGGGCAAGGGACTTGCTTGGTTCTCTGCACTGTTTTTGTGACACTGGTTAGAACACGGACTGAAAAATGACATCCAATAATGTCATAGACAATGGATGCAAAAAATAGCCAGTGTATTAGATTGGATGCCAATATTGGAATAGCCAATATTTCGGCCAATGTTGGAAGAGCCAGCGTGTAAGGCGCTGGATGCCAATGTTGGTTCAGCCAACTGTGAAACCTCTATGCCAATATTGGATAAAAGAAGCGCAAACCACGTTGGTCCAACGTGGGCTAGAACGTTGGCAAACCAGTGGTCCAACATTGGCACCAATGCTGGACCACCATTGGATCGGGTGGCGTTTTCGAAAATGCCAACGTCAGACCAATATTGGAACCAGTTTTTGCCAACATTGGGCCAACGGGGGTCCGACAATGGTGTGCTGCCTGGGACACGAGCATGTTGTTTCATGGAGATAGCCCCGCAGAACTCATTGAGAACGCAAACGTTACGCTAGCAAAGTTAAATACATGGAGTAGGTATAATGGGTTAAAAATAAATGTGAATAAGACAAAGGCTGTTTTGTTTCGTCCGAAGGGTAAAATTGTTAACATAGACGAGGATATAATGTTCGATTCTTCTAAAATAGAAGTGGTACAAGCATTTAAAACTTTAGGTGTCTTTTTTTCAGAGAACATGTCATGGGATGCTCATGTAAATTTTGTTACATCAAAACTGTCAAGCATTGTTGGCCTAGCGTATCGTCACAAAGATATTTTGCCTTTTAGAATAAAGTTGCTAATATATAACTCGCTATTTTACTCACAAATTAATTACGGCCATTTAATTTGGGGAACAACCACTCATACAAATCTACAAAAGATATTTTTATTACAAAAAAAGATTCTACGAAGCATTTGCAATGTTTCACCGGAATTTCCAACGGAAAAATTATTTAGCCAGCTAGATGTAGTAAAAATTTTTAACATGTATCGATATCGCCTATGTGTCAAATATAAAGCTGAAATTAGTATGAATGTACGACATCTTGTAAGCTTAGCTGACTTAAAAGAAAAAGTATATGCATATCCAACGAGAGTCAGGGAACCTTGGGTAGTCCCATTTTTCAGAACTAATTATGGCCTTCAAACCACTGCATTTACTCTTCCAACCACCCTCAACTACTTTTGTGCGCAACACATCGAGCTTGAAAATATGTCTGCAGATAACCTTAGGAACATAATAAGTCTTAGCCAAACTGATCAAATGTGAGTGGTATGTTTATATGCTAATTTTTTGTTATATCTATACTATTGCAATTGTGACTTTCCTGTTTTGAACATCTTGTTGATGTATCATTTGATTTTTCTGTTAAATATATTTTTCCGCTGCTGACTTTTGGGGGCTCGGGACCAGTCAAGCTGTTTTAACAGCTTTTTTCCCAAGCCCCCACCAACACTGTACCTCATTGTTGGAAATAAAGCTATTATTATTATTAAAGTCGGCGAGATTTCTGACAACACGATTGGCTTGCGCCAAGGCGCGGCGCGGCCTTGACCAATCGCGGCGCTCAGAAATCTCGCCAACTTTCTGGCGAAATCCCCAACTTGGAGACCCAGGTCACTGCCGGTCGTGTGTCGGGCTCACCATATCGACGGTTTTTTACACTTTATTTTCGGTTAATGAAGACATTGGGCACTGCAAAATGCAGCTGGTTGCTAACGATAACAGAGAAAGCGCCGATCCAGTGTTTGCTGTCGAGCGTCGGCGTCGCTCTGTGTGACAGTCTTTTCCCGGCCAGCCGTTGACACGGGGTAATTGGAGGACTCACGTTAAGAAATAACTGAGGTAAGGAAACACTTGCAGTGAAGCGCCTCGATCGAATTTTAAGCTTGCAGATCGGGGACCAATTGGCCCACACGTTACCTCGGGGAACCCTATGGGGTTATATGCGGGAGAGGCTCTAAGCGAAAGAGCCCGAAGGAAAACTCTCAGGCACGAGGCACGAGACCTGGTCGGCGAGACGAGTTGTTGCTGGAGCGACCTTAGTAATGCATCAATACCATTTTTTTTTCCACACATCATATCTAAAGACCCCCGTGTATATTTAAGGGTCAAATAAATTAAGTAAAATCTTCGTCTTATTTATATTTTGTTTTTCTTTAAGCCTTCGTGGGCAATGTTGATCGGAAATTCATCTCACTTTTGTTCAGAAAATCCAAGCTCATAAACTTTCTAACCTCAAAGGTTCGCGAGTAGGAAAATCGGCAAATGTTTTAATGTGACGAATTTGAAAGTTGGCAAATCGGCGAATTTCTTAACACAACAAAATTGTACCTCTGAAAATCGTCGAATGATTTCATGTAATAGCTCGGAAAGTTCAAAACGTTTCGAACCTTTCGAACCCCGTGCTTATATCTCCGAACCCCAGGTTCAAAAAACATTTGCGGCAGCTCTTCTGCAACCACCTCCTAGATAAAAAAAACAACAACATTAGGGCTGAGTTTTTGTGCGTCACTAAAGAAGGCCATCGTATATCGCAGATTGGGCCCCAGTGCCGCATCAGCGGTTGACCGGAACTGAATTTGTGGGAACACAGGTTCTAGCCGAACGCTGAGGCAGAATTCATGTCCAATTTGTTTCCTTATGGTAGCCGTTTTTAGCGACGCAGGAGAATTCAACGCTAAGGCCATTCTTATCTGCCCGAAACACGTTCTTTTTTTCAACGAAGTAAGCTCATTCGTTGATGATTGGGCTCCATACTTCCACCACAGGCGCATCTCTGTGGTAAATCGCAGCGCGCTACATTGAGAAACCAATTTTTGCGGTCCGTTCAAAGTGGGTTCGATCCCTTCGCGGCCCTCACGGCAGGTGGCTACGGGTGCGCGTACCAAATTATTAGGCGCGTAAATACCTTCCGCGCCAGGAACGCGGCGGCCTCACCGGCATGTTCTTGTTGGTGAGGTAGGCCAGGGAGCGCCGCATCTTGCGCACGTTGAACTGGTGCCGGTTCACGTAGATGCAGCCGTGCTGAGCGTCCGAGCGTCAGTGTCAGTGGTGCGTTCGAGAAGGACGCGCGCGTAAAGCTCCTTGATAATTCGTGGAAATGAAGCGTGGTGATTGAGTTACGGTGTAAGAGGAGACTGGGGAATTGTAGTAGACCGTTTCCGCAGCCCGCTAAACACCCGCATAGCGCTCCGTAATCCGCCACAAGACCTTGAACTATGCAGACAAGGCTGGCGGCGCGCATGCGCAGCTGCGGCGTTTTCTTCCCGGATACCGTAGCGGAGGAGAAAAACTGTCTACTACAATTCCCTAATAACATAAAGGACGCAAACCGGACGACACGTTTCTCGTCCGGTTTTCGTCCTTTATGTTATTCTCCTCTAACACTGCTCCTTGACAAGTTTGCGTTGGCCTTCCAAGTAGCGTCAAATGCGCCGATGCACGACGACCATGCCTCATGCGCCCTTAGAAACAAATTACGGAGCAGCACTGAAATGAGCGGCCCTTGAAAGCGAAAGGCGGTGGAGGATACCCTCGTGGCACGTGTCTTGCGCGTTTGCAAAACAACGGTTGCCGGTACTTGTAATAGAGTCTACTAGAATACGAGGCTGCGCGTGTAGACAATAATCGCGGCGCTGCAGTCGTCACGATAATAGAAGGTCGTTGCAGTTGCCAAGTTTGGCGAATATTGCATCAGGCGTTTGCAACCGTTCGCAACGCACCTATCGCGACGCACTAGCCATGCGCCGGAACCCACACCCGTCGCAATCTACACTACGTGCCTCACTATCCTGTATTCCAGTACAATGTACATCTAATTCCCGATGTCCCAGCAACATTACTACATGGTTCAGTCCCAGGGTCCAGTTACTTTAAGTCCCATTAGAGCGACAAACAGAAACACTCCGACAAGCAAGTGGGCGATGGTACCTTTAGCGAGCTTGCAGTCTACCTGTGTTCGTGCAAACAAGAATGACAGCAGGCCTGCCAGGGGTACCCTCATGTTGCACGTGCTCGAGGCTTTCCGGTGTCCGTTTTTTTCCGTTTGTCGCTCTATAGTGGGGCTCGGCCACGGTGTAAGATACACTCTTTAGGTGAGGACACGGCGGGGCAGAACGCGCGGCGCGAGGAATCAGATAGTGTTCGCTCGACGGGCATCCGAAAGGCTGATTATTCCGCGGCCACCGTGTCCGTAGAGTAACTGTATAGGCTCTGCTTGCAGAGCCAGAGTATCGCGTTCCTTTTTCTTTCGCCGCCATCTCCGTATTGGCGGAGGAGTGGTCACGTGGGCAGAACTGGAGCCGACTTTCGTGCGGGAAAGCGGCCTTCCAGAGCGCCGAGTTTCGGGGAAACATATTTTCCGCTTTGCGTTCAAAAAATATAGATCCTAGACTAAAATCGAACGAGCCGACATCTTCCTAAGTCATTGAACATGATGTGCGTCAACTGGGTACAGTACAATTCTGTTTTTTTATAACGCGAGCGATGTTTTAGGACATTCGTTTCCAAGGTATGTGAAGCAGACGACACGGACGACGATCGCGTTGCTCGCGTTTGCGGCTCTCGCGGAGTGATACGCGATACGCGACCGGCACATCCGACCATTTTGGCGAGTCGGCGAGCCCTCGTTCGAAAGCGAGGGGACGGCGTTTTCGTCAGCCGCTGCGTCATTTACCGCAATGAATTTTGCATGCGCGTAGAAAGAGCCCCGTGAAAATGACAGGCTGCTGTCTTACGAAGTGCATAAATCGAGCGAACAGCGGCAAGAGCTTGTACCGGATTCCGACGGCGAGACACGATTTCCAAGAGCTCTATTCGGGCGTCTCGAATTCGCGAAATGGCAAAAACATTAGATAAAAAAAAAGAAAAGAAAAAAAGTTGTCCACTATTTTAACATGAAAGTGCCGGTGCTCGACTATCCTCAGATTCGTATATAATTGGGACGCAAGAAGTTAAAGCACTGCTCAGTCTACATACCAAAAAAACTCTCTGCTAAAAAAAAGAAAAAGTCACAGGTTGAGCAGCGGCACCCGCTCTTCGATTAAAACAACAAGTTTGCGTTGGCCTTCCAAGTAGCGTCAAATGCGCCGATGCACGACGACCGTGCCTCATGCGCCCTTAGAAACAAATTACGGAGCAGCACTAAAATGAGCGGCCCTTGAAAGCGAGTGGCGGTGGAGGATACCCTCATGGCACGTGTCTTGCGCGTTTGCAAAACAATGGTTGCCGGTACTTGTAATAGAGTCTACTAGAATACGAGGCTGCGCGTGTAGACAACAATCGCGGCGCTGCAGTCGTCACGATAATAGAAGGTCGTTGCAGTTGCCAAGTTTGGCGAATATTGCATCAGGCGTTTGCAACCGTTCGCAACGCACCTATCGCGACGCACTAGCCATGCGTCGGAACCCACACCCGTCGCAATCTACACTACGTGCCTCACTATCCTGTATTCCAGTACAATGTACATCTAATTCCCGATGTCCCAGCAACATTACTACATGGTTCAGTCCCAGGGTCCACTTACTTTAAGTCCCATTAGAGCGACAAACAGTTAAGGCCGGTTCAGACACTTGCGTTGAGTGCGTTTGACTGCGTTGCGGCGAGAACCGAAAGCGAGTCACCGGCACATCTGTGCTTCGTATGAAGCGTGGAATCCAATTCAAGGAATCTTCTTGGCACGCGATATAAGCAGCAGGGATGTCCTGATGTCTCGCTGCCGCAACGCAGTCAAACGCAGTCAAACGCAACTGTGTGAACCGGGCTTTACTCTACGTGTCCGCGGCTGACAGCGTCGCCGGCGGCCAAACGGCGAAACTGTGTGAGAGCGAAAAAAAAAAATCTCGTTGCCATGACACTCCGGTACACCGTGGTCTTTCTGCACGAGCGACAACCTTGCTGGAGCTCTGCGCGTGTGGAGCATGAGGCGGCACGAGCCGTCTTTGCCGTGCCCACGGGTCGCCGAGTCATCTGCCGGCGCCGCTTGAAACCATAGTGAGAGAGAGAAAGAGAGAGGGTGAAAAGCGAACTTTATCTGCACTGCGCGAGGAGCGCGCTGTCCTCACCTGAAGAGTATTATCTTACACCGTGGGCTCGGCCAATGCAATACCACCTAGAACACGAGACCTGCGCATGACGTCGTCGTTTCTGTATCCCCGACAAGTGGTAAGCACGCTGGACGCTTGACGACAGACGCCGCCAAGCGGCACGCGAGTCCGTCTTGGCGTTGCCGCCTGCTAGCGTATGCTCCGGCGCTGAGAGTGACAAAGGCGGCGTAGCGCAGAACACGTAGAAACTGAATGGTCGCTCATGCCGAGTTCCTGCTCGCCGGCCAATCAAAGGCCCACGTTCTGGGCTACACTGCGTTCACCGCGCTCAACGTCCGAGTACAACAGAGCCTTTACGCTCGTTGCGAGACGCTGCAAGAGGAGGCGCTGGTGGCGATGCTGACGCAAGAAACGCCGCTTTAGAGCGGGGAGACCCGGGCGTCCACCTGGTAGAAGTAGAAGCCGTACAGGGGCACCGACTGCAGGCTCTGCTTGATGATGTAGCGCAGCTGGCCCGGGGAGCCCGTCCTCTCGGCGAAGATGTTCACCGCCACCCAGTCGACTGCGTGTGCAAAGCGAGCCAATCATTCCAGGGCCATTGCTACAGTGAACTATACTTTGTTTCACCTTATGTCCGAGCGTGGCCGACGTTATGACCCGAAGGGTCAATCTAACGTCGAGAAAGGCACACCGTCATGGCGTGCTCTCCGCTGTTGATAGGACCAGCGGTGCTCGCCGTCTTTCTCTGCGTGCTCTTCCGCCGGCTCGTCTCATCAAGAGCGAAGAACGCCATGACGTTGCGCTTTTTGGGCTGTCTGATTGGACCTTCAGCTCGTAACAACGGCCACGCTCGGACCTAGGCTATAGGTAGTGAGCTCAGCGAACCACTGATCTCTAGTATAGGGGGCTGGATAGCGCATAGCCAGCCGCTCGCCGAGCAGGGCGCAAGTGAAGCCACCGAAAGTTTGATGCTTATCCCGGAAGTTGGGCGTCTGCTGGGCTTCCTAGTGCATTCATTCGATGTTTTGGTCTGAAATTTACGGTGTCTTTGAGTGGGATTTAATAATCTTGCTCCGAACTAAATTTCAAAAATGAGGCATTTAAACTTTGAGCATATGCACACTTGATCAACTAGAACCTCAAAATGTTTACATTGAATGGCTTCCCCTGATACTTCTCGGGTCTGCATGCGCTCTTACTGCGCAATAAGCAAACTCTCTTGAGGTGACAAGCGAAAATTCAGCGTGCCTCAACGCTTTTCGAACCAGCACTCCGAAGGGTTACGAAGCCTGCCAAGCGCTTACTTCCGGAACAAGCCTCTTACTTCCGGTGGCTTCATACCCGTTTGCTGAATGCGCCATCCAGCGCCAGATATTAGAGATCAGTGCAGCGAACGCTCACGGCTGTCGCACATCATGCGACAAGGCGCCACGAGAGGGCGCCACTAAAGCGTGGGCTGTAGCAGCGCATGAATAGCATAGCATTTGCTACGCTATGGCGTTGTCGTCATAGTCGATTCGGCATTGCACATCAATCGACATAAGCGACAGAAAACACACCAAACCGCCAAGCCAAACCTGCTCGTCGAAGGCACTCGGAACGCTCGGATCCTGCAGTTCATGCTACCGCAGCGCTGCTGCGTACATCCGGGACCTTTCCACACTCGCCGCTTCACAGCAATTCATGGCGCACGTCGTTGTCTGATCTCACTACCCCTCCTCTAGTTCACTGTGAGCCCCCTCGCAGTGGGCGGCCATTCGGCTAGTTCGGCGAGGATCACGCGGAGGCTCACGCTATGGTGCCTGGAACGCGTCTTCGACTGGTGTGTTTACCGCGTCCAAAAAAGTGGTGACGTCATCAGTCACGACTGATGACGTCATAGAAGTGTCATGCTGTGGCCGGTCGCGATCCTGGCGGCGTCCCAGCAGCGGTGGTGGATGTGGCAGACGCCTGTTCTGCTGCAGATCGATCTCTAGTTTGACTGTCCATGGAAACTTCGGCGGCCAGAAGTTGGGACCATATAGTTATACAATAAATGCTAGAGGCTCGGCTGGAGCTAGTGTCTACGGGACTTTCGGTTGCAAATTGAACCAGACAGCAAACAGTCTGCTTTTCCAGTCTTCCTGGGTAATCCTATGGGAAAACGAACGTGATATTTTTCTCTTCGCTAGAAAAAAATTGAAATCAGCGTAGTTTTTTTACTCGTAACGGGTACATGTAGCTCTATTCACATCATAAAAGTGTAATTTATTTAGTTAATGTTTTTTTTATTACTGAGCGGTGTTTAAGTTAGCGAGAATTGAGGCCCAGGTCTATGTTGTACAGCATATGTCAATACAAGCTATCAATTTAAGCAAAAAAAAAACAATTAAAAAGTGAGTAAGGTTAACAACAACACTCGGCTACTGCTTTATCTGAATTATTCATGCACAGTTTGTAACGAATCCAGTACGTGCGTTCCATAACTCCATGCTTCATTCTTGTCGTCTCTTTTGATTGTTTGATTTCGCATATATTAGCATCCTTGTGATGTTTTGTCAAGCTGATTCACGCGGTGTGCTTCATAGCATTTACTATATCCCTAAATACGAGCCCTATAATAGTAGTCTCCAAAGTCAACACGTATTATACATGTGTATTAGGCTATTTTAGCGCAATGTTCTACGTTATGAATTATAAAGAAAAACGCTCTAACGGACACATATTTTTGTACATCCGATTACAAAAAGGTTCCAAACGAACATTTTATTCTGTCACGACACTAAGCAATATCTGCTCTTATAATCGAGCGCGAAGAGAAAACGCATTTGCGTTTTCCCATAGGAATGCATTACCGGAAGTCAAATTTAGACTGGTCGCTGTCTGCTTCAAAATGCGACAGCACACCAGCACCAGACCCGTGCATAGAAAGAGTTTGGTCAATGGGACGCGCGGGCAGAACCAGGGCATGCAACAGACGCAGAAAGATGGCTTGCCATGCTCTCTTGGCCAACCAGAAGCGGAAAATAATCCCCTAGCGGTGGTAGCGAGAAACAGTTTTAATCATAGGTATATGGTTTTAATAAGCGCGTAAGGGTTAAATGTAGTAACCCTTCATGGCTGAAAACAGGGTGCACATGATGTTTCGATCATGATCACGTAGACAAATGTAAGAAACGAATGTGCCGCTCGAACTCTGTTTTGCTCGGACAGAGTGTGACCGCTCGGACGACAGACTCCCGGCCCCCGGTGCCTAGCGTACGGATTATGTCGATCGTTCCGCTAGTCGCACTCTTCCACCATCATTTTCGATGAGCGTGATTGAAACATCACGTGCACGATATTTACAATCACCGATAATTACTCCGACGCACTTATTAAGTTTGTTTCTGGCGACCACCGCCAGGGTATTATTTCCGGCTTCTGGTTGGCCACATTCCAATTTGCGAAGACGCCCTGGAACACGCCCAGCACGCTTTCGGCCAATGGTGTCTCCTTATTTGCGTCCTATACTTCCCAATGGATGGCCAAACTACCTGTATATACGGCTCTGTAGCACCGCCTGAACCTCTAGCGTTTATTGTTAATAACTCTATGGTTGGGACGCTGTGATGCCCGCGACACTTTCGTTCGCTCGTGCATTTCGCCAGCATTTGTTCGACCAACCACGACGATAGCGACATCCAACGGCATGACCATCCGGCTTCTGTGACATCATTTGTTGCCACTTCGAGACCATTTGTGATGCACTGTATATGCCAACTGCGCTGAACCTCTAAACAAATCGTGGCGCCCTCATTCTGGGTAGTACAAGCTCTCTGGATTGGACCTCGCACTACTTATGGCACCTTCGCTGAGTTTTTATCGTTCTGTGTATCGCTGAAGAACGGAAAAACTCCTTTCGACGTCCGAAATCGGTTACATTCAACGCCGCAAGACAATTGAAAGTGCCAGATTCACGCCCCCCCCCCCCCCCACTAGGCAGACTTGTACCGTACGCATTACAAGTAATCAAGTTACTTGTAATCGATTACTTTTTGGAGTAATTTTGTAATCAGCTGATTACTTTTATTAGGCAATAATCACAAGAGTAATCTGATTACTTTTGAAGTAACAAAAATTATTTCTAACTGTTAGTATTTTTCCACGGGACCCCCCCCCCCCCCCCCCCGGCACACGCCTTTTTTTTTTCTGAAATGACAAAAATAAAATTTGCTTTTTTTTTCGAACGGAAAAAGGAAAGATTTTTGCGGAGCTGTAGGAAACGAGGTCAATCCCTTTCTATGTACAGTTTCTGTGGAATGTCCGTTTTTTTTGTTTTTTTTTTCGAGCTGGGACTGGGAGTGGGAAGCCCCAGGCAAGCCACAGTGCGTGACAAAGGCCATTCAGGGCGAAGTTTGAGGGAGCAGAATTTAGCTTTGTAAGTCCTTCGTTCAAACTAGTCCCCTCACGCACACACACACAGAAATAAAAAAAAAATAAAAAAATCCTGCTTAGGGTACCTACTCGCAGCCCGTAGGAGAACCAGAACCAAAGAATGCCTAAAGCGGATGCAAAATATAACAAAGCCAGTTGAAATATTTCCCCATTTCCCCTACGTGTTCTTTGTGACAAGCAATGTTTCGAGTTGAGAAGTGGTCGGGTCTTCCGCTAATGGATACTACACATGATCCGTTTCAAATCGTGGAGCTGCTGCTCTTTTGTATAACATGCGAGCTCATCCACTTGTGAATAATAAAATGAGCGACGCAAACTTTGAGCGACAACCCTTGCTCAAGCTTAACAAGATCTAGAACCCCCTCCGCTCCCTCCCCCCCCCCCACACACACACACTGGCGAACGCCCAAATCATTAAACTTCTTCAAACGAATTCTATGCTTGTGTCCGCATTGTGAAGGTGCAACGACCACGAAGAGGGAACCAGTTTTTCTTCTTCAATACTTGTGCAAATGTGAAATATAGGTTGGAGGTAGTTTATTGTTATGAGCGCTAAAGATGTGTCTTCACACAATAAAGTAATCGGAAAAGTAACGGTTCCTTCTTAAAGTAATGTCCAATTACTTTTGCCGTCGAGTAATCAAGTAATCTAATCGAATACTTTTTAGCCAAGAGTAATAGTAATTGTAATCGATTACTTTTTTTAGTAACGTGTACAAGACTGCCACTAGGGTACGCGCCTCTTATTTCTGCGTGGTGACGTCGGAACATCTAACGTCCCGATGCGGGTTTCTATTTTTTTTTTTTTTTTTTTACTTTGGTGGAACGCGTGAAATGGCGTCTCTTGTCTCACGCTGTTTGCGTGTTCAACATTTTGATGTTTCTTTGCATTTTCCTCGTTATCTCGCGTTCTACACCAGGGCAGGCACGCTTCTACATGTGTGGCAGTTGGAGACGCCCAAGCGTGTACTACCCCAAAACAAGACCTGGCGGGTCCCTTTTCGGAGCGGCCCCTGGGCAACGCAGGAGGCCTATGGGCGGGATAGGACGCGAAACACACCAGTCGGACACGCGCTCCAGGCACCATACTCACGCCTATTTCACCTACAAGACAAGGCCTTTCCATCCCTCTCGTCATCACTAGTGGATGTAAAGTCGTTCAGGTTTCATTTATTGCTCTAAAAAGAGTTTATAACGCCCCCCCCCCCCCCCCGCCCCACCTTTTTTCTGCCTTTATTCCAGGCGGCTCTTGGAGGTTTAATGGTCTAGTGGCCGCCACCCCTGATCTGTGTGGACAGCGGAGGTTCCCCTCTCATAGTGGGTCAGATACCTTGTTTTCTGTGCTTGGCGGACCGGAATGACAGCGTGCATGACGAGCGCAAGAGGTTTTCGCGAGTTTGCAAAGGATATTAAAATCATTGTGATTGTGAAGGGCTTCCTAATGCCCTGGAAAAAAAGTGGTTCGGGGTTTGGAACAACCTAGCCGATCAAGAAAGAACATAGTTGTTATTTTGAAGATGGGGTGGGGTCGTCAATAACCCTACTGCTTGCAAAGGCATTGATGTGAATGCCTTTGTTTGTAAGCATTGCTGTTTTCTTTTCTATTGGCTGCTCTACTGAGCCATCAGTTGTGGTCGTTGTTCACTATGAGAATTAGTAGGATGATCTGCAAACTCTGGCCCAAAATGTATGTGCCTTCGCATCGAACAGCTTTATATCGAGGGCCTGCAGCTTTATATAGCGCTACTGGTTGCACCTCTGGGCGGCATTCGCAACAGTAAAAAAATGTGGCCTAAACTGTCCGGAGGAACGTTTCTTTTTTCTTTTTTTTTCTTTTACATATTTTTTTTTAATCCTTTAAATAGCTTATATTCAGAGTCTGTTAGAACCATGCTTGGTAACAAGCGTTAACAATGTGTTTTATGTCTCGATTTATATTACAAAACTTGCGACACGTGACGCATGGGAAGAACTTTAATTTCTCCTTTCACGTGTGCTAAACAATCGATGCTATACGATTTCGCGGTGGACGCACATTTGAAGATATTCCAAATTGTTCTTAGCTATCATACAAAAACAACTTCTAAGCTTTGCGAAAAAACGGTGAGTGTGCAGGCGAGCTGGTGGATGTTGATCATGTTGAAAATAACCCGAGAGTGTGGTAAAAGATGGCAAACTTTGTGGAAGAAAAAGAACACATCAAGAAGGACGTCTCAAAGTTCCACGAAGTTTCTCATATCTTTTACTCGGGTAACTTTCAACAATCTCAATATCTTGCTGTTGGGGCCTTCCCTACACGGATTACCAATAATAAAGAGTTTTAGAATAACGTACGCAATTTTAGCGCACGCTAGCGCTAAATTTAGCGCTTGTATTAGCGCACGCGACGCAAGGGAGTTTTAGAATAGCGTTTCTCCGTCGCGACGCAAAAGCCCAAGCATCTCGCGCTTGCGACGCCATCAAGATACAGTAACAATTTTTATTTCACACACGAAATTCTGTAACTTTAGAAAAAAAAACAACAAGCTTTTTGGTCCAGAGTAGCATTTTAGATTTGTTTAAACATGAGAATGCGACGCGAGCGGTTGACCGGTCGTGTCCGCTTGCGTCGCCTTGGCAAGAGAGGTTTCGTGTACTGGCCTTCGCACATCGTACCTTCGCCGAGAAATGTTCGCGCGTAGCAAGCATCAAGTTGCCGGTGATCGTTGCCAAACCGAGTACAATGTCGTCCCGTATTGAAAATCGCAGTCGCGAGGATGCCGCCGAGGTCGCACTCACGACGCCGCCAAAGCAGCCGCCGACATAATCCTGGAAGCCGCCATTTTTATAACGCTGCTCGTCTTTGCTTTAGCCAACTTCTCATCACGAATCCTCCTTGGAAAAGCGCAAAGACTCTTTGCGTACGCACGCTATTTCCGAGAAATAGCGCACGCTAAAATTGCGCACGCAAAGCGCAAAACCTGATTTGCGTTCGGGGCATGCGCAGTGGCGACGGCGCTATTCCTTTGCGTACGCAAAGCTTTAGCGTGTGCTATTCTAAAACTCCCTAATAAAGCCCATACTCTTACAGAAGACGCCGGGAACGCCTCTATCGAACCTACGCGTAAACACGATGTGAGGTTAGAAATTGTGATAAAAAAGTAAATATTTTTTGTAAGCATTGGGTCATTCTTAATATCTAATCACGAAAAGTTTTTCTATCGTCTCAGTACCATAAAGCGATACAAAAAGCCCGTAATAAAGCTTCACAACCCGTTTCGCCTTGCTAGCAAACGACACAATGGCTTCGCGGGTTCAGTTCTTTCCGAGGGAGCACACGACCGAGTTGTATGAGGTTGGCGACAATCGACGAAACTTCTGCTCTCGGAATCAACTTTCTGTGGGATCGGTGTCAGTGGCTGAAAATTTCAAAGAAATAAAGCAAGGAGGCGGTGTCAAGCAAAAACACAGCGACAGGTCAAGAAGACCAGTCCTCGTCCCGTATATCTACAATTTTAATGCGAAAGCATTAACTGTCTCATGGAGAGAGCTGACGTCATCAGTCGGAAGCCCGAAAACGGCACCTAGTTTCCTTTGGTTCCATTGGCTGGCGCACGTCAACGGGGCTCCCATTGGCCGCTGCGCTCGTCAATTTCCACAACCGCTCACCCCATGGCGCTGCCTGTCCATCAGCGCGGAGCGTCCAAGGTCACCAGGGGAGCACACGCGCCGACCGGTGACGAAAAGTACGCAGCAGAAGGAAAAGGGAGCGGACGAGCGGCTTGCATGCTTTCGCATTCACAACTCAGAAGGAATGCTTAGGTGTACCTCGATCTTTGTGTCACGGCCTTAAGAAAACAGCGAACAGACTGAACCTTGATTTAGTGTTTTCAGCTCCGAACAAACTTTCCAGCCTGTGCAAAAACGTGACCACACCCTCAAATCCAGCATCCTGCTGCTCCAAGAAGCATAGAACGAACTTTGTGCCTTGCGTTGAGGTGGTTGTCTCTTCATTCCCCCGTTCCTGTGGAAAACAATACGTAGGACCGGCTGGGCGGTGTCTTAATGACCGCCTTCGTGAACATAACAACAACATTGTCAATGCCAACTCTGGCCACTTAGAAATTCACTGTCGGGATTGTGGGTGTTCGGCGCATTTCAACAACATCACCGTGTTAGGCGGAAGTGTCAACCAACTAACAAGGGAAATTATCGAAGCCGAGAACGTTATACGACTGGAGGACAAATGCGTTAGTACGCCGTCTGTAATATTAGTCACAAAAAGGGATTGATTATCTAGCCGCAAATTTATCTAGGCGTTAGAAAGCAATTTTTCCTTCATTTTTCATTTTGTTTTCTTCTTTTCAATTTAAAATAGCATTAAATTGAAGTAGAAGTAGAAGCAGAAGTTTATCTTATCACGCAATACAGGGTTGTTAGTGAGCGCTGTGTGAGTGTTTTGTTTTTTTGTATGTTTGGAAGCTTGAGCGACCGTTTTTCGAGTGCGCTGTAAGTCGACCAACACGACTCACATTTTATTACGCCGAACCGTTTTTCAATGAACCAGTAACCGTCACCTGAGATTATGGTTTCGTTCCGGTTCGGGTTTATTAGGGACTTTTAGCAAACAGTAACCGTGTTCTGGGTACCGCACAACCGAAGACTTCAAAGCCCGATTTTAAGCGCGCCCACGTGATTCCTTGACTGCGGGGTGCGCGCTTAAAGGTATGCTTCAAAGGCACAACTAGCGCGGAACACGGTAACGGTTTGCTAAAAGTCCCTATTACCGAATGTTCCTTTGCTCGGGTTTTCGGTTCGGGTTCCGTTCGAGACCCAGCTTAGAGCTACCTTACGTCTGAACCGATTCAACCTGTAGGAAGAGCTCGTTTCAAAAGTGAACGAGTAATGAACTTTCGTGGTTGTTCTTGAGGGGGCAGTAAGACTCTGTACACGGTTCATAAAGAAGTTCTCACATGTAGACTGGTGGTTGACCACGTAGAAGGCTCGCTCCTTCTTCCGCACGACGTCGCTCATGTCGCCGTGAAAGAACACCTGCGCGTTATAAGACACCTCAACTGACACGCAGGAACACTCCACATAGTAACGAGCCCATACTTTTGTCAATCCCCCGAGAGAAGCTGTAAATCAATCAATCAATTGCTTTCTCTTCATGGCGAAAGCACTTTCCTATCCTGATACATTGGTACCAAAGGCTAAATGATCTTCTGACGAGGTACCTGTAGTGCTCTACTTATTCTTCTTTAGTCATCATCTTAATCTTCAAAATATTATTCTTTTGGCCACTAGCTTCTACTTCGTCTTCTTCATTGTCGAGTTTCCCTCGAGACGGGACCTTGCGCCCACTGAATGAACATCATTTGCCTGATGGACGTCCCTGAGTGTCCTCGTCTTTGCCGGTGTCCTATGCCGGGACACTGCATCACCAACGGCCAACATTGGAGGCTTTCATTGCAGAAATAATAGAAACAAGCGGAAAATACAAAAAGGTTGCAAGATCAACCGCAGTTAGGTACGCTAGTGCAGTCTTGTGACGTTATAGTGGTTTCCAGCCACGGTTTTTACCCTGTTGAGACCACAGCTCTAAGAATGCAAATAGTAACACTATTCTGACGCCTTAACTTTATACGATTTACCCAAGCTTACGTAGCCTGCATATAATTTAGTTGCAGAAACGTTCAAAAGTGTTCTCCTGAAACTGAGTGTGATTATCTGGCATATATTTTTAATCTTTGTTTAGAAACCGCCACATTTCCCCAAAAATTGCAGATAGCTAAGGTAGTTGTACTTCATAAGAAAAGGAATAGAAATGACATAAACAACTACAGGCCTGTGTCACTTCTTCCAGTGTTCTCGAAAGGTTTAAAAAAATAATACACAATCGTCATACTCGTTTTATAGAAAAGCATGACATCATTACAAAATCCCAGTTCGGGTTTAGAAAGACACTTTCTACGGAACTAGCTTTACTGGACCAGAAAGAATATATTTTACGGAGCATAGAGGATAGGAATGTAGTTCTAGGCACTTTCATAGCCTTTACGAAAACATTTGATTATATTAACCACGAGTTACTCAATCCAAAACTCGAGATTTATGGTATCGGAGGACATGCAGCACTTTTCTTTAAATCATACATAGAAAGTCGCCAACAGTTCATTAATATTACCGGTCACTTTTCCGATACAAGATCAATTAAATCTGAAGTACCACAAGGCAGTATACTGGGGCCACTACTGTTTAATATATACATTAATGATATCGTGCTGATGACACCAGCCTCTTTTTTTCAGCTAAACATTGCAACGAAATTTCCTGTGGTCCTAAAAAAAACATAAAAAGTCTAGAAACCTGGGCTAGTTCGCATAATCTTATCATAAACAAGAAAAAAACTAAGGCGACCTCTTTGAACCCCAAAAATAGGAATATTATTCTGACAAGCGGCATTTCCTTAGACTCTTCTCTAACCGAAATAGTAAACACATTTAAAAATTTGGAGGTAATTTTCTCAAATCACATGTCTTAGACCGAACCTGTGAACTATTTAATTTCTAAACTTGCCAGTATAACTGGTATGTTATATAGACATCGTCATGTTCTTCCTATTGGAGTTAAGCTGATCTAATATAACTATTAATTTTATCTCATCAGAACTACTGTCATTTAGTCTAGGGTACCACCACAAAAACTAATCTGCAAAAACTATTTTTACTGTAGAAAAGGGTCCTAATTAGGATCATATGCAACGTGTCATATAATTTTCATACTAACGAAATTTTCGTTGGGCTGGGCGCTCTCAATGTATTTCAATACTGTGATTTTAGACTATGGGTAAAATATAAAGAGGAATATCGAGATATAAACAGCTTTTTGGTAAGCTTAGCATCCCTCAGAAACAAACCTATAACATATTCCACTCGCCATTCCGATTTCTGGGTAGTAGATGCATCTCGTACGGACTATGGTTTACAGATGATTAAAAAAACACTGTCAACGTTTCTGAACAAAATGATCCGGTCTAATTTCAATATAAAATCCTGTAGCATGTGTGATATTAGGGTATATTTTCTATTAAAGTAATTATGTGATTACACTGATTCCCTCGTAGGTGTTTTTCGTTTGTTCTTTGCTTTGATATTAGGAGATATTTTTCTATCAAAGTAATTATGTGATTACACTGATTCCCTCGTAGGTGTTTTTGTTTGCTCATTGCTTTTATTGTTTTTGCTTTATATAATTTCTTGCGCATGCTTTTGCAACCGCTGTGCACCTGTGAAAGGGCTGAGGACCAGTCAAGCTGCTTAGACAGCTTTTTTACTCAGCACCCATCATATTTGTATGGGAAATAAAAGCTGTTCTGTTACTGTTATTATATTATTACATTGTGCACAATTAAATTGTGACATCAACACATAGAGCCCAGGTGGTTTTCCTACCTCCAAACGTTTGAAATTTTAAAAGTAAAAAATGTACGTCTTTTTATTTGCTTGTTCCCTCCACCGATTTGCACCTCACACAAACCCGAAAGACTCGAGGCTCTTGCACGGGTGCGCACTCAGTGCGCACCGTATGGTAGTCACGAATTCCAGTGACGTACACGCCACCTGGTCAAGTGACTTCCATTGGCGGCGCTCAAGACATGTGACGACACAAGTGTTCTGCGGCACCATACTGAGGATTCTGTCAGGTTAGCTTCCGTGGGACAATATAAAGGTACCTTATTCGGAGATGGTTAAAGGGATTGTCCGGTAAAATTTTGTTCCAGAAAACAACTAAATTATATTGTCATTGCTTTTAGGAATATCTTCCGCACAATATAAGAATTTTTAATCATCCTCCGCACGAGTAATTGAGTCTTAAAAAGGTTCGAGGTACGCCTAAGCACTGCTTATAAGTTGTGAATGCAAAAGCATACACGCCGCTCTTCCGCTCCCTACTGCGCGCCCTGCCCTCGGCGGTGGCATGGAGCGGTGGAGCCGCTGCCTCGCGGACACGCAGCGCCATGGGGTGGCGGTCGTTGAAACTGACGCGCAGCGGCCAATGGGAGCCTCGTCGACGCGCCAGCCAATGGGACCGAAGCCGAAATTCATCAGCTTTTTTCCGCTCCTTTGGGATCGGGGAAACTAGGTACCATTGGCTAGGCTTTTCGCGTGGTTTCTTAGCTGGGAGCTGGCTTCACTTGGAGGAAGGATTTAAGGTGCCGTTTGGAGCGGTTTCAAAGCTGATGACGTCGGTTCGCTCCATGAGACAGTTAAGGCTTTCGCATTAAAAGAGCCCACTTGCTCAAATTGCACACCCAATTCACACGGCGTTTTCGGTGCCGACAGCGGAAGCTCTGGCGTAACACCGTGCAAGGAGAGCCTCGACAGCTCTTCTTCTTCTGAGAAAGACAAGATTTAAGTTATAGAGGGAAGCTCAGTTTTTTTACGATGATCTTTGCAAACACCATTAACCATGTTGATCAAAACCGGGGATCAGTCAACGCCCCCGACTCTGACGTTACTCTGCCTGATATGACGCCACAACACGACCAGCCATGCATACTTGTGAAATTTTGCGTGGAGTTGCGTATTGATGTTCATAATTGATTTAACAAATATTGAGGTGACTTGATAAACTAAATATCCTATCTGACTATATTTCAGCCAACTCTACGTGACCAGCGCAAACACTTAGTAACTATCACCGGACAATCCCTTTAAGAACTGCTCACGCAGAACAAGACTTCCTCCGACGTTGTGGCGGATACGAATTATTGGCGACGAGGTATTTTGATGTCGCCCTATTTCGGTTCCTATCTTGACTTTACAATCAGGATTATCAGTTGCGAACAACGAGTTCAATGGTACGTGTAAAAAACACGATGGGAGCTTGAAGTCATAGCGTTTTTTTTTTAAACAACACAGTCGCCCTTGAGTCTGGCATATGTGACTCATATTTCAGTCGATGAAAGCAGAATTAATTCCACTAAAGGCGTAGTGAGCGTTTGACTAATCGGGGAAAGCAGGTGGAAAACCGACCGCAGCGACGCTTTTGGTCACTCACGTTCTCAGTGGGAATGCATGTAAAAAGAATGTCGTTTTTTTTTGTGAACACCTTTTGTCTTATACCGTTGTCAGACCGACTGCACACAAGGAAAGCCTCCCATGTAGGACGTCTGTCCATCGCCATGATCAGGGGGCGCGCACACTTCCGCCAGCGGACTCGGTAGTTTGTGAGTATCGTAAGGTATGCTAAATCACAACTTAAGGTTCTATGTAACCACATATTGGAACCGCAATATCTTTTAAACAAATAAATTATATTATTTATTGCGAAAAACTTTGAACGACGAAATTTAACGTAAGCAAAAGTGAATTTGCACTCGACAAACCACATCTGTTTCGAAAAAAAAAAAAAAACGCGCATCAATATACCGGATGGATGGACGCATGGGAGGATGCGGCAACCCATCAAAACGAGAGGGTAAGAAATCTCAGTAACGCGTTAGTTTTAAACAGGCCATAACAGGTAACGCTACCTGACCACAGAAAGAATAAAAGAAACTCGGGACGAAGGACGACGAACATTTCTAGAGCCCTTTGTCCCGAGTTCCTTCTGTGGTCAGCCAATTTTACCAACACTCTCTTCAGTTAGGGTAACGCTATTTCGTTAGTTATTTCGTAACAATCTGCATTGGGAAACAACCCAAAGTTGCTGGTTGTAACAGGTGCAATTGGATTTTAGTAGACCTTACTGTCTTCAGTTTTTAATCATTGTGTTATATCTAAAAGGTATCTTGTAATTCGCATTGACTATTTTGTGTGGAAGTGTGTTTCTGCCCTGCATGCTTCTTCAGGCAGTGCAGGTATCCTAACAAATGAAAGAAAACCCACGCATGCAATTGTGTGTATCCAACAAATTACACCGGAGGTTAAGACACGTGGCCTTGAAATTACATCCGTGCATTTACTCTTGGAGTATATTTTGGAAACCAGCTGAAGCCGAGGTAACGGCATGTCAATCCCGCGGCATCTTTACTCGGACAGAGCGCAACAAAACAACTATGAAGAGTTATTTTTATTTTTGGTATATCTTCAACGAAGTATAGCCTGCTAATTGTACATATCTAGAACAAAAATTCTACCCTAACAAATAGTAAAACAATGTGTCTCAATAATGTTTTATTAAATTAAACTTGGTGGCATATATTTAACTTCAACTCCTTGAAAAATACTGATAGAATCATGTCCGTTTTTGTATTTAGTATTTTTCAGCTCGAGGAAAGTAGTGAATACCGTAAAGCGAGCTGACTTCACAACAAGGACTAGAAAATGTTTTAGAGCGCAGCTCTTAGGCGCCCGTTTCCGGCTTGAGCGGCGTCGCCGTCGCCGTCGCCGTCGGCGTAACCGCGCGGTGCATTATGGGAAATATCCCATAATGCACCGCGCGAGCCCCCCCCCCCCCGGGTCACGTGACCTTGGGGGAGGAGGGGGAGGGGGGGTCACGTGACCTGGGAGAGGAGGGGGAGGGGGGTCACGTGACCCCCCCCCCCTCCCCTCCTCCCCCGAGGTCACGTGACCCTTCCCCGGAGGAGATTGAAGAATGAGGGGAGGAGGAGGGGGAGGGGTATACCCTCCCCTGATTACCCTTCCCTCCTCCTCCTCAAGAGCTGCGCTCCAATTCGGCGTTACAGGGAGTTGTAAACGGCTTTCATTTTTTTTTCCTCTATGTATTGTGACTAATTACAGCGCCTACTCTTATATCAAGTGCCGCGTGTGCAATGTAGTATGCTTGCTCTAGTAAAGAAGCGGTTGTCAAACCACAAACAATTTTCCTGGTGTCTCCCATATTAAAAAGGATTACTATTCTAGTTTGTTGCGTAAAAACAGCGCCAAAAGTTACGAAGGACGAGGAAGGAGAACTGAGAAGTTCGCAGCGCTTCGTTAGTTCTTGTCCTTCGTATCTCTTCTCGCTCTTTCCTGCAAGGAATTCGTTTACTAAAAAAAAAAAAAGTTTCTGAGTCCACTTTTCCGCACAACACGGAGACAGCCAATGAGAACGATCTCATCGAATGAGGAAGCAAAGAATTATATTACGCAATCTGCGCAGAGATAATGAGCATGATGTTTCACCTCCTTGTCGTCCCTGCGCGCCATTATTTCAAATTGAAACGTTTTCTGGGGTCCTTCTGTAGTTGACCGTGATTGGCTGTCTTCGTGTTCGGAAAGAAAGTGAACTCACATACATCTTTTGAGGCGAACCAACCCTATAAAATATCTGGAGCTCACTCGCCAAGCGCTTGGCAGAGCCAATGGCAGGAATGTACGGAGGTAGCTCGGCGGGCGACAGGACTGGGGTTAAGTTTCAACCATAGTCTGCGATGTGGCACTGAGCAGGACGTGTCACCATACACAGTGCCACAGTGCAGGCCGTTTTGGGGGTCTAAATATATTCGCGACTCCAGCGAAATGAACGGCGCCTAGCGGGAAGACACTAAACTGAACGGAACATATGGCGATTTCTGCGTGGCTTCCGTGATTAAGTGTTGTCGGCGGTTGGCGCAATTAAACAGCTGTACGCCGTGACTCTGTATCTACTGTCGTATCAGCGTGTTGCCCAGGTCGCTCTGGACGCAACCTACGCAACCGCGTGAACCAGACATAGTGCATTTATCAACGTTCATCAGAACCGCAGCCCTTCCATCGCTTCGCCAAAGAAGGTCGAGGCTCTGCAAGCTCGCCTACACCAACCACATCGCCGCAGGTTTGAAAAGCAACGAACGAAAATCGGGGCAAACCATTTCAAGTCCAATGCTTCCTTCTTGAAACCCGAGCGTTGTGCGTTGAGCTGGCACATGCCACGGGGCGACCTGTTTTAAAACGCCATCGCTGCCCAATCGTGGCGACCCCTACAAGTCGCTGGAGTCGCAAATTATCAGCCCCGTCATTCGCCGAGACGTCGATTGCAGCGATTGACTCTCCCAAGTGCTTTGCGGCAGACGCTCGAAATTTCTTAGAGTGACCTGTAGACAGCTTAAAGGGATACTGAACCAAGGAATTTAGTGTTCATAATATGTGGCGCACGTTCTTTCCACGAGCCAGCAGCCGCCGGTGTGCGCGAGTACAACTGTAGACAGCTTAAGAAACAAAAGGTGCGTCTTATTATGTTCGTGATTTTGAAATTCCTTCTTCATCTTTATCATCGTCCTTCTTTCTTAACACCTGTCAAAATACAATACCCCAATCAATCCATCAATCTTATCAGCTCGCAATCTCATTGACTGCGATAATTATGTACTCGCAATTGGCCACGCTCCCTGTTTCTTAAGTTGTCAGCCACCATCGGCCAACTTTCCCTTATTACTTCAACGATGTCTGTTATCTCCGACGAAGCGAGCTGTCACCTTGCATCCGACAATATCCTCGATGAGGATGATGAGGACGCGCTGGTAGAAGTTGAAGACCAGGTCGTCTCCGGCCTGGTACAGGTGGTGGGGCATGGCAGCCACGCCCGTGAGGACCCTCCAGGCGGCCCATAGCAGAAACGTGGGCGCCGCTATGGACAGCACCACGCCGCTGTGGAACGCCACCTTCAGCAGGTCCGTACTGCGACCGGTGGCCAGCATCAAGACAGCCTCGAGTCGCGTCTTTATTTGGAACTACACTGAGCTATAATGGCGCGCCACGATGAGCTCAAACAGACCAAACAGACATTCTGCAAGGTGTGCAGCTCCGTCCGCGACGCCGAGGAGATTGCTGGGAACAGCTAGAGTTCCTGTATAGGCTCCCTACGGGAGCCAGAGTTGCGCATTTGTTTTCCCCGCGCCGCCACGCCGCTATTCGCCGAGATCCATCACGTGAGGAGCAAAGCAACCGGCGCCGTGCAAGAAAGCCACCTTTTTGCCCTAGTCCCATTAGAGCGACAAACAGAAACAAACGACAACGACAAGCCTCAAACCAGAGTCTTTCGGGATTTGACAGGCTTTGTAGAATAAAGAAGGCTATGATCAAACACGAGCATCATGCACGCGAGGGTATCTTTGGCAGGCTTGAAATCGCTCGTGCTTATTTCACGAGCACCGAACGACTAAACGCCTGCCAAAGGTACCATCGCGAGCATGCTGCATGGGTTCGAGGCCTGTCGCTGTCGTTTGTTTCTGTTTGTCACTCTAGTGGGACTCGGGCATTACGGTCGCTCCGCCGACGATGCTCGCGCCCCGGCGTATGTTCCCCTGCTTTCGCCCTCCTTCTCCTCCTCTCCTGTTTTCCATGCGCGGCGGCGCGCGCGGCGCCGCAATTCGCCAAATTTAGTCACGTGAGGAGCAAAGCATCCAGGGTGTGCAGGAAAGCCGGCTCTACGGCCGCCCGCCGAGGCTGAATGCGCAACTCTGCTACCGTAGGTCAGAGCCGCATATTAGGAGAGTTTGGACCACGACGTTTGGACAATAGGCGGAGCAAAGGCCGCCGCCAGCGCCGAATATTCCCCCCACGCTTAGAGCGTAAACTAAATTTGTGACACAGCGTCGACCAATCAGGAGACCTCTACTCCATCTCACAAATGTCGACAGTGAAGACAAAGGCACAGGCGCGTGAGCCTAGCTCAGCGAAACGCTAATGTTTGTACGAGACCTCGTGCATAGGAGGCACTTTCCAAAGCCACGCGCTCGTGCCCATGCCTTTGTCTGCACTGCTAGAACAGCGTCCTGAGACTGGCTGAAAGAAAGCAGTGCAAAGGGTGGGGTGCGCGAGCGTCTTGAGACGCGGAGTTCCGCTCGGCACGGCTCAAATTATACTTCGTTTCACTTTACCTGCGAACGAAGCCAAAGCTAGAAGCGCAAGACCAGCGCTTTTTGCATTTCTCCCCAGCTCGCGCGCTCGAGCAAAGCCTGAACGCACGGAGCTTCCGTGCTCGCGCTTCCAGTTTTGCCTTCGCTCGCACATAAGGTGAAACGAAGTATAGTCGTGGCACAAATTTAGAGCACGCGACCACCGCTAGGGGGTGTTTCGCGGCCTGTGGTTGGCCCGAGATGCTCGCCTATTCAAACCAATGTATGGCCAAACTCTCTCAATAAACGGCTCTGCCGTAGGTAGCTATACAGGAACTCTAGGAACAGCGTGTATAGAGCCCCCTCTAGCAGACGACGGACACGACAGATGACACGCAGGCGAGCGGCCGAGGGCTCTCCCTCCGAAGCGCGTGCGCAGAAGGGTAAGCTCAATTCGCATAAGTTCTCGGATGTTACACGTCCACACCACCAGGACAGACTAGGCGCTGTAGGCTGTAGAGTAAACAGGTACTTAAGAGGCGTGCTGTCTAATGCAAGTGAGCGGAGTAGTAAGTGTTCTTATAGTCGGTGGCATGCTAAGAATTGAGTGGAAGCTGCACCCCCTGCTCGTGCTCGTTCCCCCCACTGGGCTTTGGCTGCGCGTACGACGGAGTGTTATCAAAGATAGAAAGCGCACGCTGGAGGCGAAACATCTGCTGAATTATTTTTTTATTTATTTATTTACCCTCAAGGTACATAGTACATTTCAGAGGGGAGCGAACACAAAAAGAAAAATTATGACAACGAAATCAATCAACTAAGGGTGCTGTTACTAAGTGTTTGTTTATAAAGAACAACGTTAGTGATGGAGGCAATTGAAGCGGGAAAGCGGTTCCAATCTGTTGACGTGCGAGGTATGAATGACACACTGAATGCGTTAGTATTTAAACTTGGTATGCAAACCTTATGGACGTGATCGAGGCGAGCGGAGCGATAAGATGGTTCGAGTATAAGTGACTGGCGCAATATTGAGTTGTGATGGTAGATTTTATGAAACAAGCAGAGACGAGCACATTTAAGGTGGAAAGATAAGTCAGGTAATGATAGAGTTATTTTTATATTTGGTACACTGGACGTGCGATGATAGTTGGATAAGATGAAACGAGCTGCTCGATTTTGAATGCTTTCCAATGCAGTGACAAAGCAATGTTGGCCGGGATCCCACACGGATGAAGCGTACTCTAATTTGGAACGGACTAGGCACTTGTACATTATTAGTTTCAGCGATGTAGGTGCTGTCACCGGCTATAGTTAAGTATTGGGCGCTCGCTCCGTTCATTGTCACGTGGTAGATGCTGCGGTGGCGAGAGAGAGCATATAGGCATAGCCTCCTATATACTGACAAAGCCTGGCAAATTGCCACGAGAAGCGGACAACGAAATGGAAACGGTGGAGCAGCAGAAAAGGAATGAGAGGAGAGCCACGTGACTGGCACCCCTCTGCGGCGAGACGCCGAAACACACTTCTTCCGAGCTAACAAGTGTGTTTCGGATACTCGCCGTTAGAAAACCTGTGCGCTGATGTCCAGGTTCCCCGAGAAATGGCTCCTTGATCCTCTGTGCTACCAGATCCTCGCGCTCCAAATCTGCGACCGGGCACTCCACGGCTCCTCGTCGAACTGCCAGGCTTTGTGAGTATTAACGGCGAGATGTTTTGGTGGCGCCATCCTGTGGTTTCCTCTCGTGACGTCATTACCTTACGAACAACAAGTTCAACGGTGTTTATAATTAGCATGGTGGAAGCTTGAGATCATTGCGCTCTGAAACCAGCACTCCCAACACCGTCAAAATCTTACATTCCTCTTATTTCTGTCGACGAGAAAACATTTGCTGACGTCATAGTCAGCATTCGGCCAATTGTGGAAGGCCGACCACAGCGACGCTTTTGATCGCGCACGTCGCCAATAAAGAAGGCTATGATACAGGGCGATTTCATAATTTGCCACGCGCCTTGCGCTCGCCCTTTTGGGCGAGCGCAAGGCGGCTTCGGTGGCTTCGCTGCGTTTCCATAGGAGTAAAGACTTTTTTTTTTTTACTTTTTCCCTAGGTAAGCTTGCTCTTTGCGAAATTTATAGAAAAAATGCAACACCCGCGGCCAACGCTGTACAAAATCGGAACGCGATAGGTTACGAAACCGAATTTTGCGGTCGATTTAAAGAGCCTGGCCGCTCCTTGAATCACCCAGTATATCACTCGTGGAGGGAACCGCATCTATTCTTTTAACTACACACACACATCATATCCCACGCATCGCTACCACGGAAACCCAAAACGAAAAGCAACCGGCGACGGAAGAGCGGTAACTGAGCACGCCTGCATTCCACCGCGCCGCGGCATAACATCTTCTAGATAACAGAGCCGTAGTGCTGAATGAGATGGCGTCATCAGAGAAGGCCAATGCTGGGCACAGATTCGACACGACGATTGCGTAAAAGTTCGGCTCAAACTTGGCTCCAAGCCGAGCGCTGACGCAACCCTCGTTTCCAATCTGTGTCCAGCGCTGGCCTTCTCTGATGACGCCATCTCAATCAGCACTACGACTTTGTTATCCCGGAGGTGTTGCGTGGCGCCCCTTCCTCTCTCGCCCCGCGCCAGCTGTGCGCGTGACTTTGACGAAAACGGAAGGTCTCGTTTTGAGGAAAACCCGGCGGTGTCTGTCAGTTTGTCAGCGCCGGGGAGAGAGGAAGAGGATGACGCGTGCTGACGTCAGCGCTGCGAACCAATGGGAGCGCCGGACGCGTTGCCCTCTCCCCCTCCTTCTCCCTCTCTCCCCGGCAGTGACAAACGAAAGACACCGCCGGGTTTTCGTCTAAACGAGCTTTCTAATGCTAAGGCATTAAAAAACGGCAAGCACAAAACGTGAAGATTTGGTTAAAACTCCGTATTCTATTTCGCGCGCGCCGCTGGCAGGCGTTTGGCTCGCACTCTCCTCTCGTGCCGATCGACGCCGTCACATAGCTCCCACCTCCAAAGACGGAGTCACTTACCTCTGTACACTGATCTCAATGACAATAGACCCTTCCCGAAAGTCAGTCTACCCACCCTGTGCAGAGCCAAACCCGACGCTCTAATGGCGGCACTACACAGCATCTCCACACCAGAAAATGCGAACGTCTTCGAAAGCATAGAGCAGAAAGGGCAAAAGGTGTTGGTCCTTCACGTCACCTTCGACTCACGAAATTGAGGGTGCTTGATTTAGCAGAGCACGATCTCCTATCACCGCCATTAGAGCGGCAATATTGAGGCTCTTGGGACTGCCACAAGGTGACTCTGACTTTTGAAAAGGGTCTATAGGAAGTATTCACTGGCGGCCATAGCTGTGTGTGCGACTGCTGAGCGCGTGCTGATGGCTAGCTTCCAGGGTTCTTTTGCAACGTGCATTCCACACCGTAAAAATGGTCGGTCTTAGCAGCGTATTAATGGGGGCTTGTTCTGAGCATGCGCTCTAGAGAGCACCCACAAATATGGCGCCCAGTGAATACTCCTTATTGCTGGATCACGTTTGCCCGCTCCGCGAATGCGGCCACTGGCAGCCATCTTTTTGGTAGAGTTATATTACCCCTAGCCAAGGTACAGCTGCTGCAGCCACACTCATCCATCCATGGCAGACAGCGTTGTGGTAGTTGTGGTGGTAGGCTACCATCAAAATAGCGTGGGTGATATTTCGTGCTTGATTGAAATTGTTTGACGAAACATATTTTTGAAACCCGGCGTGAACGGTAGCCCGATCTTTGACCACCCGGTGAAAGTTTCACGAAATCGCAGCACCGGGGAAAAGCAGCACAGCACGCATCGAAAGTCGCATCGAAACAAGCATCGAAAGCAGACGCCGGTACGGTGTCTGCTTTCGATGCGAGCTGCGCTGCTTTCCCCCGGTGCTGAGCTTTCGTAGAACTTTCGTCGGGTCCTCAAAGATGAGGCTACCGTTCACGCTGGGTTTTAAGAATCAGCTTTGTCGAAAAACTTCAATCAAGCACAAAATATCAGCCACGGTACAGTGTAGATCCACGGCTATTTTATGGCAGCCCGCCGTCATTGCGCTGTCCGCCATATTCCTATGATGGCTAGAGATAATATAACTCTACCAAAAAGATGGCCGACCATGGCCGCATTCCCGTCCATAGGCGGAGCTGGTCAAACGCGATCCAGCAAATAGACATAGAGATCAGTGCCTCTGCACTGTTCTCAACGTTACTAGAATACTCAGTTGGGAAACTCGCCGTCGAAACCTGGGCCGCTGGCGTCCACCGAGACCGAGCTAAATGCGATAACAGCGCCACTCTTTATCATTTGTCTGTACTGTGGTCACCTTGAGCTTTTATAAAGCATGTTTTTGCGTAAAAACAAACGAAAAATACTTTTTTTGTATGATATTTATTAGAGATTAGTACAAAATGAAGGGCGCGTGATGTTTTTAAAATCTTTAGTTGGCAAGGTTTTGCGGCATATTTAATATTGTTTTTATACGACCATGCCTCAGCGGCGCTTTCAGGTAGCACGTCCCGACCTAGGTGCATTTTAACTTCGGTTATTAAGACGCGGCGCGTCCGCTGGGGAGATCGGGGTGGCACCCCTGTAACCTCTTCCACTGTATCTGTTCTGGCCGATTATATTCAAAATGGAAGTAACGTGCGGTTCCTCGAGTGGCCGCTGCGGGAGAAATGGCGGCGTCGTGTTCGCCATTAGCTCGGTTCGCGAGGACAGATCGGGGACACTTTTTCAGGGCAGTCTCTATGGCAGTTTCCCAACTGAGTGTTTTAATAACGTTGACTGTTCTGAACGCTTTGGTTTCTTCTTCCTTTGTTGTTGTTCTGGAGCACGTGAAATGCGTATCCCGGCACGAGCGCTTGGAATTGACAGCGCTACAACGACATCTTGTTATCGGCTACTTTTTTGTACCGAGACCTGTTATGGGCTTTTTCCACCACTGGAAATGACGTCTGTTGCTGACATTGGCGTTGTAGTAGTTGCTGTACTTGTTGATCGTTGAGCTGGCGATAAAGGGCGTCCGCGGTCGATGTTGTTGCAAAATCCTTAAAAAAGATCGCCCGCGGGAGTCGATCCTGGGTCTGCCGCGTCTGTAGTGAAGACGTTAACCACTGAGCCACGTAACAGCGCTAAAAACCCGCTCTGTACTTTGTCTTTTTGTAGTACCCGATGTCCACTGCCATAGCCGCCTCTATACTCACAAAACATGGCAGTTCGACGACGGAGCCATACAGTGCCTGGTCGCAGATCTGGAGGGAGAGACTCTGGTAGCACAGGGCATAAAATAGCCATTTCTCGGGGAACCTTGACGTCAGCGCACAGCTTTTGCAGCGGTGAAGACTAAACACACTTGTTCGCTCGGGAGAAGTGTGTTTTGGCGTCTCGCCGCAGCGGGGCGCCAGTCACGTGGCTCTCCTCTGATCCGTTATCTGCCGCTCCACGTTTTTCACTTTTCCATTTCGGCGGCCGTTTCTCGCAGCGATCTGCCAGGCTTTTTTCAGTATATATAGGAGGCTTTGGCAGAACTCGATGCCGGTAGCACGCGCTCTCTGGAAAAATTAAAATAGCGGATAACACGATGTCGTTGTAGCACTGTAAATGCCAAGAGATCGTGCCGGATGATGCGCTGTCACGGGCTCCGGAACAAAAAAGAAGCAGAAGTGTTCGGAACAGAGCAGAGGTCCTCGAGATGCTCACCCGAAGGGACAGCAGAGTTGCGCGTTTGTTTTCCTCGAGTCGCCAAGCCACTGTTCGCCGAGATCGATCACGTGAGGAGCAAAGCATCCAAAGCCGTGCAGGAAACCCACTGCTACGGTCGTTCCACCGATGTTGCACGGCATAGGTTCCCCTGTTTCCATCTCCTCCTCCTTTCCTGTTTTCCATGTCCGGCGGGCTGCGTGGCGCCGTTATTGGCCGAACACAGTCACGTGACGAGCAAAGCATCCAGGGCCGTGCAGGAAAGCCGCCGCTATGACCACCCGTCGAGGATGAACGCGCATCTTTTCTACCGTCTCCATCTCACAAATGTTTGCAGTAAAGATAAAGGCACAGGCGCGTGAGCCTAGCTCAGCAAGATGTTTTTGTTCGTACAAGAGCTCCTGCATTGGAGGCACTTTCCAAAGATACGCGCTTGTGCCCATGCTTTTAAATGGAAGCTGAAGCGCTTCTTTGAGTAAAAACAATTAAATCGTCTTCATTTGGCCTCCAGGATCACGAATATCGAGGTTTCTTTTTAATTTGTTGCACGAAGGCTGCAGAAAATCATTTTCAAAGTACCGCTGAAACCCTTCCTTCCCGGAGCATTACGTCATAAAAGTAGTTTTCTAAATTTCCGCTATCGCGCATCTTCAGCGCCTCTCAAATCCATGCACGCGCACTCGCTATTTTCAAAAAGGTCAGAAAAGGACGTCACGACTGGTTTCAGTGCGGGGGAATATACCTGGCAAGCTTGCAATTGGACGCACAGCCCACACGAGCGACACGCGATTGGCGGCCGAAAGATCCTGGTATGACCTAAGGACTGTTCGGAGGTTTTTCGTGTTTTCTCGGGTTTAGCTACATATTCGGGGAAAACGAACGTGATATTCAGATTCACGGGATAAAAATACTCTTGAATTCACCTCTAACTCGTTTGTTTTGGTTTTCTAGAACCTCTTCAGCTTCTTTTTAAAGGAAAGCTGAAGAGGTTCTTGGTCGCTGATCACTCTTAGAAATAGGCGGTGTATAAGGGTACGTACATTCCTAGTCCTGTAACACCCCAAAAGTACATTTGGACGTTCAGTCCGCCGACGTCGAGCTGGCAATACCAACTTTGACGAGCGGCTTGATAGCTGTGGGATATAACGTACTAAATCGGTAATTTGCACATCAAAGACTAGAAAGATAAAACACTGAAGTTTCGCGACAGGTCCCAAAAAAACCTTGATTGTCGTACTGCAGCCTTTAATGTGTACATTAGCTATTTTAATAAGTTGTATCGGTCGACTATCAAGCCGCTCTTCAAAGTTGGTACACTGTTAGCAAGTCCCGTGCATTTAGTGAGTATTTGGCGTGAAAAACACGCTATTTACACAAATTACCCTAAATTTACACGTTGAATAACGGATAATTCGTTCACAAATCATGCGAGGTTGTAAAAAACGTGTTTTGGTTCGGTCATACACGGATAACCGTGTAGCCGACCTCGAAAACACGCATCACTCCAGGGGACGACCGCAGCATTGCCGGCTATCGAAGCACCGGAATGCTTGGGGACACACATAGAAAGGACCGTCGAGACAAATGCCGCGGAAAGAAACATGTCTTGGAGACGGATATGCACCAAAAGCAATTGCGCCATGTCGCAAGACGGCGGCGAAACCCGCGATTACCATGCTCGCTGCCATTTTCTGGTCGATGGCAATGCGGCTTCCCTCATGTCGCCCGTGTTTCTATTTAGTTGAAGGGTCTTGATAGTAGTTTCTTACACACCGCAAATACATTTATGGGTCTAGTTATTCGTTTTAAACAGTTAGCATGAATATAAAAAGCGTGTCCTTGATCTGAACACGTGACATCGCAGTTGGTTTCGTTTTGGCTTCAACCTTCAACTGCAAGCGATCTGGCCACGGCGCAAGCGCAACGCCGATGTACGCTGGAAGCTAGAGCCGGTTTGTTTTCGTTGTTTTTGTTTGACCGGAGAAAATCTGGCAACAACGCATGGCGCCTCTATTGTTTTGGTTTGACGGGACGCGAGAAGCTTCGCATAGAGCTTCGCAGTTTGCGAGCACAGAGCGAAGACGTGACCGGAGAAGTGCCCCTGTGATGTTCCCGGAAGACGGAAAGTGTCATTCGTAATTATCGTGTGTGCTTTGAAAGCGAAGGGAATCACAGGGTCCACGAGTACGCAATCACAAGCCAAGGTTCACGACAGCGCTGCGTTGACTTCGGCGATCTCGTTCTGTTTGGGGCAACACGGCGATGCGAGAAAGAGCCGAAACGTTCGTGGTGTGTGGTGCGGTGCTTGGAGGTAAACACGCACACTAAAACGGAGCTCAAATTGGTTGTTGTGGAGCTGAGTTTTAACGGGTTCAGTCCCGTCGTCGTCAGCTGATCCGGTCCAGCTGGTCCGGGAGGACGCAGCGAGCGTTTTTAAAAGTAAATCTTCCTTCGTTCCGTTTCAAAATGTGGAAGATTCCCGACGCATACCGTGAGTAAAAAGCTGCGGGCGTTTTCAACAAAATTATGTCGTTTTAATTCAACAATGGACTTCGGATTGTTGTCCTAAATCTGCCGTCTTCGTCGATGTGCAAATGCAGTCCAACAACACGAAGCTAAGTCACCACCGATATTTTCCTGTAAATCTCGTGTGACTTGTGCGAGTTTGTTGCGATCATCATGCGGTGTGAATAAATAAGGGCAAGATTTCCTACCTGCCCACAGACGCATGAACTGAGACCATTTTTTACGTAGTTAACATAGTGCTTTTCCTTTACTTTGGGAAGATGCGTTGGTGCATTTATTATGGTACAATCTTTGAGTTGAGAAATTGGGAGAGCGAGCAAGCTTTCCTGACTTTGTCTCTTTTCTCTCTGGCACTGCCCCTAGTTTCAAGTTGCAGTTTCAGTAGACATACCTACTAGCAGGTACAAACTGCTCTAAAGCAGGTGAAAGACTGGGAACTCAGGACGGTGCAGACTCCGTGTTCTGCGCTTTTCGCAATTGACTGGCCGTAAATGCTTTTGCGAGGTATGCGGAATAGCAAACGATTTTGTTATGCCCGTCGTTTGCATCGACAGCAAAACGAATAAGATGATCTACAAAGGCACAATCAAAGGCCAAGATTTACGGTAACAGCGCGTTCGCTTCGGTGGTCCGTGTAGATGTATTATACCCTGCTTTCTGCAACACCGCGTCATGACGAAGAGCTGGAACGGTCACAGTTTGTGCTGTGCTACCGGTTGACAGAAACCCGCATCGCCCGCATCGGCACCGAGTGCACTTGGGCTGTGAATGCTCAAGCCTTTCATCAGCGGCTTGTCGCTAGCTGATCCTGCTGCTCGACGGTGAGGATGCGGCGAGAGTGACCTCTGAAGTAAATGTAAATCGTCGTTCATTCGGTTATCCGGTGTCAAAGTGTGGAAGATGTCCGACGTGTACTGAGGGCGGGAACTACGAGCGGTTTGCCTTGCTTTTATAACCGAAACCAGAGCAGCGAGATAACTGCCTTGCGCAGTCCAAAATGACGGAAGCAATAGGCTTCAACAGGTCCAGCACGTCACCGCGGATGTAGGCGAGACGGTGCACACTGTTTAAACGCTTGCAGTATCCACGAGTGCTACCAGAAAAACGACGTCAACAGAGAAGGAGCTCGCGATTCAGCATAATGCAGTGCCACGGGCCCGTGAATTTTCAATGTTCGGGGTAATTGCGGTATAAAACAAATATTAAAAAAAAACGCATCAGCGCCACATTAGTGATCACGAATAACACCGGTCACAAACTCCCAAGCCCCACCGCTCCACTCGACACCGACACGACATACGACAACAAACTGCATCAAAACGCCCCAAAAGTGAAGGCGTCTGCTCCCGTACGCGTACTACAACTAGTGGAAGTGAAGTGTTGGGCGGATGTCCCTCACAAGAATATATAAAAAAATGCTTTGAGCACGGATAATTTTTATTGATTATTGAATACATAATGATAAAATCCTAATAATTCGTTTTTCTATCCGATTCAAGCTAGTCGGACTGCTCATAACACTGGTCGAGCATGAAAATAACAAAAATTGTAACTTTTTCATGGCCGGTTTAAGATTTATTGTTAATACATCGTTGTTTTTCGCAACGGACTAACTTTACAGATTTTGCCTCCATATTTTTTTAAATGCAAGCAGTTCTTACATACGGCTGTCCATTGTGCCGTGTTTTGTGTCGGCTTCTATAAATCTGTAACGGTCAGCGACCAAAGAACTCACCAGCACATGTCGAGCTTATATACGCCGCGGGGAGTAAATGGTGTTAGTAGGAAGTGTCGGGCGCCAGAATAGTGCAAGGAAGCGGGAGGAACGTCTGCGCAGCACACTTAAGATTTTGATTGGTGAGGAAAGCCGTACGCCTGGCATATTCAAAGATGATATCTGCACCGTCAAAGCCCAGCTTGAAATCTTAGATAAAGAACGATCATGGTGCACTAGTACGGGCGCGAGCAGGGAAAATGTTGCTGGGCGAAGCGCCATCAAAGAGAGCACTCGGGATGGAAAAGAAATATGCTTCCCGCAATGAGATAGCAGAAATTGAGAGTAGTGGGGTGGTGACGAGTGAACTCGCGGAAATAGAACGCGCTTTTTGTGATTTTTATAAAAACTTGTTTTCTTATCGTCCTGTAGACTTAGATAATTTCAAAAAAGAATTCTCGTGCTTTTTACCGCGTTTGGATGACGATGTAGTGTCAAGGTTAGAAGAATCAATTACTGTGGGTGAGATTGAAAGGACAATAGACGAATTAAATGCGGGGAAATCGCCTGGCCCAGATGGCCTCAGTGCGTCCTTCTACAAAGTGTTTAAACGTGAGATAAGCCCTTTGATAAGTGAGGTATTTAATGAAGCGTACGACCAAAAAATGCTGCCACCCTCGTTTTCTCGCTCTCACACGGTTCTTATCCCGAAAACTGACGATAGAATTAAATTGAGACAAGTATCGGCCTATCGCCCCATTTGTCTAACAAATGTCGATTACAAAATTTTAATGAAAATTCTGGCCAGACGATTACAGTCAGTTATCCAGGATGTGGTTGGACCCCACCAGACGTGTGGAATAAAAGGGCGGTCAATTCTGTCAAATATACATGCCGCTAGGAGCGTGCTGGAATGCTGTGATTGTATGGCTCGCGTGGTCGCAATACTCCAGATCGACCTGGAAAAAGCTTTTGATCAGGTGTCGCACGAGCTTCTTTTTAATGTCCTGGAACATGTAAATGTAGGTTCTGTCATTCTTGAGGGCGTGCGTATGGCGTATAAAGGGTGCACTACTAATCTTATTGTAAACAAAGCTGTTGGTGAACGTATCCCAGTGCATCGTGCTGTGCGCCAGGGGTGCCCTTTGTCCCCCCTTCTTTCCTGCATTTTCATTGAATCTTTTTGTAGGTATATTCTTAATAGCAAAAGCATTCATGGGTTTCAACTAATGTCGAGTGAAGTGCGCGTATTGTCATATGCTGACGACATTGCCATTTTTTGTGTAGATAAAGGCAGCATAAGCGAGTCAGTGAAAGCTATTAAACGTTTCTGCAAATATAGCGGTAGTTCGGTAAACTGGCAGAAATGTCTTGGCCTCTGGCATGGTGAATGGGACTCAACGCCCAGTGCATTTGAAAACATTAAGTGGGTAACAACGCCTCCAAAATACCTAGGTGTACCTTTAGAAAATTATCGGGATAGTGAGCTTTACTGGAGAAGTCAGGCTGTAGAGCTGCGCGATAAAGCCGAGAGATGGAAGGGCAGGAATTTGTCAATGTTTGCACGTGCCACGGTGTGCAATTTGTTTTTTGTCAGCAAATTGTGGTATGTACTTCAAGTGCTACACTGCTCGCGCGTCAACGTACAAAAAATACATAGAGTTTTTGCCGTTTTCATTTGGGGATCGACCTGGGAGCGGACTAGCCGAACGAATCTTTTTCGGCGTGTCCGATCCGGGGGCTTGTCATTAGAGCACTTATTTCTGAGGCAAGTCGTAAACCGATTTATTTTTGTTCGTGATGTGAAGGATGATTTCCTTCGTACTATGTGTCAGCTGCACTTAGGCAAAGCTTTGCCACATTTTTGTTGTTTCTTCTGCGTGTCCCCCCGCCGGAGGAATCCGTGGTTACTGGCGAGAGGTTGCTCAAGCAACACAGTTTTTGAGCACTCGTTTTTCTATGGAGTATTTAAGTGAAGTGCCGCGGAAAAGACTGTATAGGGATCTTGTTGATGTTGCTCTCCCTGTTCCCCTATACCGATCACTGTATTGTGCGGGCCCAGGTCAAAACGTGCTTCAGCGCGTGAAGAGAATGGCAGTGCCTCCGTGTGTGAAATCTTTTTTCTTTAAACTGCATACCGGAGTGCTGCCGGTTAAGACATGGTTAGAGGAGAAGGGTTTGTTTGTTGCATGGGGGGTAAATTGTCTTTTGTGCAAGAAACCGGAGACGGTAGAGCACGTGTTTCTAGAGTGCTGGGACGGTGTTTTCTTTTGGGACATTCTCCAACGTACGTTGAAGAAGGATTTACCTTTGGACCCACATGGCATTCGGTACCTAGCCGTTGAAAACTACGATAGCGTACCGTTCGATCTCGTTTTTCTTGTGGGGCTTCATAGCATTTGGAAGTCACGCATGGCTGTGCGCCATGCAGAAATTGACGCAAAACAGGCTCACGAGTACTTTTGTGAAATGATGCTGCAAATTGTAGAGGTGTGGAAGTCTCAAAGTTGTGTACCTGACTGGCTAACCGTGCTGGAAAGTGTGACGCATTTGAGTTCATTTTAACCGTGCCATGTTGGCCGCTTTAGGGCCAACATAGCTTTTATCATTTTACAGTGCTTTGTTCTGTTTTTGTCGAAATCCGGCAATAAAGAAAAAAAAAAAAGGAAGTGTCGGGCGCAGTGTCGGAGTTGTGTTTGTGTATGTGTCGGTGCTGTGTCCATGTGGTACTCGTGTTGTCTGTGATGTATGTAGGGTTGCTGTCTACTCGTGATAGTTATCGGCATATTAACAGACCCCTCAGTGTTTTTGTTTTTTTTTTACTGGCTGCTAGAAATCTCACTAGGTGGCGCAAGTTACCGCCCGACTCCAAATTGTTTGAGTTATTTATCCATGTAAGTTTGGTATTCCTTTTTTTGTCTAGCGGTTCCGACGTAGCTGCCGACGCCACCGACCGCCGACGACGCACGTACGTACCTTTGCACATAGCTACGTCCGCCGCTTGGAGACTGTTTACTGTGTATAAAAGACATCGAACGAGAACAAACGCGTCCTGTGTGCTTTCAATTCGGCCGAAAGGCGCGCGGCTCGCTGGGCTCGTCTCTCGCCTGTTCTCGGCTGCTGGCCGCCCACGCTGAACCGTGTTTCTCGGAAAGCAGACACGGTGTAGCGTGTTAAGTTCACACGGCACCTCGTGTGTAGGCGAATAACACGCATGGCTGCGTGTAAAACGAACACGTTTCGACGTGTCCGCTATGGGACAACGGTTTACACGTCTGGGCGTGTTATTTTTGCTAACAGTGTATCGTCGTTTCAACGTCTGTGGACTGAACGTCTAATTGTTGTTTTGGGGCGTTACATATGGGACAAGGGACACCCCATATTTCTTAGAGTGATCGATGGTTGATGATCGATGTCGATGACATCGATGATCGGAGGATTTTAACAATTCTCGCCGCCTGTCAAAACGTTGTAGCTTTGTAAAGCGTTCACAAGCATTGAGCACTTCACCAGCGATTTGCTCATTTGACACTCCCATAGCCTCAGCTTTCTCTCCGTGTTGAGCAGCTTCTTTTGTGCGCTTCGCAAACGGTGACATGTGTTTGCGTGCATTTTTAGGCAAGTACAGGTAACTGTTACCCTGGGCCGTTTCTTTCGTTACATTTGGTTTCGGACCAGCTTTCCTATGTATTGGCAGTGGATGCATTGCCCGCGCCCTTCATTTCCCACGTAACTTTGCATCTAACAGAAAAATGTAGAGCCAGCAAATGACACATGCCGGCTTCCATTGCTAGGTTCACGTCCACAGCCTGTACACATGGTAAGCGCATGTGTGGTCTCAAGTATTGCACCTCGCCTGACGACCTCACAGCACACTCTTTGTGCGAATTGCCTCCCAGGGGCACAGAGCCGATCACTGGACCCGACTGGATACTCGAATGTTTGACTTTTATCAATTTTGGCAGCAACATGTGGTCCAAGTCTTCTCCCTTCTGCTCGCAAAGGCCAAACAAAACAGTGCCTGGTTCCGGAGAAAAACGTAGCCTGTACCAGCAGGTGCCACGTAGGAGTATTATTTTTGCGCAGATAGTCCACTTTTGCTTCATCTGGAAGCTCACCTTGTGGCGTTGTTTCACCGGTGTATTGCTGGTTTGATAGTCCAGCGTCGCTTGCGGTGGTCGTCTTTATTATTTTACTTTTTATTTTTATTTTTGCAGGAGGTGGGTTTTGTCCGCAGAAGTTTCTTTGCCTTCTTTTAAAGTGGGCTTTCTTCCTGAAATACTTGGACGCATCCGGAAACAGCGTTGGAATGGCGTCGCCCTTTAACTGTGGACGATCCCGTGGCATCTCGACAATTTCACCGCCGATTATATGCCGAAAAGTCCTATCAATGAACTGCTCTTCAAATTGCCGATCACAAACAACGCAGTCGCTTGTCAGGTCTTTGTCCGACCGTTTTATGTTCTGTGTCCATTGTATCCACAAGAAAGCGTCTTTCGGCGGTCGAAACAGCGAGGACTTCAGCGCGCGTGACTTGTACCCACTTTTACAGCCAGGCACGTTGCAGGTTCGTCCCTTCGACGGCATTGCGTACTTGCGCGGAAATCAGATACGAGAAAGCGCGTACTACACACCTGGAAAGCAGCCCAAACCGCAGAATTTCAAGCAGCCTGAGAAGCGCGCCGGCGCTCACGAGCCCACACACCCGAGACCGACCGAACCGACCGCCGGTGACTCTTATAGAAAGCCTCAAGTAAGAGCGTGTTACAACTGCCCGCCCGGGGTTACGTGTTTATGGGCGCCATTAAATTGCAAAAATTTTGCTGCGGGTCTATGGTGCTACGAGTTGTTTTTCAACGTAATTCCGGTTATAAGCAGCCCTGGAAATGCTCGAATGGTTTACGCGAAGAACAAAATAACACTTTTCTTTAGACAGCATTTTTGTTCCGATAGGATAAGTATTTTTTGAACAAAAAAAAAGGGTAAAATCCGTCATCTCTAACGCCGCCGATAAATTGCAAACGCTCTCTATGGTTTGAGTTAAGCACATTCTTATTTGAGGCTCGACTCCCCTGCAGACTGCAGCGCCCCTCACGGCGGCGAAGATTTTCATCGCAACTTGCTCCCCTCACACCCTCACACACTTAAAGGAGCTGTGAAACAATTTCAGTGCTCTGTTTAAATAATTTGGGAGTTGGTGTCTTGACCTTTCTGGAGTAAAGAACAGAAAACAGCATTTGCCTGCATGTCCTAGTTTTTATTTTAAAAATTGACAAAGATTCAGGTTTTCGACCCCTCTCAACTCCTTCACCGTCTTCCGAGTCACGTGCGCTGTGACGTCAATGGAGGTCGCGCAAGATTCCGGTGATGCTCACTCTCCAGAGCCATCAGTGAGCAGCGAGAACTCACCCGATCGCGACCACGTGCTTGCGCAGCGCGATGAACATGGCGAAAGGAGGAAAGGCTCGTCCGGGTCCGGCCGTCCTCGTCCGGCTCTGCCCCTTATCTTCGCCGTCCCCCTCCGGCTTCTGGCGGCTGTTCGCGGTAGCAGATAGAGCTGACGGTTTTGTTGACCTCGGATAGATGGCGCCACTAAAATTCCGTATAATAAAAGTTTTGTCGGTGATACCAGGTTTTTGACGCATTTATATTTATGTTGGAAAGACAAATTTATTGAGGAACTACCTTTTATCGAGCAGGTATTCGCACAACTTCATATCTTTTTACAAGTCCCCCATTGACGTCATGCCGCGTGGTTCTGATGGTCGCCACTCGCGGCTGCAGGTCGGAAAAATATTTTACTTTTGCTCGCGATTACGCGACGGAATCGCAACATTTCGTAGGAAGGAGGTGTGTGTTTTCTGTCCTTTGTGACAACATAAACAATGTCAAAAGTAAAAGATGCAAATTCGTTCAACGTTAAAATCGTTGCACAGCTCCTTTAATTAAACATTGGGGCGCCCTATTCTAAAACTCTCTGTTGACAAGATAAGAACTGTAGAAAGAAGGAGCTTAAGTTGTCCCTCCTCCAGCGCCAACTTCCTACCTTCGACAAATGCTTCGGCGTCTGGTGCCCCTCGAGCATGCAGTCAAAGCACGGCGGAAGGCATGGAGCGCATGCTCGAGGTCGGACATTCCATGGACACGTCCTCATTCTTTCAGTTACTATAGCTCGAGTCGTCTGCTTTGTAGTTCAACGGCATCATTAGCTAACGTATGCAATATGCCAGTCTCTGCCTAAGGATGGGGACTAAAAAATATGAAAGACCAAAGCTAGAAAAAAAAATTCAAACTAAGAAATAATATAACTTCTAAACTTTGCTCGTTTTTTATTTTAATTATATACTATGTAGTACAACTGCTAAGTGTGTATTTTAAGGCCGAACGCCTTTTTTTTAAATTTAATCTGAGCTGTTTGCAATATTTGTACAATGCTGGAAATCGACAAACATTCAAAATTTATCTTTTTTTTTGCTTTAAAAAAAAGTATATTTTTCAAACTTCGTTCGTTCGTTTATTTAGTAATTAGGGAGTTTTAGTATAGCGCACGCTAAAGCTTTGTGTACGTAAAGAATAGCGTCGTCGCCACTGCGCATGCGCCGGACGCTAACCACGTTTAGCGCATTGCGTGCGCTAGTTTAGTGTACGCTATTTTTCGGACATTGCGTGCGTTCGCGAAGAGTCTTTGCGCTCCTCCAAGGAGGATTCGTGACAAGAAGTTGGCTAAAGCCAAGACGAGCACAGTTAAGAAAAATGGCGGCTCCCAGGATCGTGTTTGCGGTCGCTTTGGCGGTGTCGTGAGTGCGACGTTGGCGGCATCCTCGCGACCGCGATCTTCAACACGGGACCGGCAACTTGGTGCTTATGACGCGCGAACCTTTCTCGGCGAAGGCAACGAAGGTACACTGTGCAAAGGTCAGTACACGAGACCTCTCTTGCCGACGCAAGCGGACACGACCGACCGACCGACCGCGTCGCATTCTCATGTTTAAACAAATCTAAAATGGTACTCTGGACCCTTCTTTTTTTTTCTCTCAAGTTACAGCATTTCATGTGTGAAATAAAAATTGTGATTGTATTTTGGTGGCGTTGCAAGCGCGAGATGCTTGGGCCTTTGTGTCGCAGCGGAGTAACGCTATTCTAAAACTCTCTCCCGTAGCTAGCGCAAGCGCTTAATTTAGCGCTAGCGTGCGCTAAAATTGCGTACGTTATTCTAAAACTCCCTATTATTTATACCGGGTGTTTTCTCTTATTTTCTTAACTTAACACATTTGTTTAAAAAAAGCCGTGAAATTTACACATATGCGGTTTGTGCAGGTGAGTTATACGGCCAGGGGATATATTATTGGGGGCTAATCGTAACGATCAGTCGGCTAATTAATTCAAATTTGTTAATTAACTTTTTAATTAATGAAAATAAACATCTGGTTTCAATTAGAAACTTGCTGAGCGTCATCGAAAACCACTATACAGACATTTTCAGAAAGACTATCAGCGGGTGAGAAGCGTAGTAGTGCACTAAAGTTACCACTCATGGAGCAGGTACTACGAGGCTAGCGGTCGCGGTAAAGCGCCCGCGCGATTTTTCCGTCTCTTATCTGGCCCCAGCCTTGTTCCTGCTTCACGAGTGGTAACTTTAGCGCACTAATGCGCTTCTCACGCGCTCAAAGTGTTTCTAAAAAATTATTGATTTAGTGGTTTTCGATAAAACCGAGCAAGTTTCTAATTTTAACCATATGTCTATTTCCATTATTTAAAACGGTAATTAACGAATTTTAATTAATTAGCCACCTGATCATTACGATTAGCACCCTATAATATGTCCCCCTGGCTGTATAACTCACCTCCACAAACCGCATAAGTGTAACTTTCACGGCTTTTTTTAAACAAATCTGTTAACTATAAAAATAAACACCTAAGGGTCTCGGGTGTAGATCTGAAAGCAAAAAAATGAAAGACATTTACAATCCCCTTTAGCGCCGAATTAGAGTGCAGCTCTTGAGGAGGAGGACGGGAACGTACAAAGAGGAGGGTATACCCCTCCTCCTCATCCGTACCCTCCCCTAACCTCTCCTGCTCGCCTCCCATTTAGGGGAAAATTTTCCCGTTAAATTTAGTGGGGAAAATTTTAAGCTAAACTTAGCGGGGAAATTTTTTCCGCTAAGTTTAGTGGGGAAAGTTTTCCGCTAAATTTAGCGGAGAAATTTTTTTATAAATTTAGCGGGGAATTTTTTCTGCTATGTTAGCGGTGATATTTTTCCGCTAAATTTAGCGGGGTTTTTTCCGCTATATTTAACGGGGAAACTTTTCCGCTAAATTTTTCGGGAAAATTTACCCATAATGCAACGTGCGGTGGCGTCATCTATGACGTCACTGGTGTCCTTCGTGACGTCACTTGTGACGTCACATGTGACGTCATCATGGAAAACGTCCCATAATGCACCGCGCGGTTACGCCGACGGCGACGCCGGCGCCGACGCCGCTCGAGCCGGAAGCGGGCGCCTAAGAGCTGCGCTCTAAACGTGTTTGGTCTAAGGCTTAGACCCCCAAACACTTTTTGTTTTCAAATCTTAGTATTTTGCAATATTCTCAATACTGGTAATGGATCATGTAAAAAAAAAATTATTTCGCTTTCAGAAACCCCTACTTTTTTCTAACTTTGCTCGTTCGTTGTGTGAATGCACTATTTTTAACCGTTGAGTTATTTTCCGGACTATAGTCCGCACCCGGTGCATAGTCCGCAGGGGAATGTTTGGGGTCAAAAATAATAGTTTTTGCTTAGATAGTCCGCACCCGGTACATAATCCGCACCCGTGCATAGTCTGCCCTTAGTGCCTAGTTGGAACGTAAAAAGTATCATACACAGCACACCTTGACAAATGCCAACTGTATTAGCTCACAAAGAAGCTCGATTGTACTTAAATCAACATTACTATAGTCCGTTACTCATAAAATCCTTCACGACTTGTCACAGTGAATGATCTCGAAAAAAAAAAAAAAAACAAGTCATTGTAAGTCCGCACTTGTAGATAGTCCGCATCGTGTGAATTTTCAACTTTTAAACGTGTATAGTCCGCCGACTATAGCCCGGAAAATACGATATATGCTTTTAGACCAACCGCCCTTATGAGTTTTATTTATTTGAAAACTGAGTATTTTCCAATATGTTCAATACTGTACATTTATCTTAGGAAACATAGTATACCTTTTTTTATCGAAATATTTTATATGCTTTGTTTCTCTTGCTAATAACACATATAAGTTTTTAAGTCTTATTATAGTATAGTGTTTTGTTTTGTTTTAATAAAAAGTGAATATCAGCTTTCTAGGACATATTTAACGTATCTAAACCATAGGTCGGCATTTTAAGCCGTCCTCACTCAAACTCACGATCACTATTTTTTCCTCAATCAGGACTCACGCCCACTCACGATCACGATTTATTCAAAATAGGGTCATCACCCGGACTCACCCTCATGGTTCAACGCGAAACCAAAACTCACTCGCCGTCATCATCACGGTCGTCATGCTCACAGATCATCACGCTCACAGGTCATCACGAATCATCAGACTCACAGGTCATCAGACTCACAGGTCGTCACACTCACAGGTCCTCATGGTCCTCACACTCGCAGGTCATCACGGTCCTCGCACTCACAGGTCCTCACACTCACAGCTCTTCACGGTCCTTACACTCACAGGTCCTCACGGTCCTCACACTCACACAGGCCCTCACGGTCCTCACACTCACACAGGCCCTCACGGTCCTCACACTCACACAGGCCCTCACGGTCCTCACACTCACAGGTTTTCACGGTCCTCACACTCACAGCTCTTCACGGTCCTTACACTCACAGGTCCTCACGGTCCTCACACTCACACAGGCCCTCACGGTCCTCACACTCACACAGGCCCTCACGGTCCTCACACTCACAGGTCATCACGGTCCTCGCACTCACAGGTCCTCACACTCACAGCTCTTCACGGTCCTTACACTCACAGGTCCTCACGGTCCTCACACTCACACAGGCCCTCACGGTCCTCACACTCACACAGGCCCTCACGGTCCTCACACTCACAGGTTTTCACGGTCCTCACACTCACACAGGTCTTCACGGTCCTCACACTCACAGGTCATCACGGTCCACACACTCACAGGTCCTCATACTCACAGCTCCTCACGGTCCTCACACTCACACAGTTCTTCACGCTCATCTCACTCGCAGGTCCTCACACTCACAGGTCATCACGCTTAGAGGTTGCTTTCTTTGTTTTTCTTTTGTTCCTCGCAAGCCGTTGGTTTGTCTTCGCGTGAGTCGTGCGGCGGGGAACTACCCCAGAACAGTCACTTATCCAATTTGTTTTTAAAGTACTATGTTAATGCTTATGCTCTGCACATTTCTACCAAATTTCGTTAACCTGGATTAATTAAAAAAGAAACGAAATGCAAGCTGACGAAATTGGGTGCGTTGAACTTTCGCCTGCTGACAAGGGCAGCGGTAAAACACAAACGCGCCTTCCGGCAGGTTACACAGACAACGTCGCAGCGATTAGAGCATCGCCTCGCTGTGCATACCCCGCTCATATGTACACAAATGAACGATTAATACCTATATCACGATGAAAATAATCCCTGGAGAAGGGGAACAAGGGGGACAAAGGACAAACATAAATCTCCAAACACAGCTAGGTGACTGGTGAGTGACTGAAAAAATCCGCCTGGTCCGGGTATCGAACCCGGGACCTCTCCATTACAGGTGGAGCGCTCTACCAACTGAGCTAACCAGGGGTTAGACGTCGGTAGAGCAAACGGGTTTTATGAGCTGCCACCAGTCTAACACCAACAAGGCCTTTGTCCCCCTTGTTCCCCTTCTCCAGGGATTATTTTCATCATTCTTGTCCAGCTCTCTTGCACCTTTGCATTTAATAGCATTATAATTATAACCTATATCACCCCCGTTTTTTTTGTGTTTTTTTTTTGTGCCATCCATACGTACTTCTACGGAAGTTTATGCAGCATATGTATACAATAAACATATGCAATCACCAAATATTTTTTTTCTCTTTTTTTTTCTTTTTGGGGGGGGGGGGGGGGAGGGGCGGTAATATTAGGTAGGGTGACGTACCTCTGGTTTGAAATCTCTCTATAATCCCTGTTGGCAGTGGTGTCCGTCAGTCGTACGCTATTCGATGAGCAGAAGCCGCGGAGACAGAGTTTTCCTCCTCACTCGAGTTGTTTCTGCTTTTGTTGGTCGACCGTGTTTGCCGGAGTAGGCTGAGATTTAAGGAATCCACCCGGCATTGTTTTTCAGTCATCTCGGCCTTTATAAAATACTATCAGCATTTATTATCTTGATAAGTGCAGCCATCCTTGAATTGGTCTCATTTGGATTGGTTTGGCATGGCTTTGCTTAATTTGATTTGGAGTGGATTGGGGGTTTGGGGTCGTCTCCGTGTGTCTCTTTGTCGCGCTCTCGATCACGTAGGGTACGCCACTTTTCATGCGGCAAGCCGCGTCATTCTTGGTGCGCAGTTCATTGAACAAGGTTTCATAGACAGATCGTTTCATCGACACTGCGATGTGTTATCGGCAGATCGTTTCTTCGACATTCGATGCTCGACAGAGTTTGCTACATTTCGTCGACATGTTTCTTTTTTTTTTTTTACTTTGACGTTTAGACGACATTTCTCTTTCTCTCTCCTTCATCGACGCGGTGTTGGCTTCTCGACATCTCGCGTTCTTCGCGTGTTCGCAGCGCACTGCGGTGTGGACAGGGCATAGGTGGGACAAGTGCAAATGGTCCTCATTCTTCGTACGTAATACGCTGTGCGCTTACGTTGCTGTAGTGGTGCGTGCGGCGTGGCGGCCTTTTGGATACGTTTGGCTGTACGGGCGCGTGCTCGGCCTGTCTAGCGGATATTTTTTTACGCAAGGAGCGTGCCCTATGAAGCCCGGTTCACACAGTTGCGTTTGACTGCGTTGCGGCAGCGAGACACCAGGACATCCCTGCTGCTTACAGCGCGTGCCAAGAAGATTCCTTGAATTGGATTCCACGCTTCATACGAAGCACAGATGTGCCGGTGACTCGCTTTCGGTTCTCGCCGCAACGCAGTCAAACGCACTCAAACGCAAGTGTCTGAACCGGCCTTGAAGCTGAGGCTCGGCGCTCGGCAGTCAGACAGCCGGACGTAATTGTTGCTTTCTGTCGTGCTTTTGGCTGCGTGCACACTCGAAGCTCGCGAGATGCATAATCGTTCCAAACTCTTTCTAAAGGGGTGTTTCTCGACGCGGTGGTGGTCTCGTATACCGCTCATTTTTTTGTAGAATCATGTGAGGCTTAATCTACGCGATCTTTTGTGCTGTGAAGAGCGACAGTAGATATACATGTACATAAATAATTTCAGATTAAAATAAGCTCAACCATACCGTCTTTCCCCATATTGTTTTCTTTAACCGTCCGAAATCCCCCCCCTCCCCCTTCCCCCCACCCCCTTTTTTTTTTTTTTTTTTTTTGTCCCCGGTTTTTTCTCTTCTGACGCCACTGGTATGGTAGAACGCTCCTCGACCTCGACTTGTGTCGGCTTCTGTGCTTTTTGCTCGGCGTTTCTTCCGTCCCGGAAAATGAACCTCCAGAGCAATTACAAACTAAAAAATTGTCAAGCTGTAGGCGAGCTGGTGTATGTTGATCATGATGCAAAATCCTGAGTCTGGGAATGGAATTTGAAAAAAAAAAGTGTAAGAAGGAAGAAAAAAGGGGACAGGACAACGTCTCAAACCCGACGTTGCCCTGAGCTAGCTGAGTTTGAGACGTTCTCCTGTCCCTTTTTTTCTGTCTTCATACACTTTTTCTTTCAAATGCCATTCCCAGTCTCAGGATTTTGCATCGTGTAGAAACTAAAATTACTATATGCCAGCGTCACTCGGGCGGCGTTCGATCGGATTACTACCAGCGTGCAAGGGGGTGGTGAGGCACTTTGCCAGATCGCTTCAAGGTTTTTCTGAGCTTCAACCACCTGTCTTCCCCTGGCCGTTTCGTACTGGATGTGTATCGACTGTATCGTTAAACATTGCGTTCATGTGATCACTACTGCCTGATGCACGTTAAAGACCTCCCCCCCCCCCCCCCCCCCGGCTGGCGGGCACAATCACTGATCTATGGTAACACGTCACTCTGCACTGGCAAATATTCCAGCACATTCGGGACACTCGTCGTCTCATATAATTGCCTGACCAACTTCGCAGAGCCTAGGTATCACACCCGAACTTTTCTAAAACCGATTTCGTGAAAATCACTGAGGCGTGAAAACGTTATTTGCAACTGAAATTGTGGAGGAACATGAAAACCGGACATCGAACTTTGCGCACTTGGACTTTAACTTTGCGCACTTGGACTTTAAAGAAATTCGAAACCTAAAAGAAAATTGAAACCTTCGAACTTTTCAACTTTTTGTAGAAATAAATTCGAAATCTTCAAATTTATCGAAATTTAAGTCTATGAAAATCTAAACGTTCGAATTTTTCGAAATTCAGATCCATAGAAATTCAAAATCTTAGCATTTTTCGTACTTCAGATTCAAAGAAATTAGAAATGTTCGAAGTTTTCGAACTTTAGATCCCAAGAAGTTTTAAATTTTTTAATCTCTCGAATTTCAAAATAGGAAAATTGAAAATCTTCGAATTTCTCGAACCTCGAGTAAAACAATATTTGAAAGAATCGAATCCGAATTTTTAGGAACCGTGAAAGCTTCGAAATTTTCTATTTAGAAACTCCACGGTGTTTGAAAGTTGCGGACTTTTCGAATTCAAACCTCGGTACGGTCGAAAATATTGAAATATTTCGAATTCGAACCTCCATTCGATTCGAAAATATCGAAACCTTTCTAATTCGAACCTAGGGTGGTTCGCGGCATCCCTAGTTATGACTTTGTCAACATTGCCTGAAGCCTATTCTAATTGTAAAATAAAATATCGAAGGTGTCTTCATAGTCCTTTTAAAGGTCTGTTCACACCATGCATCTTTTAGGCACGCAACAGTTTCGCGACACTCAAGTTTCGCGAAATGTGCTCGTTCACACGTACCGCTTCACGTGCAACAACGATGACGTTTAGACTCGCGAAAATAGTTTCGGTGTTGAGCATAATGTGGCGCTCCGAATCAGATCGCTATTTATCTGTTGACCTACTTTGCGCATTTTATGCAGTCAATTCACTTTAATTTTTTTTCTCACATACTGCACTACTTGGAGCGATCTCGCATGTGCGCAAAGCCGATTGAGGCGGCAACCTGTACGTGCAGGACATGTGCCGGCGCCGAGCCCGTACGCAGCCAATTCATTGCCAAAGCTCCTATCAATGCACATAGTATTCATAGAAACGCTACGTGGCCAATCTGGTTACTTCTCGGAGCCCATGTCTGCCCCGATTGTACTGTGCCAACTGTTTCAGGGAGCGCACATGGTTTCACGTTTGCTTGTAAACAAAGCAAACTTGGTTCCAGTTTACTCGATGGTCTCTTATCCAGCGGTATCGTCGCGAGAACAACGCTATGAGCACTATTCTAATCTCGCCAACTCCCGCTAATTGTCTTCGTCCATCGCTGGATTTGTTTCCGATATGCTACTCACTTTTCCTTCAGTGGTGCTTGACGTGCTTGCGGAAGCGCCGGCAGTATCCATCGTTCGTGGTTTCGGTTTTTTCGGATTTGGCTCGGTTACAACACCGGCAGTGAAGTGGTCTTCTCAAACAGCTCGCTCCCCCCTCCAAGGCCACGTGAGAGCGCTTCTGAGCGGCCATTGGCGGAGCCCTCAGAGGGATTGACACGACTCGGCAAAGTTTCAGCAAAAGCACGCTAGAGAAGCGAGGTGTGCGCGCAACTTGTTTTAGATGCGCGTGTCCTTTTCGGAGTCGTTCAGACGGCGCAACCATTTCGCGAAACTACATCTCGCGACCCTAGATGCGCGAGAAAAATGTATCGTGTGAAGGGGCCTTAAGTGTGCGTGCTTGCACGACATGAAGTATCACAGCTCTGCGACCACAACACCTTACGCGGGCACAATGTCCGGCCACATCAAAATTGAACTGGGCGGTGTTTTTAAACACAATATTTAGCGCATTAAGTTCCCGGAAATTAGCAGCACATTCGGGAAGTTGAAGTTGAGTGCCTTTTTTTTTTTTTCATAACTGGCAGAGATTATGACTAGCGGTTTTTTTTAGTCATTTAGTTGCACATTCACAAGAAAGGTTATAATTTATATTACATAATTATCAAACCCGCGTCGTTTCTGTAACCATTGGTTCGAGACAGGTTCTCTGTCGCTCAGTTGACAAGTATTCATTCAACGCAGTAGCGTACTTCAACGACCCGCTGATCAACCTTGCCCTGCGCTACACCATTGTAAAAGTTCATTGCGGGCTTGAATTACAGGGATATGTCGCATAGGCCTTCAAGCGATAAAAAGTTTGTTAGAATTTAATTGTAAAAAGTTGATTCTCAAATATATTCTTTTTTCTTTTACGAAAAATTCTTACCACCCTCTGAGTACCCATGCCCTCAACCATAATAACGTAAAAACGCAACATGAGTAAACAACGGGCAAGGGGAGCACAGCGTCATGCACGAAGCCCGAGAAGCCCGCCTCGCAGTCGCGCCAAGCCGCAGCGCCGGCAACCCGGCCGTGGCCGTGGCAGGCCGTGGGGCAGGAGCCGCGACGTTGCGGCGCCGCGCGCCGCCGTCATCTATTTCTCAGTGTAAGCAGGCACACGGCGAATTCTATGAATCCTGTGGAGCCAGTGAATTCATTGGGGTGAGACACGTGGGTAGGCAAGGGCGACCCGGGTCGCGTGGGGACTGCAGGCGGGCGCATTTAGAAACCACGTGTGAATGTGGCATTTCGCATCGACGTGAGCCTTTTTGGAACTGTTTTCGTAAACGTAAGCCTTAACTTCACGTCTCTATGACCTCACCGGGTTCCTGTGACATTTCGCCTACTCCTAGAGTTTCCCCAAAAAATAAACGTCGTTATTGCTGCGTGAAAGACTGTCACAGTCGCGAAGGTGACTCAAGCGTCAAACTTTACCGCTTCCCTTCAAGACTTTTGGGAAGCGACACGGCGACAAAGTGGATTACTGCAGTGCGACGCATCAAGCAAGTGAATTTTACATTAATTGTTGAAGTGAACGAAAATACATGTGCAGGTTTGGAAAGTGGTCTGACAAACTCGTTTCGCAGACTTCTCGGCAAAATAACATATTTATACAAGTTCTTTTACGAGTCTCTGAGACAGCCACATCGAGAAATACGGTGGGAAAGATCGGGCCGATTGTTGCTTCGCTGTGACATCGAGGATCAGGCAATCAGGTCTTCAAGCGAGATGCCCGTCGCCCCGTTCCGGTACTCGTAGTTGTAGGCGTGCATTTGGTTGCCACCACGCGAGCCGTTCGGCACGCGCGGTCGCAACCAAGACCTTCCAAACCTGCAAGTTTTCAAATAGTGGATTTTCGTTGAAAAAATGTTTTGTTTGCTTCGGCTACCAAATTTAATCCTGAGTCTGGTAACAAATGTGACGGCGTGCAAAAAATAGGGTGCAAAAGTTTTTCTTTAGAAAAAGCTCATGCGAAGCGTAAATATCCTTCTCACACGTGCACTTAGTTGCCTGTCGCCTTTTTACACCAGGCTTGTGTACTGTTTTCTAGCATGCAGAGTTCAGTTCTATTTAGCCACATTTTATTCTACAGTGTCGTGGGGGCGTCGGGAGAAGAAGAGGACAGTCGAGCGAGGCGCGAGCGGGGGCCAGCCGGCGAGGAAGGAGGGAGAGCGTGCTGCACGAGGCTGGGGCCGGGCAGGAACGATAGAGCCGTTCTGGCTGGTCCGGCCCATGTCGATCTCCGGAGCATTCCACCAGCGAGGTTAGGATCAGGACTGGAGGAAATGGCGAGCCCTGGCCATATATCGTCGTAGGCCATGACGATCCACGAGTGGTTCCGCAGCGAGACTCTGACTGTGATAGCCCGGAACAGCTAGCCTACACAGCGCTGGCGTGAGAAGGACGATCCGCAGGCCTGGACACGGACTCGGACTGCGAGCTATGGACGACGGACGACAACTAGGGTCGGCGGGTCCGGACTGCCGGCTCTCAAAGACGGGCAACCGGGAAGTACAGTAAACCCATTCGCTGTTTTCTCGTTGTTGTTGTGTCACTTCCTGGGAGACGAGCGAAGACAGACTGATCGGGCGGCGATTATTATAGAGCGACCCCACAAGTGGTGAAGACAACTCAAACTGGTGTTCAAATGACAACTCTAGAATATGTTGTAAATACTTGGACCTATCAAGGCTCCAATTGTCTTAAAAAACCGCATAAAATAAACGGACATGGCGCGCAAGTGCACACGGGGACTGCTGAAATCGGGGTCGCCACCGCTCGCCACGGCCTGATGGGCAGACTGGCCGCCCCATTAACAGAGACGCTTGTGGAGCTGAATACATCCCTCTCGTGGCTCCGCCTGGCCATTGCCGGCTGGCTATCATGCACTTAATTGCCCTATCTTGCCCCGAAAGACACATAAAACCATGATATCGCACAATGTAAAAGATCTCACTCGAAGCTTCGATCATGACACCGCCTTTGTTGCACTTTTTGAGTGATGACTCATATGCGAAAGGTACGGTGAGGTGCGCGGAAAGATCAAATTGTTTGTTCGACTGGGTACTGATGAGGATCATGCGAGTCACTTAATTTTGTCGCAGCCGTGCGAACGTTATAGTTGACATAATCATAAAATTCTATGCCCACCGGCACCAACTTGGGAACAGGAGCCGAAATTCACACGAGCCTATCTATGCCACAGAGAGAGGAGCGCTAACCGTTTGGAGCGCTTTCCCAACTCCGACGTTATTTCGCCGCCTCGATGCGCCATCAGTCCGTTGGCGTCTGCCGGGAAGCGAAGAGCGAACGCCGAGGAGAGACAAAAGCGACCCCCTCCCCCCCTCTGCCCTCCACAGCTGGTTGAGACATTGCAGAGGGCGCTGGCAAGGAGGAGCCTGCAAGAACAAGCACCCCCCCTTTTCCTCCTCCACCGTCCACAGGACCCAGCGCGCTTACATGGCGGAGGAGCAGGCGAGCGACACCCAAACCAACGCCCCATGCAGTAGTTGCGAAGCGGGAGTCTCCTCGCCGACTAAGATGGTCCGGTAGCTCACGTGACCAACCCAGCTAATACAAGCTGATTAACAGCGCTGTGTCCGGTTGTTCCTTCTACTTCGTCCTTGTCTATGCGCTGTTTTGTTTTTATCATATCTAATACCAGCGCTCACCGCGACCCATCATGGCCATGGCCCTCAGACTCACGTCATCAGGCAGACTAATGCAATCACCCGACTCATATCTACCCTAAGACTCACGTCTTGATCCAGGCTCGTGCTCATGCCAATCACACTCAAGAGATCTCAAAACTCACGCTCATGAGTACTTCACTTAAAGCTCAAGCTCACACTCACACTCATGAGTCGCCAGAGCTCACGCTCACACTCACGCTCATCAGTTTTCAGAGCTCACACTCAAACGCATGAGTTCTCAGTTCTCAGGACGATCACACTCGCGATCAAACTCACGCACATGTGTTCGCAGGACTCACACTCACGCTCATGAGTTCTCAGAACTCGCAATCACATTCACGATCAGACTCACGCTCATGAGTTCTCAGGACTCACACTCACACTCACACTCGTGAGTTCACATAACTCACGATCACACTCACACTCATGAGTTTACATAACTCACGATCACACTCACACTCACACTCACAATGTTTCGAGACTCGCGGCCTCACTCACGATCACCTCAAATCTGACGGTGAGCCTGAGTGATCGCACTCATGAGTGAGAATGCCGAGGTATGATCTAAACTCTTAAAAGCACTCGAAAATGCGTGACAAAGCCTATGGAATATTTTAGAAAAATGTATTAACCTACTAAAACGGTGCTTATTTTGCAATTTTATTACAAACTTTTCTGTAATAAAATTATGTATTTTGCCTCTTGGGGCCTGTTTTCCGTAAAATTCAAAGTATCGCCAAAAATATTTAAAAAGTGTTATCACAAAAATATACTGGAAAAGATATTTTTATATCGCGGAAACCACGTACAATTTTTAGACCGAATCCGTGAGGGTTAAATTAAGATAGTTTGGCATGGAATGACCCCGCTGTTAGTTCGGCTACATTTAGTGGGTAGGGGGGGGGGGGGGGAGGGGGGAGGAAGCTGAAGCCCTATGAGCCGCTTTCCCAGCTTCGCCACTGCCGGTGACTCATAGCGTAAGGTCCGAAAACGTAAGCCAACACAGCTGCGTGAGCGAACCTCTTTCAAAATTCTAAAATCCTGCACAATGGCGGACATAGAAGACATTATGACCCTACGAATGCTACGAATTACGCTTCACCGTCGTCATACACAGCTTTAGAGTGGCCACATTAAGACGTTCCCTTTCTACCAATCGGCACATTAACTTAGAGAGAAGTCTGTCTACTGCACACGCAGTGCACATTCAGGCATTTGACAGTTGCCCCTGCGAGATTTCGAAGACAACACTTACATGGCAAACATGATGAACTACGCAGGCCCGTGCACACTTCTCAACAACACCGGGCCGCAGAAAGGCCTCTTCTTCCTTAAGTATTGTGTGCCTTCACCGCACTCGTGCCCACTGGCCAACACAGCCAAGGAATACAACACTGTCACGCTTCTTTCTTTTTGATTCCCTCGAATTACAAATGCGAGCATGTGACCCTGACCAGTGTTTGCACTGCACGAGCGCACGTGCTTGGCAGGAACGCCGAAACCCCTGAGCTCGCTCTTGTAGCTTCTGCTAGGCTCATATTTAAAGGGGCCATGCAACGCTATCCGCTTGGAATTTTTTTCACTTTACTCGAGCTTGCTGGCACTAGTGGGACCCAAGTCAACAGCACCTAGGCGAAAGGCCTCCGCACACGTCATCACAGTCAGATCGATCTGAGACTGGGCACGAGCTTGAACTTGGGTTTGGGCTGGTTGGTTGTACATAGCTAAATGTGCTGCGCTGCGAAGTTCTTCAGAACAAACGCGGGACCAGAAAATGAAAGGAAAACAATGAGTTACATTAAGATGAGGAGAAACACGACGTACATGAATGGGCGCAGACTAACAACTGTTTATTCTTTTCTTTTTCTCCTTTTTCATGCCGGTTGGTTGGTTGTGTTGTTTGCCAGACGTGATATTTGCCTCACTCACGGTGGGCACGGTGGGCACGGTGGGCACGATGTTTGGTGTATCAAAACAGGAAACAACACCACATACATCACAAGTCCACGCATCTTCATGAAGACATTTTTTTATTATTTCTCAGATTTTCGTTTTTTCTTTTTTTTTCTTCAAAATCGCGCATGGGAAAACTCATGCATGAAAAAGGAGAAAAAAATAAAAGAATAAACAGTTGTTAGTCTCCGCCCATTCATCCACGTTGTGTTTCTCCTCATCTCAATGTAACTCATCGTTTTTCTTTCATTTTCTGGTCACGCGTTTGTTCTGTAGATCTTCGCAGCACAATGGGCACGAGTGCTGTGTCAGTGTTCGGCTGGGGCTCGTGTCGGGCTCGGGCCAATAGCCAAGTTAGCGCGATCCGACTGTGATGACGTTTCATAGAGGGATAGGAGACCATGCGGAGGCCTTCTGTCTATACTCTGTTTCACTTTCACCCAGGGTTGGGCAGTATCACGATACAAATGTATCGCGAGAGTATTTTAGAAATACATTTCGTATCTGTATTTCTGTATCGCGATACATTTCTTTCACTAGTATCTGTATTCCTGTAACGAAATACATTTGGAATGTTTCTTTGTATCGCGATACAATCTAGATAAAATGTATTTCGTTACATTGCTTGAGCAATACTCGACCCCCCCCCCCCCCCCCCCCCCAGAAAAAAAAAAGTTTTTTTTTTTTTTCTTTTTTTAAGGGCACGAGGGTCAAGATGCGTGGGGGCAATGTTACTATGCTGACCATGGTTCTTTCCGATTCTCCAAACTATTTTTCTATGCGTCCTCTTTTCTCTCCTGAGAAGTGTTGCGTAGTCGGGGACTCGAACCAGGTGGCGTGCCAGGAGTGGAGTCAGAGCATCTTCTGCCGCAGGTCCTTAGGTAGGGATTTCTTGAGTCATTGTTTGCTGGCATCCAATGCCCTTTGCTAACCGTTTCTCTTGCCTTAGCGTACACAGTAAACCCAGCCGGCAAAGCTGAGTCACAGTCCGTTGCAGCGCGAACCTGATGGTGGTTGACTTTAAATAGTAGGATGATTCACGCAGTGAAGTTCAACACTTATACGAATGCGTCTGCGGCTGCGCCCGTAATCTTGCACGGATCAATGGTACGTCATCAGTCGACGTGAACGTTACCCGCTGCTCTGGTGATCCGAAACCCAGGATGGAGGCCAGACATGGCCTCGCTGTGCCGACCCAGACTTCGTACACCTGCGGCTCGTCTCAAGCGTGCTGTTTCTCGGAGAGCTCCCACCTGTACCGGCAATATCAGGTCGCAATTCACGAGGTCTCTGTTTGGATGATGCTAGGCAAAACTTGAAGACTGCAATCGGTGCGTCGGTGGCGGAGGGTCGGCAGAAAGGTCCTTCACAACAGGAATGCCACCGTATCGATTTTTCAACCGTAACAGAAGATAAGACGTGTGTTTCAGGATGCTTCCGGTGGTCCACTATTTTCAAAAATTCCAAATGACACTGCCTGCACAACCTTCAACGAGGTAACGTACGAGGAGAGTACGTTTTGTCCTTTCATACAGCAGTGTGGTAAAGTTTCATGTTCAAGGTCGCACCTACAGATAAAGAATACCAGTTCATTCCACCGTGACGTCATGTGATCAATGTTGGCAGGGGCGTGGTGACGTTTTGATGGGATTTAGGGTGACATAGAATTTATTTAGAGGTCGAAGCCTTTTCGCATCCCTCGTCAGACAGACAGGATGTCAGGGAAGGGACCGCAGTCAGTCCTCGATGGACCGTTCTTTTTATAGCCCATCGAAGACTCCTCGTGGTACGAAACCACTACCTTCAAGGCAAAGTGCCAAGCCTACGGGAAAGTAATTTCGGGATCAAAAACTTTCACTGCAAAATTCAAGCTTCATCTCAGTTGGCGTCTCAAGCAAATTTGAAAAAATGTATTACAGTATCAGTATTTCTGTATTTGTATTTCTGCCCTCACTAAGATGTATTCCTGTATTTGTATTTCCAAATACTTTTTGCCTCTTTTTAAAATGTATTTCCGATACGTATCGCGATACATTTTTACAGATATATTTTAGTATCAGTATTTTAGGTGCTATTTTAATGTATTCCAGTATTTGTATTTCCAAATACATTTTTGAGTATTTCTGCCCAACCCTGGTTTCACCTTATGATGTACCGCAGGAAAGGCTACAAGCGCGAGCTCCTTGCTCTAGGGCACATCTCAGCGGCACAAGCTCTTGTGCGTTAGGAGCAGCTCCCAACGCTATGAGCTCGAGCTTCTAGTCTTCTCTGCGGTACAACATATATGGTGAAACGGAGTATATATGGTGTTGCCCAATTACACTTGCACGCAACGCAACTGACCAAGCAACTCCTTTGTTGCGGTGTCACTTCAAGGACAAAAGCGAGCGTTTTCTTTCAATCTCTCCTTCGCAAAACTTGATGACGCATCTAGGGGATCGCAGCATCCCCCAGTGACGACATTTGAATGCGGCTCACAGATTGAACCCGAGCAATCGATTTGGGCTCGTGAAAATCAATAGCTCGACAAGCATTCGGTTAGTGGCCCGTGTCCAATCGCTGCAATGACGACAATAGCCGAACCATAACAATGTCTCGAACTCAGCGCGTCATGTGCTTTTCCAACCCCAGCTCGAGGCTATGACTGATTGATTGAAGTCCTTTAATGACAAGATCGATGGCTCGAGGCCGATGTAGGAAAAAGGGGGGTAGGGGAGGGGGTTTGTTCATTTCAACATGTCGGACAGGGTGATAGGGCAGTCTACTCGCGCCACACCGCTCGGTATAGGCCTCTGAGTTTTCCATAATCTGCGATCACCCTTTCGGCGTCATCATGCATTTGTTTAATAGCAGTAAGGGCTGCTAGAGAGGTCGCGAAGGTCATCAATGCGGTCTCGGCCCTTTGCGAAGGCAGGACAGTACTTTATGAGATGCCATAGATCTGCGCGACACTGTTGGAGACGATGGCTACATCTTGGCAGTGCGGCTGCTACAGGTGGCGGCTGCCACTTTTTGACTATGTGCGGTGTGTATGCTGCGTTTGCGATGATTTTGTTCAGAAAAACTTATTGCGGAATGAAGGTCCTTGAATAGAGGCGTCTGTCGTGTAGCCTCCATGAGACGCTGTTTGCTAGCGGTCTTGGTGGAAGTACGGATAAAGTGCATGTAAGCTGCGTGCCTGTGCATGCCTGTCCCGTGGCGTTTCGTTCAGGTCCAGGTGATAAGTTGTCTGTAGTGTTGGATTGTCGGGGCGCGGGGTGGCGTAAGTGTGGTCCGTCCCGCATGACTGTACGGCTGCTGCATGCGCCGCAGCATTTCCCCCGTCATGCACTGTATGTCCTGGGGTCCAGCGTATGTTTACCCTGATTCCAAATTCTTGAGGCATCTGCAGTCTTTTTCTAATTTGATTCGCTGTGGCATCTTCCGTGGTGAAGGATGATAGTTTCTGCACCGCTGCGAAGGAGTCCGTTAAGAGGCGATATTGGGGTTGGAGGGTCGCGGCTCTGTCAGAGAAGGCTATGTGCTGTACTTCCTCCAGTGCTCCCCAAAGAGCGAGGAGTTCCGCATGGAGCACAGTGAACTGTGGGAGAGCGCTTGAGTCCTGCACTTGTATGCGAGGGTCGGTATCGCAAACCCATGCTATGCTGACTCTGCAGTTTCTTGCCGTTGCGTCCGATAACGTTGTCCGCACTGCTGGCGTGCCGGCAGCTACGATTACGCCTAGCCTCTGCAGCCAATCTCAGTATAGGGAGGTTGGTGAATCTTCCATGCGGGGGTGTTTCCCATGGTGAAATGATCCCCCTGTCATCCGGCATTGTATCGCACCGTCGCCTTTGGTCCTATACGGTTGTCAGCTATCCCTGGTAGGAGTTGTCCAAGCGGGACTGCATTCGGACACGGGCCTTGGTAATGATGGTCTGGATTGGAGGTATAGGTGCTGATTGCTGGAGAAGGGTCATCCTAAAATGCTTGGGCGGCCCCGTTACTGTACAGAGGGTGGCTCTGTGTAATTGTTCTATGTCGCTGAAGTCTTTCCAAAAGAGTTCATATACCGGCGCTCCACTGGGGTTTCTGCCGACTGGCAACCGCACGCGCAAGAGTTGCGGCTGAGCTTTGTCGGGCCCCGCCATATTTGTTGGACATGCGGCGGACGGCGTGAAGGAGGGGTGTCCAGTTCTTACGTAACGTTTGAAACCACTTGTGTGTGCTATAGCTGGCGATCTGGGAACCAAGGATGCGAATATGTCCGTTCGTTGAGGTGATGGGTGCCGAGCCGAGCACCAGGGTGATTTGCTTCCTCGGATCGGTGACACGCTTTCCGTCTATGCTGATGAGTTTGGTCTTCTCGGGCGATAGTTGCAGACTAGGCTTGTTGTTAGGCTCAGGACTGCTGCTTGTAGTTCAGTTTGCATTTGTTGTTCGTCTAAGTGGTCGTTAGCTTCAGTCCATATTGTAATGTCATCTGCATAAATAGTAAATCGTGCCGTGGTGTCCCGTTCCAGGACATCCGCTACCCGTGCCATGGCGAGATTGATGAGCGTTGGCCCGAGTATGAAGCCCTGGGGCACGCCTTTGTCAATGTAGAATGTGCATGGCATCCACCCCGGTGCGGATCGGTGAAGGCGTATGGGTCAACTGTGAAGAAAGGAACGAATCCAGTTGTAGGCTCGTTGGCTGGAGTGTTTCTGAGCCAGTTCATGAAGGATGGCTTCCTGGAGAGCGTTAAAGGCTTTTCGCATGTCAATGGCCAGGACATATATCGGCTTGAGTTTTCGGGATTTTCTGTTGATCACTCGCCGCAGGAGTCAGTGGCAGTCGTGTGTACCCATGTTGGGACGGAAGCCTGCCTGTGCCGGGTGAAGGCTCGGTAAGACGTATTCGACGTAGTGTTGCATCTGCGCGTATAAATGCATTAAAACCTGTGAATGCTGCAAGTTCCAATACACCCACCAACCCACGCTAGAATAAAACTGAAGCATACTAGAGGCTTTCTAATGCATGCGAATACATTTTTATCGGGCGGAGCAGCGTAACCACATAGCGCTTGACGGAGGCGTCTTTTCGCGGTCGGGTCTGCACTGCACGTACCAATGGCACGTACTACGGTACAATAACTGTCGTGTACCGTGTGCGGACCTCCCAGAGCGTATGAGACGACATTGAGACGAACTTTTTTTCTGCGCTCTTTTAAGGTGCAACCCCACCGTGCATGACGTTTTGGTTCTTTCTTGACGGATTATAACTTTATTTTTATGTGTCCTAGAATTATAAAGTTAATGTCAAATGAAAGAGCTTTTTTTCAACAATACTTTAATGTTTCGATATTACGATTAATTTTAGTTGTTATTTCATTATTCAGCTTTTAATAGACCGCAGTCTCTAATATTGAAAAAAATATTTCTCGAGTTATAACGTCCTATCGTCCACGACAGTTTGCGTGAGCGTCCGGTTGGATATAATGAATTAAAAAAGTAAGCAACGAATTGCACAGATAATGTATATCTTAAAATAAAACATAAAGTTTAAAATGGCAATATTTTATGAGGCTATAAAAACGGAATCACGTCAACTAATAAAAATTACGAGACATTAAATTATGAAGCATCCTTCGATATTAAATTTTCGAGAACTTTCATATTGATATATTACACGTTAAGAATGTTATTAGACCTCAAGCTTTTCCCATTCAGTTACGGTAAATTGCAGTTTCTTAATATAAAATACAGATGGCGACACCTGTACAAGAATAGCTTGATGTGTATTTTCCGTCGTGTGTCGCTTGGAACGCCACGTGAAAGACAGAAAAAGCGCCAGATGTCAGGGTGTCAGATGCCTGGAGGCCCGCAGTGAGCGCGCCAGAGATGTCAGAACAGCAAGCGCGAGCTTGCAGGTGCACCACAGCTGCTTTTGCGCGAGTTCTACTGCGCGTCGGTGCACATGCAAGCGGGTTTCACATGCAGCGATTCCGCCGCCAAAATCGCTGCCGCTAGCGGCGCGGCGGCACGGATCGCGAGGTTTCATTTCACATGAGTACAGTGTTCTATACTTCGTTTCACCTTATGTGCGAACGAAGGGAAAGCTGGAAGCGCGAGCACGAAAGCCCCGTGCGTTCAGGCTTTGCTCGAGCGCGCGAGCTGGGGAGAAAAGCAAAAAGCGCCGGTCTCGCGCTTCTAGCTTTGGCTTCGCTCGCAGATAAGGTGAAACGAAGTATAGAGAGTTGTAGTGGCAAGAGCGGCGGCCGCCGCGTGAAGATTTTGCGCGTAGACGACACCGTAGCGCTGCTGTTCTGTGCCCTAGGAACTGTGGCAAGAGGCTTGAATAAAGAAGAACGAAGCGCCGGCGACAACGCGCTTCATGTCTAGAGCCCAGGAGCCCAGCGGACATGGCCTCGTCTCGTCCTTCCTAGATATTGCTACAGGAACGTGCCCCCGTCAGCCTCGTCGTCGGCTGCTCGGCGTGTACTTTTGTGGGTCGACACAGAACAAGCGCTAATGTGAAAAATTGTAGGTTTTTCTTTGCACTAATGCCTCTAGAGTGTGTGCTATCCTCTACTTTTATTATTCGCGTGTTTTTGATGGAGATCATTTCATTAATATCGAACTTCCCCCCCCCTTCCCAGTACTGACAGGTCGTTCAGCAACGCTATCACTTGGGCTGTACGCTTAATAGCTGCGAAAGAAACCACGCGATACTGATATAACAAGGAAAAATAGACAAATAAATCTCAATAAATCTCTCACTTTTTTAATGGTGAGAGGAACAATAAAGTGGTGTATTGTTTTTTGTCATCGTGTTGCTGACGCGGGGAACAGCGTTGTGTAAGGTACAAGGCGGAGCGCGTTTGGGAACAGCCAAGGTGCCACTGCAACTGGCGAACATATAACAAATTGTTTTCTGTGGAAGGCAGTCTATGAAGAAAAAATACCTCGATTGAGAGTACATGAAACATTAAAATACGATATGAACACAAACTTCAACAACCCCTAATTTGAAAAAAGAAATATATCTATTCTCAACTCACGGCTTTATGACTTCTCAAAAGTGATAATACACTTCATCGACATACACAGCAAGCACATGACAGATATCCAGCAATATAGTACGCAAATAGACTACAAAATAGTCATAATATATTGCGACATAAAATCCTATAACCTCTTCGCCATTGACGATGTGCACATAGTCCCGAAGGATAAGGCGTGGTTCAAAATGTCTCTCACACACCGCTGATGTCTCGGCGAGGCGCTTATCTTCTCGATTAATTTTTTTTTTTTTTTTGCCACTGTAGTCTGCGCGACCCCTCCTTTGGCGCACGAAACAGCGACGGCTTACGATCGCAGGTGGCTGCCCTTGTTGACCGGGTAGCCCGACTTGCATCCCGGCGTGAAGCAGTGTGTGTGTCCGTCTTTTTCCTTGCATTTATGACCAAAACGGCAACGGAACGGGGAAGACTCCCCACCACTACACCACAAAGAAAAGTGCTACAGTGCTACGTTCGGGAAAAGCGCACCGCCTCAACTTCGTCGTCTTATTCGCTCATCGCACATCTGCCACAAATTCTCCTAGGGCACGGAACTCCAGCGCCACTCGCGGCATCTACGTTGACCGTCTTCACGTGGCCGATTGTAAGCGGGCGCAGCTCTTGCCACTACACCCTCTATACTCTGTTTCACCTTGTGTTGTACCGCAGGAAAGGCTACAAGCGCGAGCTCCTTGCTCTATGGCACACCTCGGCGGCACAAGCTCTCCTGCACCGAGGGCAGCTGCCAACGCTATGAGCTCGCGCTTCTAGCCTTCGCTGCGGTACAACATAAGGTGAAACGGAGTATTGGCGACGTGAGCGATCAAAAGCGTCGCTGTGGTCGGCCCACCACAATTGGCCGAATGCTGACTATGACGTCAGCAAAGGATATCAAATCGACGCAAATACGAGGAATGTAAGAGCTTCAATTTCGACGGTACTGGCAGTGTTACTTTGAGAACGCTATGATTTCAGGCTTTCACCATGCTCATTAGGAACACCATTGAACTTGTTCTTCACAAGGTAATGACGTCACGGAAGGTAACCAAACGGGGGCGCCACCGAAACATCTCGCCGCTAATAGAACACTGTAACATGAGCGTTTTCTGCCGTTTCGATGGCCAATGTTGCTTGCAGCAAGCAGATGCGCACAGTCGGTTACAGCGGCTTCTAACAACAATTTTAATGCCTTAGCTTTCAGTTTCCCCTTTAATTTCACCTTAATAAAACAGAAAAAGCGTCGAAAATACTAAATAAACCTTGGTCTTATTTGTTTATGGTTCTTTTTTCAAACTTCGTTTTTTGCGGAAGATGAAACCTCGGATCATCCTCGGCAGCGTCACGGGCAGCGCCTTCCTCGGATGTTGACTCCAACTGATATGGCCGACCCGAACCTCCTGGACATAGTTGGTATTTCCGAAATTGGGATATGTGCTCATGATCCGGAGTATGTCCGTCTACAGAGACTGGAAGAGTACCTTCTCTTAAGAAAGAAGCAGATCCTGCTTACTCTCTCGAGCCCAAGGCGCTGGCGGGTAAGGCCCATCTGGCAAAACCGCAGGAGAGAGTCGGAGTTCCACACAGCGGTGAGTTGTGGCCTCGTATTTTGATACCGAGAATTTTCTAGTGGTATTCGTTTTCTCACAATGTAATATATTCGCGCAGATGTCATTGCTTATAAGCGGAGACAGGGAGTACTTCTAGAAGTACTCTAAGATGAGACCTGAAAAATTTGAAGAGCTCCATTCCCTGGTCGAAACACCACTCACAAGAGCTTACCTCACGCGGGAGCCGCTATCATCGCGGACTAGACTTGCCATGACACTCAGGTACTGAGAACTCCCCTGCTTTTCTAATTAGCTCTGACTTATGCACAGACATATGGATTACTGTTCCACCCACTTTCTTTAATGGGCCCATGAAACGAATTTTGGACTGCAATGAATCAATTTATATTGGTATTTTACTAATAGCACATCGTTCAGTGGGCCAAAAGAAAAAAGGTAGAAAGCCAAAAGCCTGACTTTGGGTACGAAAATTGGAAAACTACAGCGGACTATTTCGTACCTCCTTCCCTTCGTAAGCTCGCTGCCTTTTCTCTGTGATACATCCGCGGACCCCGCAGCGCGTCATCGGGACCCCGCAGCGCGTCATCGGGACCCCGCAGCGCGTCATCGGGACCCCGCAGCGCGTCACCGGGCCCAAACAAACGTCACACGACACCGGAGCTCACTTAATCCGTTCACCCCTAAGCTGACATTGTGGTGGAAGCTACGCGCTTGCCGGACCAATCAGCCGCTCCCCTTTCATCACCTCACCTCATTCTCTGCGCGTGGGTATGCGCGAGAGAGCGAGATCACGTGACAAAAATGTGGCTGGCCCAAGGAGCACGTAGCTTCCACAGCACTGTCAGCTTCGGGGTGAACGGGATGGGGAAAGCAACTTTTGTAAGGGGTAGGGAAACGAAATTACAGCGCTCCTTTTCTACCTTGAATGTGTTGCATGTTGCACCCTAACCTCAAAAACAACAGTCTTCCGTTGAAAGGCACAAGAAAACTAATTTTAAAGCTAAATAAACAATCTTTCAATTTGCACCTGATGGATGCATGCGGAGCCTATTTGGGAGGTAATCTAGCAACGTTGGGGAACTTGCTGCGTAGTCGTGACGTAGCAGATTCCTTCGGAGCAGCGCCGTTCTTTGGCATTTCAACATTTTCCTTCTTAGCTTTCCTCCTCAACTCACAAATCACGCATTGAACCAAACAGTCCAAGCAGACGGAAAGGGTGGACTCCCCTCTTTCTCAGACCCTCGTTTGTGCACCCGGATACAACCATTCTCCCCTAGAAGATTAGCCAGTCGCTCAAAACTCGGACAAAAGTTGCTTTCCCCACCCCGTTCAGCCCTAAGCTGACAGTGCTGTGGGAGCTACGTGCTCCTTGGGCCAGCCACACGCTCGTCGCCCCACGGGTACTTCGAACGGCTCGGTTGTAACGCGTTGACGCTATTGGCACCACCACAACGCTGGCAATGCCACCAAGGGCAAACCTCATAACCCCGCCGGCCTTGCTACGTCACGAATGCGGGGAATCTTTTCTTTCTGTTTTTGTTTGCGCCGGATATCCCATGACGCATCGCGCTCTCCGTTTGCTTCTCTTCGAGCGCTTGCTCGAGTGCACCGTTTGGAACGAAAAATATAGCCAATCGTTCAAAATACAAACGTGCGATTATCATTTACGGTTATTATCCGTCATGCTTGACTCATTTCCGAACAAAATTTGAATATTTCAATTTTTGTTTCCGTACCCCTTTAAAGGGGCGATGCAACAATTTTTGTACTTGGCGCAAATACCGCTTAGAACGGATCCTTGACGTTAAAGACCTATGAAACACGCGTTTGCTTTTCACCCCACGCAATAGAAGTCCCAGAAAAAAATTAAAGAAAAACGACCAGCGTTCACCCCCTCAACTCGCAGCAAGAACAAGCGGCCACGTGATCTGGAGCCCATTATATGCCGCCAATGTTGATCATAGCCACGCGCTGGGGTTGGCAAAGCACAGGACACGCGCTGAGTTCCAGACATTGTTATGGCTCGGCTATTGTCGTCGTTGCAGCGATTGGATGCGGGCCACTACCGGAATGCTTCTCGAGCTAGTAATTATCACGAGCCCAAATCGCGTGCCCACGCAATGCTCGGGTCCAATCTATGAACCGCATTCAAATATCGTCATATGGGTGTACTGCGATCCCCACGTTACGTCATCAAATTTCGTAAAGGAGAGATTGAATGAAAATGATCGGCTTTTGTCCTTGAAATTACACGGCAACAAAGGTTTTTCTTGGCCAGTGGCGTTGCGTGCGATTATCCTTGAGTCCCACTAGTGCCAGTAAGCTCGTGTAAAGTGAAAAAAAATTCCAATTGAATATCGTTGCACCGCTCCTTTAAGGTACTTATCGTCTGGAATGCAGATACAGGACATCGCTATGGCCTTTAGAGTCGGAACCTCGACAGCGGCGGTAAAGCACTGGATCGAGTATTCTACCCAAGTACCGCCATTGACTGATCGTGCCGCGCGCGTTCCTATTGGCCGCAGCCGACGCGCCGCCATTTCTGGCTCAGAAAACATTGTAGCAGACGACGCTCCGCTCTGGCTCAAGGCTGGCTTCGGGGCGCTTCAGGCGGAGTGTCGTCGCCGAGGAAAATACAGAGCTCAACAGAGCAACTATAAAGGGTTGGATGATATTCAGTACTCTACTCAAATGCAAATATGACTGCACTCTGGACGTCTGAAACTTGTTTAGTTACGCACCCTTTGAATTGTTTAAGACATTCCGATCGACAGTGATTTCACTGCAACACTTGGCGCCATGCTTGGCGCGCATTTGTGGCGCGCTTCCTCGGCACGTATTCGCGAAGTCGCGATGCCGAGCTGCTGCGCTATAGCGTGTACGACTCGCTCTGGACGTGGCAAGACACTGTTCTTGATTCCCACCGGGACTAGGAACAAAACACGACGGAAGGAATGGCTCCACAAGATAAGCAGGGTTGGATTTGCGCCGACTCAAAATTCGAGGCTTTGCGAAGTGAGCATGATTACAGTTGAATGCGGGTTCACTTGACGTTGCAGTGTTGAGTTGTTCCGAGATCGGCACCGCGTACTACGATAAAAAAGTGGCAGCCTCCTTAAAATAACATTAATCCACCCAGTTGTAATCACCATTTTAATGCTCTGAATTAAGGAAAGTGCCAAATCAAATGACGCAGTAGTCGCGCGCTCAAAATGGTTCCTCGGGACTGGCAGGTCCGTGAGGTTTGCCGTAATGATTCACCTTATCACCAAAAGCATGCTGTACAAGCCACTCAAATATCTGTTTTTCAGTAATGCTAAAAAAAAAACACAAAAAATGCTACATTTGCTTATATTCAAACATTTAAAAAGCTCCCTCTTAAATCAGTGACTCATGAATGAAATGCAGACACAATATTGCATGCACTGAAAATTATATTTCATAGCTTGTTGCTAAATATACTGTCATAGGACTCTCAGCTGTGTGATAATATGCAATCATTATATCATTCTAACTGTTTCCTACTAGTGCAATATTAAAAAAAAGTAATGTGTATCAGCATGCATTGGGGCTGCTAATGTTTTTTGAACCTTGTAATGTACTGTGCATTTCTTTTTCAATTCTCAATATCTAATGCCTACAGGGCCCCTAGGGCCCCGAGGCTAAATATATATATATATATATATATATATATTCATTTTTGCTTACGCTCTTGCTTTGTACCAATGATTGTCTTTATAGGACCATTTCACGAGTGACCAGTTCGAGCAGCACAGAGCCGACGGCTGGAGGAAACTCAAACCGAATGCTTCTCCATCGCTGTTTGCTCACCGGCCCATGAAGCCTAGCAGCAAGCCACGAACTCAGAGGCTGGGCAAGTGTTCCATTACACTTTTACATTATAACTAGGGTTCTGCGTTTTCGGTTTCTATTTTTTCAAAATTCGGCGTACTGTTTTCGGTGTTTATTTTAAAAATCAAATTTCGTTTGAATTTTAAAATAAACATTTGTTTGTAAATAAACATTCGTTCGTTTTCGGCGTATATTTATGCCCACAAAAGTTTATCGGCTTTTTTCGGTGAATATAAAATAAACACCAACGGACACTGAATCAGATTAAGCTTGTAGCTCTGATATTTGTGATCACTCAAAGAATAACGGCACAGATACATTGAAAAAGAAATGGACACTTTATTTGGCAAATGTGTGCAACTGTAAAAAAAAACAAGAAAAAAATACAGGAGTACAAACAAGTCAGATATGAAGCCTATGCCCAAAATCATAGAACTTCGCGTTCTGTATATCAGGATTATGTGATCTTATTATAGTACACACACACACATATACTTTCCCAGGCTCTCTTCGTTAATCCATACGCTTTCTTCCTTGTTAATATGACACTGAGCTTCGAGAAAGCCCTCAAATGCTAAGACTGGACATTGGCAGGCTGAGGAGATGAAGCGCTGCCTGAGCCAAAATCGGCCAATCAACCAATTGTGACTGCCAAAAGAGATACGGTGCGACGTTCTGAAGCACAACACAACATGCAGAGCTTGCATCAAGTCAGTGTTCCTTACAACGAGTTTGAAAACACGCTCGTGCATGGCGAAGTCATGGGGCATTTCGGACTTCACGTTCCGATCAATGATGCGCACATTAAACCAAAACGTCGTGATGGCACCTGTGTATCCAATATATTCGGACACGTTTCGATAGACACTGTCATTCCACTTTTTCGTTACGGCTCTGCGGTGCGACTGGAAGGTCAAAGTGACCTTTTCCGGTTAAAACTGAATTTTAGAAAATGAATTCGACATACTTTTATCCGTCTTTATCGGTTTAAGTCGAAGATGCTGAACCTAAAAACTGACATTTTCGGTTAAAACCGAATTCCCGAAAATGGATTCGGCATAATTTTATCGGTTTAAACCGAAAAATCTGAACCCTAATTATAACTTATATGGTTATGTTATGTAAAAAGATTAATTACTGAGGTTTGCACTGTACCAGAAACCAAGTCCAGCAGTCTGGAGGGTATTGATTGGTGGCTGAGTGTGTTAGTACACCGCAGTTCAGTGCATGTGTAGGGAAACTTTGTGCTGCCCCCAGGCACTACTACTGGTGCAATCCTCATTCCTGCCCAGTCCGATTTGGATGAGCATTCTACAGGAGTGTGGTTATGTATCACTACTGCCTGATCCACCTTAAAGACACCAGGCTTGCAGCCGTACTGCACCGGCTAAATTTCTCATCTACAGTGTGGACCAGTGTCGTAAAAGTGCAGACCGACCTCATGGTCCCAACATGCGTCTATTTTACTTTTGTTGTACAGTGGCCGGCCATTCTACAGCTGATCCATTCCCTACGGTGACAAACGTGGCCCCTCAGGCCAGCACCGAGGAGCCCAGCCAAATGTCTGAAAATCCCAATGGTGAGCATACCCTTTTCCTAAGACATTATTTTTTTTTACTTCTATGCACCTGCTGATCACAACTTGCGCAGAACAATCAGTCTCATCTGTCACAGTGCTGTAACAGCACAAAGCAGAAGGGGAGAAATTGGAACAAGTATTGCAATAGGTCCCCACATGGCAGTGTCTCTACTCTTTGCGCCTACACTCTTCTGCTTAAGCACTGCGCCATGTCCACAAGGAAGTTGGCTGTTTATATAGCACCGAGTATGTGCTTGAGCCTTTTGAAAGGCCCTTGAACAAAACAAACAGGCCAGACACGCCTTATGCCATGTGCTAGTTGGCTATCGTACAGCACATTGTACTACGCTTAAAACACTAATGAGATGAAAGAAGATAGACAGGACATGGGGTACGCCTTGTCCTGTCCACCTCTTTTATCTTGTTTGTGTTTTGGGCGGAGTACATTATGATAATCAATAACCAACTAGCCACATGGGCTCCTTTCATCGTCCTCCCTGCTTAAAATAGCTTACACTATGCCTCTGCTTCAATGATGCGGTCGTTGTTTGCTGATGTTTATGACAAATCAACACAATATAAATCCAGTGACTTTCAATTGCTTACACAGATCCTTGGCAACTCACACTTGGGAAAGATTCAATGGCCAACAAAGTGGTTGCCACAATGGCTGCTAACCATAAACATACCGTCCAGGTGTGCAACAGCCCTCAACATTAAGAACCCAAAATGTCATCCGAAGAATAACTTCAATTACTGCCATTAAACCATCACTGTTTCACTATCCATATTTAGACACACAAGAAGGTTGTGTAAAGACAGTGACATAGATTAATGGTCAGCTACGATATTTATTGCAGCACAGTACTTCCCATAGCTACACAGAATTCTGGTGCAAACAATATAGTCAGAAAGCAATGGAGAAAATTAAACAAGTCGGCCAAAATAACTCACGCAGCATCAGAATTTGAGAATGCACACCATACGCAAAAAACATTTTCTGCAATAGCCTTCGGAGAGGCAGCTTATCTTAATTGAGGGGCTATGTGCAATAGCGGTACAAGTGCAAATGCAGAGTTTGCCAAAAAAAGTCCCTCAATAATTTTATCTGTGCATGTCAAGGTCAATATAGCGTTTGAACTTTAGTAAATAAGTGTACAGTGTTCTCTACCACCAAAAATAGAGTGCCACATGTATAAGTTTAATATCTGAGACCGTGAATACCCCAACTGGTACAAGTGCACTTGTACCACTATTGCACCTAGCCCCTCAATTGTAGGCTTGCACGATTAGCGGTTTGGTTGGGATAGTGCTGCATCATTCATAGCCTTTGCAAGCCACAATGTTCCGGCTTTCTTTGCAGTAAAGCAAAGAGCAACGCTGTGCCGTTCGATTTGAACCACTGATTGCACAAGCCTGCTTCGGCTTGTGCAAACACTCCCAAACTTGAATCTAAAAACATCTTTTGCGTGAAGCCAACTCATGAAATTGCGTATAGGTACATGTTCTGCATGCGCTCGCCTTCTCTGTACAAAACATTAAAGGGATGGTGAACCGAAATTCGGATTTCAGATAACGATGCAGGAGCGGCAGGCGGGACGCTACAATCTCTACAACACCACTCGCAAGGCAATATCTTGAATGGACGGCCGTATTTTTGGAAAAAGAGGTCGAGACTGAACGAGGCCGACGAGGCGCGTGACGTAAACATATCTCGTTCCTCCTCTCTTCGCTTCGCCCCCTCAAGGCGGTGAGGCGGAGAAGACGCCAGGCCGTTTCCTCTCCTTCTCGACTCTTCTCGGAGAAACGACGTCAACATACCTGTCAAATGCGCCTCCTTTTTATAGAAAAATACGGTCATCCATTTGAGATATCGCTGTTTGAGTGATGTTTTGGTGTTCGTAGCATCCCGTGGCACGCTTCTGTCGCCGTGTTTTGTGGAATCCAGATTTCGGTTCAGCATCCCTTTAAAGGTGAATGACTAAAATACGATGTTGGGAAACGTGCATACAGCGTGCCATTTATTTAAGATCTTTGTTTTACCAAACTTGCCACGGTAGATGCGAGGATGCACAGCATGTGTAACTACACTGCGCAGTATGCTCTTTGGTGCTTGGCAGCTACTCTGTTTCACCTCATGTTGTACTGCAGCGAAGGCTAGAAGCGCAAGCTCAAGAGCCAACAGCTGCTCTTCCTGTGCCTGAGCTTGTGCCGCCAAGATGCACCCTAAAGCAACAAGCTCGTACTTGTAGCCTTTCCTGCGGTACATCATAACGTGAAACTGAGCAGACAGAGATGACGAAAATCAGCACATTGATACTTTAGGCCTATGTTCTGAATAAAAAGAAACCTGCGATTACTCAAATCTAAAAACATGTTTGTCGTGTAAGGCACGTCACCATATTAGGCACAGGAGGAAATCAGCTCTTGGCATCAGGTCCTCATTTCAAACCCTTTCTGGTCCCATTCCACCCGTAGAGATGCATTGCGAAGGGCCTGAGAACGCACCTGGTCTTACACCACCATCGTATCCTTCTGCACAACAAGGTCCGACAATGGCAACAAAGAGTTGGCTGAATGGACGCATTCAGGAGCCAAGCGTCGGAAGCCTGCGATTGATGACACCATTTCTCCAACTGCCATCTGCTAAAAGCAAAGTGACACTTTTAGCAGATGATGCCTGGGCTGGAAGCAGTGGCCTCGGCTGCCGGCGTCTAGTTTCAGTCTTCCCTTGATACAATAGCCTAGCTCTAAACCTTTGGTGGTTCCGACAAGGCTGGGCACAAGTTCGAGCCTGATATTAGAAACTCCCCGAGCAAAACGACAAGTGACCATTTGTTGTGCGGCCTGTTCGGGAGCCAGGCATGTGCCATGAACCATGGCTGCCGCGTCGCCTAAGCGAGGCGAGCTGGTGACTTTAGCAGGCGATGGCCAGGATCGGCTCTTGCCGGCTTCAAGCATTAGCTTTGTGTGCGCGTTAATTCAATCAATGCTTCTTTAGCAAATGGACTTTTAAAGCAGCACACGGCGATGTTGTGAGATCAGGTGCTTGCTCAGGTTCCTTCGCAATGCGTTTCTATGGGAGGACAGTGAACAAAAATAGCTTGAAGTAAGGACCTAGCACAGAGGGGCTGGATTTCTCCAGCGCCTAATATTTTGATGCGCCTTACACGGAAAGCCAATTTTTCGGGTGTTCTGATGGCTAGTGTTTTTTAAAATTCCAAAGCCTAGAGTATAAATCTGCCACCCATTTAATTGTTTTTCTAGAGTGGCATGGCTGCGGTCGAATGTACCAAGTGTCTTTTCTCCTAGTTGCTAAACAGGAGTATTTGAGAAACAATAGGTAATTGAATTTTACAAAATGAATAATACCAAACTATTCTGCTACCTTATTTTTTATAGGTGAGGCGACAACACTTGGTGGCGTGACACTACCACATTCAAGCACCGAGGCACTTGAAAGGGAAACCGAGGGCGAAGTGACGAAGGTGTCTGTTGCCCTCCAAACAAGCTTCTCGGGACCATGTGTCTTGCAGCCAGACTCGGCAAGAGCCATCATTGACAGCCTGGAGAGACAGCTGCAAAGTGCAAGGAAGAAAATCAGCGCTTGGTGGCTGACAAGACAAGAGCCCAGGACATGCTGGACAAGATGCTCAACCCAGACCAGTATGTTGCCATGGAAAAAGGTACCTATATTGGTCCTCTTACTTGGGGCAAGCAAGTTGGTGAGCTGCGCTTGCCTCAACACACTTTACAAAGCAAACTGACACAAGTATACTCACACACAACTTTGTCGCTGGCTAATTTCCAGAATAGAAGCGGCTATTTCTTTGAAGTCTCTCCTTTGCAAAGTTTTCTGACATAGTCATGGGGATCCCCAGGGCTAAGGTAGAACACTGCCCTTGGATAGGAGATGAGCTCTGCTTAAGCTCTGGGCTCGATACGACTGAAGAACGCTAGCTGCAAATCACGGTGCTACATCACTGGTTGCTTTTTTTTTGGGGGCAAGTTGACAGAGGGGATGCTCCAACTGCTGGTGGCATATCAACCGCATAAAAAGAAAAACTGTTGAGCATTTGATAGGTTATAAATAGAATTTTCAAAGTTTATTTTTTTTGGAAACATTCTGCTCATTTCTAATCTCAGGAATTCAGCATCTAATTTCGTCATATTCCAAACCAACAATATTTGCAATAAAAAGAACAATTATCCGCATGCTCAGAAACGCATAAAGCAACTGAAAGTAGTCATTTTCTTCTCATCTTTCTGCGGTTTACCGTTCCCCAACAAATACTCTCCTCACACTCGCAGTGTATGTCTAAAAAAATGTAGTGGACTTGCACTGCCTGCACTAGGAAGCTGAATTTTCAACATCAGCTAATGTTAGCCAGAGTGGTGCACAGACTGGACACGAAGGCTTTCCCAGCGTTCGGTTGAGAGTCGTGTTCTTGCTGATTGAACACGAGTCCCTGCCGAGCGCCGAGGCAGCCCTTGCATCAAATCTGCATTTTACACTGGCCCAAATTGGGAGATATTGGAAATTCCGCATTATGGCTTTCTAGTGCGGACCTTGTGCAGAGGGGGCAGGGGGATGATACAGAAACCTCAGCTGACCCCCACCCCCCTTCCCCTGAGATCTACAGGACAATAGTTTTAGATGTCTGTAAGACATTTCCACTTCTCCCTTTAAAAAGCATACTTGGTATGGTTTAGGCAGGAAATCGAAACAATGGCCAGCATAATCACATGAATAGATTGGCTTCTGTCATTATCCAGAAATAGATTAACATGTCCTCAACAAACTTGATGAGATAAGCCCCCATTTTGTCAAAAGTCCAAGATTTGAAAGGAAACTGGAGTGACCTCTCTCAGGACCACTGAGCCTGTGCTCTGGACAAACCTATGTGAGGTACACATTCCAGTGTTTACATCTTCATCAACGGTGACCTCGAAAATCGGAGCTTATAAAAAAACTAGTTATAAATGATGAAAGATGTGTTCTGAGCAGTATATAAAAAAATATTTAAAAGGGGTTTCAAAGCTCTTAAGATATTATCATGGCAGCAATGTCCTGGAATGATGCTAGATTTGTATTGCATTTTAGGAACCATGCGTGGAAGGACCTGGTCAGATGAAACCATCCAGAAGGCCCTGAAAGTGCGACTTGCTTGTGGCACACGTGGCTACGACGTCGTAAAAGAACTGTGCACCCCTCTACCAAGTGAGCGCACCCTTCAGCGACGCCTAATAGACGTAAAGTTCCTGCCAGGCATACTCCATGAGGTTCTTCAACCCCTTGCGCTAAAAATCGAGTCCATGACGGAGGTGGAACGCCATGCATGCCTCATGATTGATGAAATGAGCATAACTCCTGGACTGGATTACGACAACTCCACCAAGCGTATAATTGGAAGTCCAACGATACAGCCTGCATCTCCTGTATCAAGAAAATCGCCACTTGCAACGCATGCCCTCGTGTTCATGTTGGGAGGCATATCGTCACGGTGGAAGCAAACCGTCGCCTACCATTTCACGGGTGCTTCGTGTAATGCCAAGGAGGTGAAGGATGTCTGCTTTGAAATAATAAAAGCAGCAGAGAAGATCGGCATCAAGGTGGATGTAATGATCTCTGACATGGGAGGAAACAACCAAGCGCTCTGGAAAGCATGTGACATTGTGTGCGGCAAACACTCTCGCCTCCGCAACAGTTGCAATCATCCGTGTGGTGGAGAACGGCAGCTTTTCTTCATGGCGGACACTCCACACATTCTGAAGAATTTACGAAACCACCTTACGAAAGGGCACACCATCCTCATCCCAGATGAGTTTGTACATAAGTACAACCTTCCGACACGTGAAGTTTCCATTTCGGCAATCAAGGAGCTCCACGAGATCGACACCGAGAACAAGCTCAAGCTGGCCCCACGGCTCAACGAGAGGTGCCTGGATCCCTCTCACTACGACAAGATGAAGCTTGGCCTTGCCTGCAGGCTACTTGACCACAGTGTGGCTGCAGCCATCAAGTACCTGGTGGAGCAGGGAGACATGGAAAAGGAGGCGCTGACCACTGCATGGTTCATTGAAAAGGTATGTACTGCATTCGACTGCCGAGTCCATGATTTCTCAACAACAAATTCTGTCTCGGTAACTATGGCAAATTAATGAGCACAGCAAAGGTAGCAGAGAAAAGCTTGTGGGAACAGTATTAGGAACAACCCGACTCAAATTCATTTGGCACTGCAGATTTCTTATGTGCATTGTGGTTAAATGCACACTTATGAGTCGAACTCTGCAACAACTACTTGTCTAAAACTGTTGGATAGCTGGAACGAGCAAGTGCGACTCAAATCTCAGGTTAGGCAGAGATTTTCACCGCAACGCTGAGGTACTGTAGAAGACTTAATTTTCGTAAAGACCTAATTTTCGCAAATTTTGTGATTTGAAAATAATTGCGAAAAATTGGTCTCACGAATAATTCACCGCATGGTAATGAAGACATAGCATACTACCGAAAATTGCGAAAATTCTTTGACACCGGTACTTCGAGAAGTTTGCGAAATATTGAGCTTGCGAAAATAAAGTCGTTTACAGTATTTAATACAACCATCCCTATTAAATGGTAAAAGTAAATTCGGGAGTTTACACGCTGAACCAACGTGGGCATGTGGCACATTCCAGCGGAGGACGAAGGATTAATTGTGACCACTGGGGAATCTTGCTGACTTCCAACCAAAATCTCGATTACACGATTAAACACTGCCTTCTTATTTTAGAACTATTTGTTTCTCGATTTCAGGTCTTCAGATGGTTTAAGCTGATGACTTCAAGGACGACGCAGTTTGCAATGAATGGTCAGGGAGAAGAAGTACACGACGATGACATTGAGTTTCTGCAAGAAATGATCTCCCTCTTCCAGCACCTTGCAATCAACAGCACTCGCAAGACATGGAAGCCTGTGCAGTCTGGGCTTGTCCTAACAACGACCACGGCACTGAAAATGCAGGACTTGTTTCTGCAAGACAAGCACTTCAAGTATTTGTTTCTGAGCCGTTTCACGCAGGATGCACTGGAAAACCTCTTCTCAACCGTCAGAGCTAAGAACCCTGTGCCACGAGCAAGAGACTTCAAGATGGCCCTTCGCCTCATCACCATGTCACAGTTCTTCAGGCCAAGTCGCTCTGGGAGCTATGACGTTGATGACTCAGCGTACCTGGCACAGTTTGTGGCCTCGCAGCCTGCAGAAGCACCTTCTGAGGAGGAAGATGAGCTGCCCAACTGGGACCAGTACAAGACCATCAGTGACGACGAGCAGCAGTCGCTCTTTTACCTGGCTGGCTACACTGTTCGTGCAGTTAGGAAGAAGCACAAACTATGCGAGCTGTGTATAGCCGCAGTGACAGGTTCTGCTGCCTCTCAAAATGCCAGGCTGTGCCAGCTGAAGTGCTACGTAAGAGACGGCAGCAATCAGGAATTGGTGATGCCATCCCCCGACGTCTTCGGGCTACTGCTTGTTGCAGAAGGAGAGTTCCGCAAGCACGAAGATCTCATCATTTCATCGAAAAAGACCCTCGACGATGTACATCGGAGCACTGCAGCACTCACAAAGCAGCTGCCGTTGCCAAAGTGCCACAACCTTGCACAGAAGCTAGTCGAAGCATTTGTGCTCCTCCGTCTTCGAGTCACATTGAAGCAAAAGAACGAAGAGTGGAAAAAAGAACTCTAAAGCAGACAAAATGCGGCAGCAGAAGCATGGCCATGAGGGCTGCCGTAGCGAGAGTGTGATCCTTTATGGCTTTGCTGTGCCCACCGAGACTTTCTGGAGAGCAAGACTCGACGGAAAGCGCCAAGACTTGTGCTATTCACCAGCGTGTCTTTTTTTTTTTTTTACAAAAAAAGCTGTTGAAGCTAAAGCTAATGCCTAGACTCGTGCCAGTCACCAGCGTCTTTTTTTTACATGAGTGCTGTTGCAGTTAAAGTTGGAATCTACAATGCTCTGTTGCGTGTGATGTTCCCAGTAATATTACTAGTCGGAAAGGTTCCTGTTTTACATGAAGAGGATAGGTGTCGTTTCGTTACCAATATACAAAATTTCTGTGATACTCTCCTAGTCAGCAAGCCTGCTTTTATTGCCAAGACTATGTATGTTACAGTGAGATCTTCTAGCATGAATATGCCGCTTACAGAGAACTGCTACCTGTACCAAACACCTTGAGTCAGAGTATAAGCAGCCAGGTTGTTAAGTTAGGTACTGGAATTTTTGTGCTTTCGTGGTTTTCATGTGTTTCTGCTTGAAAGTATTAGATTGCCACACTAGCTCTGAAGCTGCATTAGCGTTTTATACTTTTGATATTTTTTCAATGTTTGAGTGCCGGTACTTGGGACGTTTTGCACCCTCTATGCGTAAAATATTTTATAATGCTTGACTATAGACTATGTTGTTGGAAATAAATTGAAACGTGCTGACTGACAATTACTGTATTTGTATCCAGCGTTCTGCACATGGGCATAATGTGAGCTTGAAATAATTCGCAAAGTAGCATCCCCACGGTTTAGCACTGCTGATCTTCATTGAATAATACATTGTGTTGTCATTTTACAGCTGGCAGCGGTATGTTGTTTCAAGCACCTGGTCTGTATGTATATGCTTGGCCGAATTACAGTGAGAGTGTTTGTAGTACCCGTGAAGCTACAGCAGCGTCTCTTTCATACTTCCAAAAATCCTTAGCTTGAACTTTACTCAAGAATATCTTTCTACAGCAGCATGAAGTGGTCCTGCAATATGTTTGCTAGCTCCAAGTAGTGTTTAGACATGCAATGGTAGTACTCGGTTATTTATAAATACGAGGGCGGGCTGTCGGACTTGCATGTTATCTGTCAAGACGCTGTCCGACTCTGTTTAAAAGTAGGCAGTGTATATTCTGCTGGAAGCCAGCAGAATAATTTTTCCGCAAATCTATGAGCAGTCGCCTCTAATTGGCTTCCTGAAACTTGGCGCCTGCAACAACTCCGGCTGCCCACACTGCCCTCACTCACAGTGGCAACTGTAATGTTTGCAATGTTTGCGCCTTTGTTTTATTTTTTTTTTGCTTGACACATTTGTGGTTTCAGCAGGTGCATGCTCTACGGCTTTTGAGTGCGTGTTGTTTTGCTCATTTGGGAATGTTGAAGCTGATCTTGACCAGCCGCAGTTTCAAGGACGACGGTGCGGTGGTTGCCACTGGCGAGGGCCTCGCAAAATTCACAGCCTTACAGATTACAAGCATTGCATTCAAACCACCCAATCCAGATGTCTATCAACAATTTTTTGTGCGAAAGTACAATTGCAGCCGTCCTGAGAAGAAATATATGTGAACAAAAGGTAAGAGCGCAAACGAGCTGGTGGTGGTTATACATTTCGACAAAAACCCTGAGACTGGGACAAGAAGGGACGGACAAACACAAAGTCTCAGAGTGAGAATGTGTTTGTCCGTCCCTTCTTGTCCCAGTCTCGGGGTTTTTGTCGAAAAGAAATATATATTCCATAAATTCTGTTGCATTTTTTTTTTGGCTGCCAGAAGAGACTAATTTCTAGTTCCCACTTAATTCAGGGTTATTTAACGATTCTACCAGCAGCTGCCATTAGAATTTCAGGGAAATCATTCTGCCGAGAGAATAATTAACAGAACAAGTACATCACCGGAATTCGTCACATGGTATCGGCAGCCAATGGGAAGCGACTGCCGGTAGTATTGTGGAAACATTCTACCGGCTGCCGGCAAAATAGACACTGCCTTAAAAGTATGCCAGAAAAACTTCGCAGCTTCACGCCTGACAACCCAACCAAAAAGGACAGGGCTTCGTTGCTTCCGCGATGCGCCGAACACGCACGCACGATCGGCGCTTAAATTTCGTTCGAGCTACCAGTCCTCACAACTGCGTTATATATTTATTCCTCACCGTGTCTTAGGAATGTGTCTCGAAGGCGCCTACTTAACGACGAACGCACGACCCAGCTACGTGCAAGCGAACACCAAGTACGGCCCCGGTCAGACAAACGGCGCGAACGCTTTAAAACTGGTAGATTGTCACGTTTCATTACTCTGAAGGGTTACATTAATATCCTGTCTTCGCACCTAACGTGTTGTGAGGCGGCTAAGCGACCAGAAAACTGTATGTGCATACGATGGGAGGCAGATCAGCTGATCTGCCTCCCCTCGTACGAGCAAGCAGTTTTCTTACTTTTTTTTCATAAATAGATAGTGTCCTGCATGTTCCTATGTCAAGCGCGAACTAAACTTGGCGATGTTTATCTAGTGAACACCTCACGCTCGACCGCTGACCGTTCATGGGTCGTGGTTCACGCAGAGGCGGTGAGGCTCTGACGAAGCGGTTCGATAGCGAGGTCGTCTTACGAAGCACTGGATATTCCCACGGCCCACCGTATTTTCAGAGCATTCAGAGCACCGAGAACCGTTCGAGTCCCGTTTAGGTAAACTGTCCGTGCAAGTACGCTGGCTGTCGGCGTTTTTGATTCGTCACACAAGACCAGACCGTGAGCAGCAAGCGTCATTTAGCAAGGCCGCGGTACGCTACTAATCTCACAGGCTCGGCAATGCTTCTACCTCGTAACACTCGGCAACGCATAGCTCCGCGGGCACATAATTAGTGTAGTCACAGGTACTCACCTTAACATACCGTGAATATCCAGTGCTTATTGTCTTTAGAACGACTTGCAGCTGTAGGCCCACCGCCCACGGCCCCACCTTTCTGAGCCAAAAATGGACGGGCATCCCATCATGCAACACATTGGTGGCACTTGTAAAAAATACGAAATATTATTCAGCGCTTTATGTCGCCACTGGCAACGAGTTATTATAATGTACGCTGAGGTTCAAGTGGCGCTAGTGTGCTGCGCCAAAGTGAAGCAGACAGCAACAAGTCGAAAACTGACTTCCGGTAATGCATTCCTAAAAGGAAAAAGTGAGTGCATTTTTTTCTTTGCGCTCGATTATAATAGCAAATATCCCGAATAATTCGAACGTACTAGGTAGTTTTGAACATTTCTCAGTCAGGCAGACGAAATAATTGGACAGTTATGACGTTTATATAGGGTGACCAGAAGTCCCGTTTTGACCGGGACAGTCCCGTTTTTGAGGTCCGCTTCTGCCGTCCCGTCTTTTTGTCCCAATAAAGAATCATGTCCCGTTTTTCCAGTAGGGCGTTTTCAGATAAGATCGAACAACCATGTCCGGTGACCATTTTTAATTTTGATGAAATAAAATATATTGTGCTGGCTTTATGCCCAGAAGAATAAAACCAATTCTTGTTTTCGGAAAAAATTTTTTGTCTTTGCGAAAAAAAAAAAAATAAATAAAAGTCAAATGCGCGTTTTGCGTATCGCGCGATGTTGACATTTCGGGCGGCTTCCCCAAAAACACTGTTCTGGCAACGGGTCTTCAAATACTCACTAACAACTTAGACATAGGAAGGATTGACAAAAAGTATTAATCACCGAGTATTAGAGTAGTTTTTTTTTTTTGGAAAAAAAAATCGCAAACACGGCACATTGCGCAATAACGCTCTGGCTTCAGGAATATTTTTCTCCGTATCTATAAAAGCTAAGGACTTCAAACTTTGCCAGTGTGTTGCCCTGTATATAGTTCATGTTTGCGTAAAAGATTGTTGTCCTGGTTAGCTGGAGAAATTTACAAGAATTGCTCACACGGGGGCATTTAACTAAAAATGCATTATTTTGAAAATCATTTAAAAAAAAAGGCCATCTTTAATTTTCTTTAAACTATCTGAAATTAACGTTTATAACATGTACTAACAGAGTCTGCAAAAACATGATGCAATATTTGTGTTGCTTTTAAGTTATAAAGCGAGAAACATGGCCAAATTGACGCTAACGCAGGTTGCCATGAATGGTGCGTGCACATACCCGCTCTTCACAATTTCATTTTTATTAAAACGTGTAAAAATGCTACAGGGTGGTCAGAAAAAGACGAATTGACAGCACAGAGGTGGACGGTAGTTTTGAAGGGAAAATTTCTAATACATTTTCGTACAACCGACCCAAAAATGCCTATGGGCCGGAGCGATCGAGGTGCGCCACCCTGTAACATGCTTCGCGGTGCCTGTTTCAACAGCCGGCGTATAGCGTCCCCGTCTGCGCGACGTAAAGGAAGCAACCGGAGCGACTTTGCAAACAGATCAGCCCACAACCTTGGCGGTAACATGATATAGGAGGTAGGGCGCGGCAGAGCCTGAACCTGCGCCGCCTGTAAGCGCCAATAGATCCGCCGCAGTGGAAAGCCAAACAACGCGTAGAAAAAAAAGAAAAGAAAAAAATACCTAAAAGCAAAAAAATTCCGATTGCCTGAGATTATCTGTATTGGGCGTTTTCAGATAGGATCGAACGACCATGTCCGGTCGACATTTTTTTTTCTTTTTTTTTAGCAAATTGTGTATGTTTTCTTGTTGTGCAAGCGCAAAAACATATTCAAACTTTTTCTGCGGAACATAAAATTTCTCTTGAGGAAAAAAAAATCACGAAGTCGCTGTCGGTATACGCTCTCGTTTTTGCGACTTTCATGAAACCGTCTTTTTGGATATTTATTAAAGAAAACTGTTGTCTCTTAGGTTTAATATTCTTTGTGCAGAGACTCTACATAAAATAAAAGGAGGTAAACATGTATTATCGATTACGAAGCAATTTAGAGCTTTATCGATCCGGATCTTAAAAGACTGGAAATTCAAATTTTTTAAAATCTTTTGAACGCGTATGTTCTATATTTGCATAAATTGTCATTGAAATTAAAAACGATAACCTTTCTAAAGTAAATAAACCGAAATTTAGACAGGTTACCGATTTTGCAATAAGTGGAAACTCAGTTTAAAATAAAGGCCATCGCAATTTTTCTTTTACTTTTCTCATATCAAGGCTCATAATCTGTCCCATCAGACCCTTCAAAAATGCTTTGCAATATATATATATTTTTTACAGGGTTTTAAATATACACAATCGACGTAACGGGAGTGGAAAAAGATAGGACGTTGCCAATTTCAAACAAGGGCAAGCAAGGGGTCGAAAAATTTAGGAAGTCTGTTAAGAGAAAGCACTGTGACGGGAATTCGTGAAAAATTAGAATTCATACAAAAGATTACACGTGAGTTTGAAGCACAAGTCAACAATTTAAATACAGATTTGTCGGATCAGTGAATTTCGGAACCTACCCTTCGTGGGGAGGCTGGGCTGCTGACATTTCAATAGTTATAAGAAAGAACACATGTTTAAAGTGGTACAATTGAAACTAGTTTAATTACTCAAGATCCTGTGCGCACATTCGGAGCTTGTCGCGTGAATTCTTTCTACCGGACGCTGACCTGAGTCGGTCATGGCACTCTACTGGCACTCCGAAAGGAACATTTTTTTCCCGACTTGCCTGTAGCGATCACTGTTCGTTTCTTCTCAGTGGCACCGCAAGCTCGCGACCTCGATCTGCTTTTCGCAGCCATAGGAGACTTTACTTTTAAAGATATATATTTTCAGCGGCTACTGTTCTTGCTAAAACAGCTGCGGTTGCGAAGTGTCGGACCGCGTACACTGCCACAAGTGACAGGACTGAATCCCACGCACAACGGAAACAGAGTCCCAGTCCTTTGCTTTCATGTCCCTGAGCGCTTTGACGTCAACTTTCGGGAGGTGGATTAGTTTCACGTTCGGCAGTTTAGTGTTCAGTGGGGTAACCATCTCTGACGCCGACTTGATCACCGACTTGGTGGGCCGTCGGAGGCTGTACAGCGTTGTCTGGTGCTGGACACGACCCCCCTTTCAATCACAGGCACTCTTGCCATGTCAATCTGCAGAAAAAATACACCTCGCTGACGTGTATTTGTGGCTTTCAAGCTCGTGTAGTTGGTACTTGTTCTTAAAGTGGCGTATTGCACCATTACTTACCAAGGTCACATGGGCATACCCAAATTGGATTTCACGATTCTCCAAAGCGTTGTCTTATAAATTAAGTTACAGACAATCTCATTCAATCGCAATTATTTTTCCTCTTTTCTATGTCTCTTTATTTTCTACCCGTTGTGCGGCCCTCCACGGCGGCGGATCTATTGGCGCTCACACGCGGCGCAGGTTCAGGTTCTGCCGCGCCCTACTTCCTCTATCATGTTACCGCCAAGGTTGTAGGCTGATTTGTTTGCAAAGTCGTTCCGGTTGCTTCCTTTACGACACGTAGACGGAGATGCTATACGCCGGCTGTTGAAACAGGAACCGCGAAGCATGTTAAAGGGTAGCGCAACTCGATCGCTCCGGCCCATGTACATTTTTGGGTCGGTTGTACGAAAATGTATTAGGAATTTTCACTTCAAAACTAACGTCCACCTCCGTGCTGTCAATTTGTCTTTTTCTGACCACCCTGTAGCATTTTTACATGTTTTAATAAAAATGAAATTGTGAAAAACGAGTATGTGCACGCACCATTCATGGCAACTGCGTTAGCGTCAATTTGGCCATGTGTCTCGCTTTATAACTTAAAATCAACACAAATATTGCATCATGTTTTTGCAGACTCTGTTAGTACATGTTATAAACGTTAATTTCGGAGAGTTTAAAGAAAATTAAAGATGGCCTTTTTTAAAAATGATTTTCAAAATAATGCATTTTTAGTTAAATGCCCCTGCGTGAGCAATTCTTGTAAATTTCTCCTGCTAACCAGGACAACAATATCTCACACAAAGATGAACTATATACAGGGCAACACACTGGCAAAGTTTGAAGTCCTTAGCCTTTATAGATACGAAGAAAAATATTCTTGAATCCAGAGCGTTATTGCGCAATGTGCCGTGTTTGCGATTTTTTTTTCTCAAAATAACTACACTAATACTCGGTGATTAATACTTTTTGTCAATCCTTCCTATGCCTAATTTGTTAGTGAGTATTTTAAGACCCGTAGCCAAAACAGTTTTTGGGGGGAAGCCGCTCGAAATGTCAACATCGCGCGATACGCAAAACGCGCATGTGACTGAGGGGGCGCTTACAATTTTTTTTTTTCGCAAAGACAAAATTTTTTTTCCGAAAACAAGGATTGGTTTTATTCTTCTGGGCATAAAGCCAGCACAATATATTTATTTCATCAAAATTAAAAATGGTCACCGGACATGGTTGTTCGATCTTATCTGAAAACGCCCAGTAGTAGTTTCGAAATTGGCACCAAGGCGAGTTGAAGCAAACCGAAACTATGCCTGCTCGCTACAAGTATATTTTACAAAAATAACCGTGGGTACTTTAAAATATGAGTCAAGCTATACGCACGATCCCGTGCACTCAACGGGAAATGGCTATACGCACGACGCGAAACTTGGTGCGTCTCGTATAAAACGAATGGGTACATAAAACTTCAATTTGCAAGAAAAAAAAAAAAGCAGGTAGCGTAGTTTAGTGGAAAGGTGGCTGCTTCATAAGCAGCGGACCTAGGTTCAACCCACAGAGTGCTTACTTTTTTTTTTTTTTCGAACTTTTTTTTGGTCTTTTGGCGATATTTACATTTCTTTTTTACAATTCACACTGAAAAAAAAAAAAACGTTCAGCCTTTCCACTCTCGTGAAGAAGGAAGACCAGCGGAGCGATACACGGTGTGCTTCTTCTTCGTCGTCTTCTGTTTTTCACGCTGTTTCCTACGATGAATTCCCACCAACGCGCCCAACTATCCATTCTTCTATTATAGCTGGAAAGGTTGCCGCCATCTACGAGCGATGGAAACCATACTAGTTGTGTGCTTGCCGCCGTCGCTTATAGATGGCGGTAGCTGTCCAGGTAGGTTTGTGTCGACATACACGAACACGATCCTGGGGAACCTAGCCCTTAACAGCTCCGCTGTAAAAAACGAATGTTGTCGACGAAATTTTGTTGAACTAAATGGTATGCGACTCCCTTTCCGACTGCTTGGGTTAGCTTGGGTTGCCGGCTGGACGCCGCGAAGCGGCGTGTACGGTGGGGCCAAGTGCGTTTATAGTTTTGTAATGAGTTGTCGTCGAGAAGCGGCGTGAACGCAGGCGGGGGATATTTACCCAGAGAGTAAAATTTAGTGCAATATGGCGACGTTTTGAAATAACAGCGGTTATTTCATTCATTAAATATTTCTCCCAATCTCAATCTTTAATACAATCCCCCCCTACCCCCCCCCCCCCCCCCTCGCTGGGTTGTCCCGTTTTCTACCTTGAAGAATATGGTCACTCTACGTTTATATTTTAAATTAATTTCATTAAAAACGGTAATAAAACGGTTTCGTACATGTATTTATGTGCACTCTCGGACACTGTTAGCGCGAACACGACGTCGCCGCTTTTCAGCATGAGGGATATACGTGCCAAACGAACGAAGGACATCTGGAAAACCAAGAAAGATCTCAAGGATTACGCAGTAATACTGTATATAACTCCCTGTGCATGTACGATCAAAATTAATTGAAGGCCACGTAATATAGTCCGATTTTCAATAAGTAGGTACTGCTTTATTCTTTCTGCCCTGCGCGAATATGCTTTTTCTATATTCAAAACATCACCCGCACGTAATAAACTCTTTGATAACAAGTGCCCGATAAAGGCTGCCCGGCAGAGAATATAATGAAAAGAGACACCTTTCATAGCCCGCGTACGTTATTCTTTACGTTTTGAATGTTTTAACCGCCTGTAAAGATGCAAGACGGGGTCATTTTCATATAGTGACAAGAGTGGCATACTAGCAATAGAAGAGCGTCACCAGAACAGAGTACTGGCGAGCCTTGAACACGCTCTATATTCCTTTCGATTCTTAATTTGCTGTAGAATCGTCGCTTGTTTTTACACACCTGCTGTGGAACACGTACAGGTTCTGGCGTGAAATATTGCAATGTTAAATGTCGTTCACTGATGAAGAAAAATGCGTTAACTAAAGCGATTGCACTTTTACAATGTTAATAAAGGTACACATCATTCGCTACTACCAAAATAACAAAAGTGTTCCATGTTATTTTCCGGCTAAGAAACAAAATGCACGCGCGTTTTCCCTTAGGAATGCACAGGAGCACCGCAAAAGTAGACTGCACTCTCAGAAAAAAGGGTCACTATAGTCCTCCCTAAAGGGAGGAACGCGCTCTTGACACATATGTTCCTTCAGAAAGGGAGAAACTTTCGTCCCTCTAAGCAGAGTAGCAAAGTTCCTCCGTCGCCTGCATCTCATTATGGCGGCCCCGAATCGAGCAAATTGAGCTCAGTAAGGCTTAACGAGGACGCTACGTCTATTGTACGGGGCGAGAGGAGCAGCAAATAAAAGCGTAACACGAGCTTTCCTCGAACTGTATTTATTTCCAAAGCCAACTCCCCCCCCAGGTAAAGAAACTTGTGTTTCGAAAGCAGTTACTCAGCCTTCTCGTCGGCAGCACTGCGATGCTAAACGGCGACAACCGATACCCAGGTACTTCGCGCACTTTACGTCTTACCTTTGCTATTCCTCGAGCCACAATACCTTCGTCAACCACACATCACGGAGGAGTTTTAAACCATTCGCGAAACCAAAAGCCACTCTCAAAAAAGCAAATTCAGAACAGCTGTCGCACGGTAACCGAAAATTATCGCGAAACGTGAAAGAAGGTTAAATCGCTTGCCACCAGATGTCAGGGTCAAGCAGAATAATGGCACCAGATGTCAGGGTCAAGCAGAATAGTTAAGAAGAAAGTTAAGGCCACAGAAAGAGATCGGTGGCTAGAGGGAATGCAGACAAAGAAGGCTCTGGAAGGCTATAGATTAAACAAAACAGTTATTGCCAAAGAAAGCATTTATGACAATTCTAGGGGAAGCTCATTGTTGTTTGAGGCAAGGACAGGTGTTTTGCGAACCAGAACATACAGAGCGAAGTACCAGGAAATGGACACAGTGTGCGCTGCTTGTGGAGAGGAGGACGAGACGGCTGAGCACTTGATACTCTACTGTAAAGGGCTTCACCCTATGCATACCGAAGACAACATAGATTTAATAAGGTCATTGGGTTTTAGAGACAGCGAAGGAAAAGTGGATTTCAAGACAGTCGAGATTACCAAGCAAAGATTAAGTGAATGGTGGCAGAAAGCGAGAGAAAACTAGGCATTTTCTTATTAACTGATGGCAAGGGGGATTTATAGCCTCACTTTCTTTTCAGTACGGAGTGAATATAGTTTTCACATTTAAATATTCTAAGCTTAAAGGGTAAGACAAAATGGCTAGGTGGCGTAAGCTACCGCCCGATCCAAAGGGCTCAGCCGTATTCATCCATCCATCCATCCATGGCAAGTAGCTAGGCTAGGTGACGCTAGGTACCACCTTATTTATGTTCTACAAAATATATTTTAATTTTCTTACGCCACCATCGCGCTTCGGGACCTTAGGGCAACTTTATTATACACAGTCGGACGGCACTTGAACGTTCGGCAAGAGGACCGTCGGACGGCACTCTAGACACAGCCAAAACAGAAACATTCCAGAAGTGTGCTCTCTCCAGGCGACAGAGACCTCCTGAGCATTTATTATTACAGAATGCGTTTCATGCGCCGAATTTCATGAAAAATCGACACGCAAGCCCGGCGGACAAGACCTTAAAGGGCCCCTCCAATGATTTTTTGACTGGTCGGAAACTAGGATAGATAGACCCCGGGCAACGCAGTAACATGAACATCGCCAACATCGAGGACGTCCTAGACGTCCTCGATGTTGGCGACGACGTAAATAACGTCTTGGGCGTGAATGACGTCTTAGACATCCTGGACGCCAGAGACGACGTCATGGACGCCCACGCCGTCTTGGATGCGGACGATGTTCTAGACGTCTTGGAGGACGTAGACGTCTTAGACGTCTAGGACGTCGGTGACGACATGGCGTCTTGAATCTGGACGACGTCTTACAGCCGAATTCATAAACGGGCCTCGACTCGAACTCGACTCGAAACTCCACTCGAGGCCGGTTTTGCGCTTCATAAACCGACCTCCACTCCAAAGGCTCCTCGGCTCGAGGAAATACTCGACTCCTTCCTCGAGTGCGCTTCCTCGAGTCGCTCCTCGACGCAAGTTTGGAGTGTCATGGCGACCGACGAGTCGTTCGCGGAGTTCGTGCACTTCATTTTAAGCGCAGAAGATATCTACGATGACGCAGGCGTCAGCCAATCGAGACATGTGACATGACGGTGTTTCAGAGAACGCCTGAACCCACTGAAATACTTCAGTGACCGCGAATTTCTTGTGCAGTACCGCTTCACGAATGCGACCGTAGCGAGCACTCTGCTGGCTCTGCCGGGAGCGCGAGTACTCGGGGCCTGCCGCTCTCGCCGATGCTGCAGCTCCTCGTTGCTTTGAGCTTCTATGGTATCGGGACGTCCCAAGTTGCTACGTGAACCATGTGAACATGCCGCAGCCGACAGTATGCCGGGTTCCGGAGCGACTTTTACGGTTCATCGCACGGGCCATCTTCACCCGCTCGGTGAAGTTCGCGGACGGCGATTGATAAGAGGCGGTCCCGATGTGGAAGTATTTTTGAAACAGAAATGCATACTTCTCCAACAGCGTGCAGGTAAGTTCACTCCTGTTGTTTGTGTTAGTAGTGCCAAACTTAATTAATTAAACTGTGTGCTGAGATGCGGTATCGTAGGTCCAAACTGTGACGTAACGATATCAATGAAAGGCGACTTAAAAAAAAATTTGTAACCTGCGACAGTTTGCACGACCAAGCGTGCGGTACTCGCGTTCTTCTGCAAAAAAGGAAATGAGGTCATTAAACGGTTGCCGGCTCTTGTGAGAGCACAGAAATATGTGAATAGAAAACCAACTCCCGATCGGGTTGACGAGCACTAAACATTATCACACCCTTTAGGGTGTAAATGGCTTGTCCTATAACTAACACCCTTGTTGGTGTAGCAAAACGCCCTAAGAAAAGGGCGTTTTTCCTAACACCCCTAAAGGACGGCGTTATTCTGAACACCCTTAAAATAGGGTGTGATTCCACAGTACACCTTTTTATTAGGGTGTTATGACTGCACAGTACGCCCTCTAATTTGGGTGTACCAAAGCCAGAAAGGAAAATAAAAAAGACGCGATGACCAACACCCATAAAGTAGGGTGTAATAACCCAAAAGAGTGCACGAAAAAATGACTGCAAAGGAGTCGAAACAATGCCTGGTTCACTTTTTATTTTTCGATCAAGGTTCTACCAGGTTCTACTAAATTCTCTATAGACGATTGCAAGCAGGTCATCTGGCCGCAGCCATGCCTCTAGCTTATGCGGGCAAGTGCTTACAATTACAAGCTTGCAAAGGGCAAAGCTACGTTCACGCGCGCGTCATCAAACTTGGCGGGCAAGACAGAAAGAATTAGCTCGAATTTATCCTACAATTTCACCACGACCAAGACGCTTGTGAACCAGTGGCGGTCCGTGCGTGTAAGGTCACGAACATTACAACCGGATACTGTTTCATAACCCCTTTAAATTGTACAACCGAAGGCCCTAGTTCAATCTCCAACTTTACTTTTCTTGCGAAATTGATGCTTTCTAGCACTGGTGACGTAGACAAAACTGGCAGGCTTGCAAAGACAGAACGACCGGGAGTTGCTTGGGACGTAAGCGGCAGTTCATGTTTGTAACAATAAAATTTTCTATTGAGACGGAAGCAGGACTACTATCAGAAGCATGCTTGCAGAGTACCGTATTTTCCGGACTATAGTCCGCGGACTATACATGTTTAAAAGTTGAAATTTTAGGCTGTGCGGACTATCTACGCGTGCGGATTATACTGGAATTTTGTTTTTCAATATCGTTGATTATGACAAGACGAGACGGATTTTGTGAATAAACAGTATGTAAATTAAGATTTATGTATAATAAAAGCTTCTTTGTGAGCTAAGAAAGCAGACATATGTCAAGGTGTGCAGCGTATGAGAAGATTTTCGTGTCGACTAAGCACCAGGTGCGGAGTATGCACTGAATGTGGACTATGCACCGGGTGCGGACTATCTAAGCAAAAACTTTTATTTTTGACCTCGAAGTTGCCCCTGCGGGCTATACACCGGGTGCGGACTATAGTCCGGAAAATACGGTACTTACAAATAAAAGAGCGATCTCATGTAATGCGTGATAGATGCATAATCCAAATCGGGCAGCACAGAACAACCCACAAACACAATGTCGAGGATGAAGGCGGTCGCTCACATTCGACGGAAGTTTCGTGGTCGCCGATGAACAGCTCTCTGTCGTGATAGATGCGTAATCCGATTCGGCCAGCACAAAACAACGGAAACACAATTTCGAGGCTGAAGGCGGTCGATCACATTCAGCGGAAGTCTCACGGCCGCCGATGAGCAGCTCTTTGTCGAAACGCGTCCAACAAACACAGCACCATAATTCCATGGACTCCGACGAAATAAACGACCATTACTGAAAAGTTGGCATGGATGTATTCGGGCCGTTCACGACGAAAAATCCTGGCCGCGACTGCAACGCACGAAGAGGAAAACACTGACGGGCGCCCCTTTTTGAAAACCGGACCTAAGTGGCCCCAACAACTCACCATAACTTGGAATACGGCAAGGACTACGGCCCCAGTGAGCCCACCAGCGCGCAAGAGCGAGTCACGTGACAAATTTTCATCCAAGCGTTTTTGTCCTACGGAGAGCGGTCACGTGTTTCGCGCCGCCCCTCTGGTTTGCTAGAAGCGGCCTTCGCACTCGCTCACAGCCATACGAAGACACAAAAAAGGTGTGGAGGCTTATCAGTAGACGAGGTCAAAGGGGGTGGACAAAGCAGCTAATCCCCCTCCGCTGCTTTGTATTGCCACCTGCACTGCCCGGGAAGGTCGCGAAATGGGACTCGTCTGGAATTGCTTTGCGTAGTACAACCTTGAGCGCATCAAACTGTCACTCATGTAGAAGCGCATGCTCTGGTGCGGACCGCGAGATCACAAAATAAGTACAAAAAACAAATTGAAAAGCCGTCGAAGCACGGGACAAAGCTAAGACGCTGAGAGCATGAAACAAAAGAGACGCGGCTTCACGTATAACAAAAAAAAAAAAAAAAAAAAAACGTCGGGACGCTAGATATTTTGGTGTCATTACGCAGAGAGAAGGTCGTGAACCCTAGCGGGGGGTGTCCATGAATCCGGCACTTTCGATGGTCTTGCGACATTGTTTCTTCAGAAGTGCACACAAAAATAAAATCTCAGTGGTGCGAACCCAGTCAGGTGAGTTTGTAATAACAGAAATGAAGGCCCACGTTTGTTCAAGGCTTTATCGCAGGAGGGTCTTTCTCGGGTTTAAAAGTAAGCAGATTCCGTCTTGCTCAATCTTGTTTTGATTTGTGGTTTAACGTCAGATTTTAGGCAGACAAGAAATAAAATACCTCGCCGGCATAGCCGATACACGCAGGACACTCTTGACACTCAACCAAAACGGCGCCGCGTACGGAAACACTTCAGTGACCGCGAATTTCTTGTGCAGTACCGCTTCACGAATGCGACCGTAGCGAGCACTCTGCTGGCTCTGCCGGGAGCGCGAGTACTCGGGGCCTGCCGCTCTCGCCGATGCTGCAGCTCCTCGTTGCTTTGAGCTTCTATGGTATCGGGACGTCCCAAGTTGCTACGTGAACCATGTGAACATGCCGCAGCCGACAGTATGCCGGGTTCCGGAGCGAGTTTTGCGGCTCATCGCACGGGCCATCTTTACCCGCTCGGTGAAGTTCGCGGACGGCGATTGATAAGAGGCGGTCCCGATGTGGAAGTATTTTTGAAACAGAAATGCATACTTCTCCATCAGCGTGCAGGTAAGTTCACTCCTGTTGTTTGTGTTAGTAGTGCCAAACTTAATTAATTAAACTGTGTGCTGAAATGCGGTATCGTAGGTCCAAACTCTGACGTAACGATACCAATGAAAGGCGACTTAAAAAAATTTTGTAACCTGCGACAGTTTGCATGACCAAGCGTGCGGTACTCGCGTTCTTCTGCAAAAAAGGAAATGAGGTCATTAAACGGTTGCCGGCTCTTGTGAGAGCACAGAAATACGTTAATAGAAAACCAACTCCCGATCGGGTTGACGAGCACTAAACATTATCACACCTTTAGGGTGTAAATGGCTTGTCCTATAACTAACACCCTTATGGGTGTAGCAAAACGCCCTAAGAAAAGGGCGTTTTTTCTAACACCCCTAAAGGACGGCGTTATTCCGAACACCCTTAAAACAGGGTGTGATTCCACTGTACACCTTTTTATTAGGGTGTTATGACTGCGCAGTACGCCCTCTAAATTGGGTGTACCACCGCCAGAAAGGAAAATAAAAAAGACGCGATGACCAACACCCATAAAGTAGGGTGTAATAACCCAAAAGAGTGCATGAAAAAATGACTGCAAAGGAGTCGAAACAAGCCTGGTTCACTTTTTATTTTTCGATCAAGGTTCTACCAGGTTCTACTATTGGTATGGCAATACCACCCAAACCGTACTGATGCCTGAAGCCATCTAAAAGAGACTTTCTGAAGCTTAATGTGCGGGAAGGGAGATTATTTGCTCACGGCAAAGAACTATCTACATCTGAAAAGCGTTATCCTACATAGAACTTACTATCAAGAACAGTAGTCTGAGCATTAATCGGACATACACTTACTGCACAACTAGTTCCACATTTTCTATTCAAACAATAATTGTTCTGTATTGTTCTTGTGTGGAGTAGCAATACTGTAAGCAGTAGTAAAACATAAAAATAATGTTTATTGGTTCTTCATTCTTGTCGTATGTAGGTACCAAAAGGCCCACTTCCGGACTAAGAACTCAGTGCAGCGTGCCTAGGCACTTTCCGTGCCTCGACATGTGGTTGTAGCACACGCATATGCTTGTGCTACAACCACATGTCGAGGCTTGTGACAACCAAATGTCATATGAACGGTCAGCTGCGATGATCACTGGTGGACTTGCACTGCAAAACTTGGCCCGCCTGCAGAACGAGCCACTTCCCACACCACCAGTCCCCCTCTGATGATGTCGAAGACAGCCTCATCTCCCATCGGCTCCAGACCCCGTGCACACATTCAACAGGGCATGGGTGCGGGCTCAACTCATTGCGTGGTGCTTCCAGTAGGCACTGAATGCAGAACATGTTCTTTTTAGCTTAGGTCACCAAACAATGAAGTCACTGGCCACGTTCAAGTTTAAAATTCAATCAGGCCAGAGTCAAATCAGCTTTATACAATGGCCACACTTCTTTGTTTGAACCAAACAAAAACAAAAATCCGCGGGTGTGTCAGTTAGTTGGTCAGCACTTATTGTTGCCATGTCTTCGTTCTACTCAGGTTCGAGCTGGACGACAGTGTTTGAAACTATGCTGGTGGTTGCTGTTTTGTGAATCTTCCAAAAGAAGCAAGACCAACTTGCCTTCTTTGTTGCAGAAACATTTTCCTTGAGAACAATTCAATCTTTGTCATCACACAAAGCAGAGGGGTAGCAGGATACAAAGAAAGTGTAAAGCTTCAGGTAATTGCATTGAAATAACTCAAAATTTTGCCATGTTCAGACTCGAGACTTTTCAGCGAGTTGTTTAGTGCACATTTGTTTGAAATAAACTTGTACTTGAGAATGTCTGAAATCATATCTTGCAGCTGTGACCATGCATGAAGAACTTTCGGTTAGAATAAATATTGCAATAGTGCAGCAATTCCTTGCGAGGACACCTTCGGTTGTTAGGCGATCAAGGGTGTTCTACCTAACAGTATCTAACAATACAAGCATGCAGGGCCCATGCACTCAAACTGATGGCATCACACCATTACTGAGTGCAAGCATCAATGAGTTGGGCACCGTACCAGGGTTTAGCTGGAACCGCTGTTCAATACTGTATCACTATGTGGCACTGTAGTAGTGTGCCGTGAAAAGGCCGTGAAGTCAAATTTGGAGATTTTACGTGCCAAACCAACAACGGGCATCTGGCACGCCCCAGCAGAGAACTGAGGATTCATTTTGACCCCCGGGGATCTTTGGACGAGCAACCAAAAGCTCGGTGACACGGCGCCATCTCCGCAATGAAAAGGCAGTGGGCAAACCTCGTCAATGTGGTGTTGACTTTACTCTGGGAGGCGGTGCAAGTCCATAGAGGATTGCGAGGCACAAACCCCTGGACAGAGAATGAGACATGTCTGAACTCAATGAAAACTACAGCAAAACTCTGTGACAACAGCATTTAATGAACGAGGCTGCATATGGACAACACAATAATAAAATAGACATTACTTAAATAACAGTGGCAAAGTTTAGAAAACACCTGGCTGTGCAGATTAAAACATAGATTCCTATATTTACTTCAGGGGGATCGATGGTCGACTGCATCAACGCGTCACAGCTTGGAGCACGTGGAGTGAAATCTCGCACAGCTGAACATAGGAATCCCGAGTTCAATTTCTGCCACTGCCTGTATTGATGTGGACGATCATTGTAAGAGCATGCGGTTGTCTATCGCTACTGTGATGCAAGTTAAAGACCCCAGAATAGCTGTGGTACGACACTGGTTGAATATCTCGTCTACAGTGGAGATAACAGTCGTTCACTGGGGTTGCCTAACTTCCCATTGTCTAAACATGAAACAATGTAATTAGAAAGAAAGAAAAATACTCGTTTACTTCCTCCGCTTTGAGAGAATACATTTAAAGCTGAAGTAACTGCCCTTTTGCATAAAATGTTCACTACAAATAGCCATTCGAGAAACAAGTTTAAAAAATGCTAGGCTTTGCTGAACGAGATACGGTCAATACTTGCGACAACTTCAGGCCAGGGCAAAATGAAGCAAGTTACGTACACTCTAAGAAAAAAGTTGGCCTCAAGGAACTAACGGCAGCATTTGGTCCTCTGAACTCGCAGTTGCTCCCCGGAAGGACCATCTGGTTCAAGCTAGGTACCGTGCGCAAAAAGCTTGGGACAAACTGCGTTCGACTGGGACTAACCGATACGCGTGCGCGAGCAAAAGCAGCCATTAGTCCCCCTCAGACAGGGTGCATCTGTATGATCTAGTCCCCGAAGGCAACAGAATGTTCGCCAGGAGGACGGATGATATTTGGCTTGTCTTGGGGATCGGCGAGACTCAGCCCAGCACGGCTGAAAGTGTTGACAAAACTCGGACGAAACTGGCGAATTTGTTTAATGTGCCACGAACGTTCAGACATTACATGGTAGAGCTTCGCGCGTTGTGCGAATGCGAGTTAACGAACCTGATGACTCTACTTCACCCAACTATCTCGTCAAAGATGATCTGTTGACATTTCAAAAGTCCCATTCACGTAATTTGCCTTCGCGCCAAAAATGAGCATTTATCCAAACGCAACACCTCCAAATACTAACAATTTGTTTCTCTTAAATGTAACTTAAGAGTTTGTAGAAGACGCGCTTTCAACACCGGAGTCTCGCAGTCAGAATAAATGGTCACTTCAATCGCTAAAACTGAGTTCTGAGAACAAGTCGAGCCTCGTCTCTGCGTCTGCCCGTAACCAACCTTTCTTGGTAGTCCAACGTCGAACTCAAAATCCGCAACGACACACTTTATGCACGGCACGTTCCCCTGTTGTTTGTGTTAGTAGTGCCAAACTTAATTAATTAAACTGTGTGCTGAGATGCGGTATCGTAGGTCCAAACTGTGACGTAACGATATCAATGAAAGGCGACTTAAAAAAAAAATTTGTAACCTGCGACAGTTTGCACGACCAAGCGTGCGGTACTCGCGTTCTTCTGCAAAAAAGGAAATGAGGTCATTAAACGGTTGCCGGCTCTTGTGAGAGCACAGAAATATGTGAATAGAAAACCAACTCCCGATCGGGTTGACGAGCACTAAACATTATCACACCCTTTAGGGTGTAAATGGCTTGTCCTATAACTAACACCCTTGTTGGTGTAGCAAAACGCCCTAAGAAAAGGGCGTTTTTCCTAACACCCCTAAAGGACGGCGTTATTCTGAACACCCTTAAAATAGGGTGTGATTCCACAGTACACCTTTTTATTAGGGTGTTATGACTGCACAGTACGCCCTCTAATTTGGGTGTACCAAAGCCAGAAAGGAAAATAAAAAAGACGCGATGACCAACACCCATAAAGTAGGGTGTAATAACCCAAAAGAGTGCACGAAAAAATGACTGCAAAGGAGTCGAAACATGCCTGGTTCACTTTTTATTTTTCGATCAAGGTTCTACCAGGTTCTACTAAATTCTCTATAGACGATTGCAAGCAGGTCATCTGGCCGCAGCCATGTCTCAGCTTATGCGGGCAAGTGCTTACAATTACAAGCTTGTCAAAGGGCAAAGCTACGTTCACGCGCGCGTCATCAAACTTGGCGGGCAAGACTGAAAGAAATAGTTCCCCTTTATCCTCGCAATTTCACCACGACCAAGACGCTTCTAAACCAGTGGCGATCCGTGCGTGTAAGGTCATGAACATTCCAACCGGATACTGTTTCATAACCCCTTTAAATTGTACAACCGAAGGCCCTAGTTCAATCTCCAACTTTACTTTTCTTGCGAAATTGATGCTTTCTAGCACTGGTGACGTAGACAAAACTGGCAGGCTTGCAAAGACAGAACGACCGGGAGTTGCTTGGGACGTAAGCGGCAGTTCATGTTTGTAACAATAAAATTTTCTATTGAGACGGAAGCAGGACTACTATCAGAAGCATGCTTGCAGAGTACCGTATTTTCCGGACTATAGTCCGCGGACTATACATGTTTAAAAGTTGAAATTTTAGGCTGTGCGGACTATCTACGCGTGCGGATTATACTGGAATTTTGTTTTTCAATATCGTTGATTATGACAAGACGAGACGGATTTTGTGAATAAACAGTATGTAAATTAAGATTTATGTATAATAAAAGCTTCTTTGTGAGCTAAGAAAGCAGACATATGTCAAGGTGTGCAGCGTATGAGAAGAGTTTCGTGTCGACTAAGCACCAGGTGCGGAGTATGCACTGAATGTGGACTATGCACCGGGTGCGGACTATCTAAGCAAAAACTTTTATTTTTGACCTCGAAGTTGCCCCTGCGGGCTATACACCGGGTGCGGACTATAGTCCGGAAAATACGGTACTTACAAATAAAAGAGCGATCTCATGTAATGCGTGATAGATGCATAATCCAAATCGGGCAGCACAGAACAACCCACAAACACAATGTCGAGGATGAAGGCGGTCGCTCACATTCGACGGAAGTTTCGTGGTCGCCGATGAACAGCTCTCTGTCGTGATAGATGCGTAATCCGATTCGGCCAGCACAAAACAACGGAAACACAATTTCGAGGCTGAAGGCGGTCGATCACATTCAGCGGAAGTCTCACGGCCGCCGATGAGCAGCTCTTTGTCGAAACGCGTCCAACAAACACAGCACCATAATTCCATGGACTCCGACGAAATAAACGACCATTACTGAAAAGTTGGCATGGATGTATTCGGGCCGTTCACGACGAAAAATCCTGGCCGCGACTGCAACGCACGAAGAGGAAAACACTGACGGGCGCCCCTTTTTGAAAACCGGACCTAAGTGGCCCCAACAACTCACCATAACTTGGAATACGGCAAGGACTACGGCCCCAGTGAGCCCACCAGCGCGCAAGAGCGAGTCACGTGACAAATTTTCATCCAAGCGTTTTTGTCCTACGGAGAGCGGTCACGTGTTTCGCGCCGCCCCTCTGGTTTGCTAGAAGCGGCCTTCGCACTCGCTCACAGCCATACGAAGACACAAAAAAAGGTGTGGAGGGTAGACGAGGTCAAAGGGGGTGGACAAAGCAGCTAATCCCCCTCCGCTGCTTTGTATTGCCACCTGCACTGCCCAGGGAAGGTCGCGAAATGGGACTCGTCTGGAATTGCTTTGCGTAGTACAACCTTGAGCGCATCAAACTGTCACTCATGTAGAAGCGCATGCTCTGGTGCGGACCGCGAGATCACAAAATAAGTACAAAAAACAAATTTGAAAGCCGTCGAAGCACGGGACAAAGCTAAGACGCCGAGAGCATGAAACAATAAGAGACGCGGCTTCACGTATATATATAAAAAAAAGCGTCGGGACGCTAGATATTTTGGTGTCATTAGGGAGTTTTCGTAGACCGCGTTTCCCCCTCCGCTAAGCCCTGCGCCTTGCGCGCCGATAGCCTTGACTGTAGAGTTCCGGGTATCGTAGCGGGTTGCGGAGGGTGTTGCGGGACGGCCAAAACGATCTACGAAAACTCCCTATTAGCGCAGAGATAAGAGTCGTGAACCCTAGCGGGGGTGTCATGAATCCGGCAATTTCGATGGTCTTGCGACATTGTTTCTTCAGAAGTGCACACAAAAATAAAATCTTAGTGAAGGTGCTATAAGTAGTGCGTAACCCAGTCAGGTGAGTTTGTAATACCCGAAATGAAGGCGCCACAATTTGTTCAAGGCTTCATCGCAGGAGGTTTTTCTCGGGTTAAAAGTAAGCAGATTCCGTTTGGCTTAATCTTGTTTTGTTTTGTGTTTTAACGTCGGATTTTAGACAGACAAGAAATAAAAATACCTCGCCGGCATAGCCGATTCACGCAGGACACTCTTGACACTCAACCAAAAATGGCGCCGCGTACGGTATGTCAGGATGGCGTCGGCGCCACCCATCCCATTTTTCACAAATATTAGCTAGACCATAATGGTATCGGCCCAATCTTTCCGATATAATTCCATAACGGCGCAATACTGTGTGCTGCCTCGGTTGTATATTTACACTTCTTCGTTCATTTTTTGAGAGGGGAGATTATTTATTTAAAATCAAAGTTGAACTGATAAAACTGATGCACGCGCGACACGTAATTTTCGGCTCGTGTCGGACTGAGAGTTCAATCGGAGTTGCACATCTATTCTCTAGAACGTCCTAATCATACGCCACTTCATGTGGCGAATAATTATACTCGATGTTTGTACCGCCGTACATTAGCAACAGCTTCACCAAAGCAATCGACATGAACGGCTATGAAATCATGGATGTATTTGACAGCATCACCATTACAACCCTTTCACACCGTGTGAATGAATAGCGTAAAATTCGCCCTTACACCCTTTTTACACGGTTCTGGACACAATTGCTACAAGTGGGGCGTAAAAAGGGCGTGTAAGGGGTGTGTCAGCACACCCTTTTTACACCTACCGATATTCAGAAATCGTGTAAAAATGGTGTAAAACGGGTGTTTTTCCTAACTTACACCCTTCTTACACCATTTTTACACGATTATGGGTGTTACAATGTTTAGTGTGTGGGAGGGGGAAAAGAGATTTTCGTGTACGCGCCCTTCCCTCTCCCACCAACCCCCTACCCCGCATTCTTTCTGGCGCTCCTAGCTCACGCGGGGAGTTGGGCAGATGGGGCAGAGAGGGTCCGTCGGGAAAATGGGAAGGGGTCTTTGTTTGAAAAGAACCTGTTTTTAGTACAGCCTTCGTCAGAACTTAGAAGCGGGTCGCCCTGTGTCGTCTCCGATCATTGCGGGATCCGGTTTGGATTCGCGGTGCTGCAACACTGCACTTGATCTGTTCTGAAGTCACAAGACAAGGGAACTCGATTAAGGTATGTCGAAGTGTCGAAGTACTTCTGTTTAAGGTATATTTATTAACTGCGGCTTCAGAAATTGTTTTATTTTTAGCGCGTTCTCTAGCTTCCAAAGCGCGCGCCATGCTGTATTCTTTTTGGCACCATGGTTGCGTATTTTGTTATGCAGCACAGAGACCTGATATTCAATCGTATCGAGCAAAACGCCAGTTCTACCGATGGCTTATTTTTTTGTGTTTTGCAGACCCTGGCGGAATCGCTTTACCATAAAGGCCTGTTCACACATGCAGCAGAGAGCTACAAGCATAGCGCTGACCTTGCGCTAAGCGCGTGCTGACGGGAGCTTTCGCCAGCTTTGTATCGCACCGTCAAAACTGTTGCTCATGGCAGACGAAAATCAGCTCACGACACGTGAGCAGCGCTACTTCAGCGCTTCGCTGCGTGTGAGAACCGGCCTTAATGGAGACATTTATTCGATTGTTCAGACTTTCGCGTTGATGGCGGAAGCTCGTTCCGTCACTTCGAGGCATAGTTTGAGCTCGCACAGTCTGGGTCTGTAATTCGCAGCGAACGATCTTCGAAAAATAGAATATTGCGCTGGTCTGCTGTCAACAGATCGCATGTAGCACTTTTGTGGCCTATTTGTTATTTTATTATGTGTGTGCTATATCTCATACTGTTGTTGAGCGATCGGGTATTTCACGCTGCCCCTGTTGCTAATAATCAAACTTCCTCGCAAACAGGCAAGAAGCTGCCGGTGCCCCAATAAACGGTGCTGGGACCACGACCGGTTTGGACAGACGACCCAGTGTTCAAGCCATCGTCGACGCAAGTGCACTCTTTGGAATTTGGCCTTATCGTGGATTCTACCGCTCAGGAACTTCGACTTCAGTCATCCATGAATGCGATGTGTATCTACGAGGCGATAAAGCTACGTTTAACCTGAACTGCACAATTTCGTTTCGGAGATCTGTGGCTCGAGACCAAATGTAAAGGATAAACCTTTAGTCCCAGGGGTCTAAATCCAAGGGCGAAACGTTTAGACCCAGGGGTCCAAGTGCAAGGGCCTAACAGTTGGTCCTCGGGGTTCATTTGAAACGGTGTAACAGTTAGTCCCAGGGGTCCAAGTGCAAGGGCCTAACAGTTCGTCTTCGGAGTTCAATTGAAACGGTGTAACAGTGGGTCCCTGGGGACCCTTACAAAAAATTTTAACCAATTTCTACAGATTTTCTAGACATAATTATGGCTTGAGAGAATACATTTCTTAGGGAGAATGTATCCACTTTTTCAACCATTGTCTACAGATTATAGGCCGCTGCTTCCTACGGGTTTTGTGTAGACTTCAGTGTACAGATAATGTGGCGACTCTGTACAGCAAACATACAGACATTCTAGCAACACTCCTGTCACATTTCTAGCGCCAATAAGAGAGTTTCTAACGAATTGCTGTAGACAAGTGGCCACAGGTTCTATCATCTCACTATGAAGAATATAGCAGTTTCTGCCCACTTTCTACAGACAAATCCCCTCAACTCTATCCATTATCTACAGAAAATAGGCCACTTTCTATCTTTGTGTAATGCTAGTTATCAATTTTGAAGTGTACCGATGCATATGCTGCATGCAGAGCACTTGCTTCATTATACACTCAAAGACCAGACAAAATGTTCTTATTTTTCGTTTTTTTTTTATTCACAGTTGTTGAGCAGTGATTGGTTCTACTTGTTCAGCTTGCTCAGCATGCTTGATAGGCTGTGCTTGATCTTTGCTGCATCGACCTTGAAAAGTGCACAGGTGTGGCCTAGAAAAAGAGAGAGAGAGAGAGAGAGATGACAAGTTAGCATCTATTAAAATCTCCAGTTGAGCAGCTCCCCACTACACAAATGGGGACATGCACATGCCCCATTCACAGGCTCACTTGCCCGATAATTAGGAAAAACGGGCATGATACGTTGGAAGCACAAAGGATGGGAGATCATGGATGATGGACGATAGAGGCTGTAACCTTTGTAACGGGCAGTAGCTTGCGCCACCAATACAGCTGGCCCGGCCAAACTCTCCAATCAAAGCCAAGCTACCAGCTTCTGCCTGCAGCTTTCATAGAAGCCTAGACTTTGCTTGGTAATGAAAAAGTTAAGTGTCTTCAAATTGCTGCTCCATTAGCAAGTCTATTTTACAGTAGGGACATATGCAGGGTTTCTTTTTTTTTTTTTTGTTGCACCAAATTTTCAAAAAGGGAACTTGAAATAGAGTAATTTGAGCCCTGGGGAAGTGTTAATGGCCATGGCGGCCTCTAGAAAATACGTGAAATTAGGTAATTAGCAAATTAACTAAAATGTTTTAATTAACTTTAAAATTGTTTTACTTAGGGCGCGAAAAGCACTTACAAATAGCGCTGAAGAGGCCCTTTCGAACCGATCGCTCTGGATTACACGTTGAACTCGTCGGAGATTCCTGGCACAAAGTTCGACACGGTTCAAACTCATCGGATAGTGACAAAACGTACATTGCGTAGCAAGAATACCTATCTCCAATGGTCAGGAGGACCTCTCCTCGTCACTCACATGGAAGAGAAGGCGGTCCGTCGTGTCTTCGGTCCGTCGAAGCTAGTGGTCACATGTATGCCCACAACAAAGGAAGATCACCGGTGTGTAGGCGCTGCCGAAAGAATATCCATGGTCTTGGCAATCCGCATGTTGAAGATCGCACTTGGCACTAAGACGAAATGCGCTGCTGGTGATCGGAACTCTATAACTAGATTTACCACATCTACCACAGAAGCTAGGTCCGGTCTTCGCAGGCATTCCGGGTTTGTCAACGGCTAATGCGTCATCCGTCAAACCACGTGGTCACGCTTCTGCCGTTACCCGCGCACAGAGAGCGGATTCAAGCGATAAAAAGTATACGGTTCATTGGTCCGGCGAATACGCACCGTCTACCCCGCCTTCAGCTTAGGGAGAGAGAGAAAAAGAGAAGGAGTAGAAAGGAAGCAGCCCAGAACGGGGGGTGCGCTTACAAAGGATAATCTTCAAAGACATCTCAACAATGAACACAACGAGAGGTTTGTCATTTGTACCCAAGGTTGATAGTGCAGTGGATGTTATGCGTGGCCTTGGGCTTTTAGTCAGATTCCGTGCTCTGCCTTATCACCAGCTTCGAGACTGTAGTCACGTGACCCTAACCGGAGACACGATTGGCTCAAAACACGCATAGCGTCTACCCTGCTGTCCATACCGATTGAACAGGACAGCTCTTTGAAGGCCAGCTTTTGAATTTCTAAAGAAGCTGTCCAGCCCAAAAGTGATTCTAAACGGGGCAAGTTTGAAGACACTATGTTTTACGTCGTATAGACCGTTCCATTAGGGTCATAGCAGAGAGGGTAATAGAGAGAAAAAAATTCCCTCCCCCTCTCACCCGCATGTCGTCTGCTCCACCGAGTGGGCTGTACCTATACTTCGATTCAGCTTAGATCCGAGCGCGGCCGATGTTATGAACGGAAGGGTCAATCAAACAGCGAAACAGGCACAACGTCATGGCGTGCTCTCGGCAGTTGATAGGACTAGCCGGTATTCGCCGTCTCGCTGTGCGTGCTCCTCCGCCAGCTAGTCCTATCAAGCGCAGAGAGCACGCCATGACGTTGCGCTTTTTGCGCTGTTCGATTGGCCCTTCGGCTCATAACATCGTCCGCGCTCGGACCTAAGGTGAAACGAAGTATAGCATCCGGCTGGCGTGCAAACTCTGTTTAAAATCGTGTCATTTTGGAAATGTCAAGCGCAGATGCGCAGATTTTGGTATGCCAGTTATCGTGTAAGACTATGCTAGATAAAAAGACTAACAGGGTCCCACTGCCCTGTTACCTGCGTGCAAATAAAAAAAAAGAAATAGGGAAAACTGTGTCAGATTGGCCGGTCTCTCCGGCGAAAAGTAAATGCAGTTGCTGTACCTTTTTTACTATACAAAGTTCGTACTGGTGTAGGCCTTTAGCGACCATGAGTGGAAGTCTGAAATAATAAATAAAAACGTGTTCTCCTGCCGCAATACACGCAGTAGTTGAGGGTAGTACTGCCGGCTGACTCAACTGCTATTTAAATAACGGAAAAAAGATATGCTAGTTGATCATTTACCTAAATAAAACAACAGGACGCTATAGGCTGATTTTAGAGTAGCCATAACTATTCTAAGAACGCGAACCACTTCACAACGGCAGCCACGAGCGAGAGTTCGATGTTCCGCACAGCCCGCCGATACAGCCCAAAGATGGAGAGGCAACCTCCCAGTTTGTCGTCTGCTAGCGGAGTCGGGCGCGTGCCCTCTCTCTCGTTTTACCCCGCCGAACCCGCTGAATTTCCTGGATGTATGGAGAGGGCGCTGCTGTCAAACAAAATGGTGCCGCCCAGAGAGCGCTAAATGGAATGGTCTATAACTCACATTATAATTTAGAATGAAGAACTAAGCGCGACTATTTTAATTTTGCGCACGATGTCCACAAATAAATAAATATATATGTATATAAATATATATATGAAGATATATATATATATATATATTTATCAATAAATTTAAAATTATTTGTACACTGTTAGGTTCGCGTTTTTAAACTTCAATTTTTTTTTTTTACGAAAGAGGAAAGAGTTACACATAAAAGACACCATGGACAGCACATCGTCCGACTTTCAACACACGATGAATCGCCGACGCTCGCTGACAGAAGGTTGCGATGCTATCCTCCTTTCTGTCTGAGTCAGCTGGCTTAAATCATCAAGCTTAGAACATTCTCGCAGTATATCGCCTTTAGTTACCCTCGTTGGAGGTTGAAGTCACACTCCGGTCATATAGTCCTGTCTTCAAGAAAAGGCTAGCGTGCACGATTGTTTCAACCTATTGATTTGGAATCGTGGTGACTAAATCTGGTGTTGGCAGTGGTCGAGGCTGCAACCTACAGAATGTTTGATTGGAAACCTGTGCTATTGATGTATATATACTCTGTGTGATTCTTTTTAAATGTTTATCAGGGCCGGATCTTGTGACAATAAAATCCTGTGACTATGTAGTTCACTTCAAGCCTGTTGTAAAAGCGTTTCTTACTACACACGAAAACCGCTTATGACTCATATCAACGATTTTGTCATGTTTTCAGTGTGTATGGTCTATCAAGTCAGGTCTGTAGAAAATCTACGAGTATGGCGACGCAAAGTCCATTGGCGACAGACAGTTGGTAGGATTTCTGACGACTGTGCTCTGAGACTCCTGTTGACAGGAAATCTGTAGAAACCTTGTAGAAAAATGGCGATAAGATAGGAAGTGTACAGGTATGTTAAAAAATCGTTAAGATGTCTATAGACTGGCTCACATTTTTTTTTTTTTTTGTAAGGGGACTAAGTGCAAGGGCCTAACAGTTGGTCCTTGAGGTGCAATTGAAACGGTGTAACAGTTACTCCCAACGGTGCTAGTGCGAGAGACTAATGGAGGGGTGCAACCTGTTACTCCCCTTCCCGTTAGTCCCTGAGGGGACTAATGGTTGTGGCAACGCACTTGCTCCCCTCGGGGACTAAGTCGCGCTCCCCTTTTTCTTAGAGTGTACTTTAAAAAAAGCATTCTTAAACACAAAAGAAAATGTAAAACATTGTAATTACTAAAAAGGAAGATGAAACAAATCGAATAAATCAGCCTACTGTTGTGGCTGGGCCCCGAGAACAAGCAGTTGTTGCAGCTTGATTAGTTTGTCGAGCTGGAGCAGCTTCAGCTCGAACCAGCTCGTTGCGCTGCTGCTGATGGAAAACCTGGGCTTGCGCCTGCTAATAGGCAGCCTGACACTGACGTAGCTCCACCTGCAACAGGTGCAGCTCCTTCTTGCGCTGTTCCTCCTTGTTGAGGGCGGCCGCATGGGCCTCCTTCTCGGAAGCAAGCATCTGCTCAAAAGCATCGGTGCGGTCTCCAGTCGTCGTCACTCAGACGACCACACGTCGGTGCGGTCTCCAGTCGTCGTCACTCAGACGACCACACGTGGTGGCTGAGGAGGTAGAGGAGTCGGAAAGCTGGTTGTCGACGCAAGAACCGCAACCTCCATGATGTTGCCCCAGTCCAGCGGTGGTGAGACAGGCGAATCTGGGCAAGCACAACACATTGACGCCGAGTGTTACAGGAACGGCGAAGACACCAGAGAACTGGTAGAAACTGTCACGACCCCATTACAAGAATGTTAAATGCCAACTGTTTTAGACATGAAAGTCTGCTTGAGGGACCCTGTTCCGCACCACTCTTAGTGCTGTGGCTGGTTTACAGGCGCATTATTGTAGCATTTTTGTCTTCGTATACGCTCGGCCACAAATATGTTCTTCCCAATTAAACGACAATGAACCTCGCCACAGTGAATGACACGAACTGAATCAAACTGGTGTACAAGATTTAAAAGCAATCTTGATTCTGTATTGTGCCTATTGAAATTCGTTTTCACCCATGGCCACGTTTACATGAATGCGACTTAAGCGCATCGACTCAAGTTGTCACATTCAATGCAGTCATGTAAACTGCATAATTTGCTAGGGAAGCGCATCGCGTACAAGAAGCGACTCTCACTGGGGAAGGCTCTGCTCGACGGAGCCTCGCCCCCCCCCCCCCCCTTTCCTTGTTCTGACCCTTTCCCTTCCGTGATACTGTCAGTAGCAGCAGCGCAGACTCAGAATGGTGATACTGTCAAAAGAGACAGCGCTGTTATCTTGGACGTTGTTGGTCCTCGGGCAAACGTGTGGCGCATTCGTTAAGAAACACGTCATTATCCACACTCTAAAAAAAGGGTGTAGAAGGGAGTATTGTTACACCCTTTGTCCCATATGATTCACCCCAAAACTTCAATTCGACGTACAGCGCCCCATAGTCGAACAGACGGCCCCAAAGTTTACGAGGGGCTTGATAGCCGTGTGGTACAACTTATTAAAATAGCTAATGTACGTGCTACTGACTTCAAAAAAAAAATAATTGGAGTTTTCTTGGCCCTATTGCAAAAACTCAGTGTTTTCTTTGTGTGGCCTTTGATACGTACTTTAGCTATTTAAAAAGTTATATCGCACCGTTATCAAGACCCTCGTAAAATTTGGGGCCGTCTGTTCGACTATAGGGCGCTGTACGTCGAAATGAAGTTTTGGGGAGTATTATATGGGACAGAAGGGTGTAAGGTGATACCCTTTTTTTTAGAGTGCAGACCCAAGGAATTTACTGTATTTCTACGTGGTACCCCTAAAGGGGAAACCCACAAGTCGCATTCATGAAAACGCGACTCATTGTCACAGTTTTTAGCGTTCCTACGAGACAGTATGCCGAAATTGAAATAATAAATAAACGGAAGAGCATCGACAGATTTTGCTTATAAATAAACATTGGAAGCTGTGTGATCTAGTAGCAACTAACCTTCACGTGTACAAAGCAAATGCAATCTAAAGCCTTTACCCGGCATCATGTCAGTCGTCATGATCGTTCACCGTGGCTTCGGGAATGGCGGCTGGCAGCATTCAGAGCACCGGCCAACCAGCGCGGGTGCTGCGACTGTTGTGCGGGCTTGGCAGCTGTATTGCCACGTGGGACACCAGTGCCCCACAAGCTGGAGGGACGGGCTCATTGGTCAGCGGGTGCGACACCAGTGCCCCCTCCTGCAACGAGAGGCCGAAGAATATTCTGTGACAGCATCCACGAGTTGAGATGTACAGAGCACAACACAGAAAGAAAAACAAATCATACTGCAACAAGTTATGTGGTACAATTTGTTGCTCGACACTACACTGCAAGAATGAAATGCGAAACAAGTGATGTCATACCTGCGCAGTATCTTGATGTGTATGAAAAATGCTGGAGTAACTCAATGTGATCCTCGACAACAGTTATATTGCGGACACACAATTTTTTTTTTTCTCAAATAAATAACGTATACTATTACCAATATTAAATGTGTGCCGGCTTAATCATGTTGCGTGGATGCCCCGCTTCTTCTCGGAGTCTGTTTTCTTCCACTTGCATTTACCGTTGTCCCAACACTAGTGGGCGGACATGCGGCTGGCGGTTATGCTTGGTGTAGACTCCTCTACGCGTCATTTTTAGCTTCTTTCGGGGAGTTTTTAGTAGTAGCACGAAGGAGCTCCCCTCCTTCGTGTAAACCACTCGCCCCTTCTTGTCACCTTCGTTGAACGACATCGTTGTAGGGCAAGGCACTCTAGTAGGACTCTGAAGAAAGAGGAAGGGTGAAGAAGATGCTCGTACTAGGCGGTGACAGCGATGCAGATAGGCGGTGAGACCAGTTGAGGCGGAGAAGAACGGGCGGTACGGCGAGACGCAGAGACGACCGCCCGAGAAGGAGAAGCCGAGAAGTGGCCGCCACCGTTGTCAGACTGGAGAACGCTTGTGGCTTTGTGTCCGAAAACCGGCTACAACGCGTAAAACATTCGCGCTGCAAAGCAGGAATCTTGCAGACTCTTAATTCAATGCTAGTAAAATGTGTCCCTTTAAAACGGATCAACTAATTAATATATTGATAATTCACACCCCAATAATGTGTTTAACTTAGCCTTTTACTACAACCTCGTAACCAGACGCCTGTCACGTCTCCTCGAGTTTCCTCGAGTGGAGGAAGTTTTCTCGAGGAGCTCCTCAGCTGAGGAAACGCCGAGGCGCGTATCAAAAGCCGATGGCTCCTCGAGTGGAGACGAGCTTCTTTCCTTCACTCCGGTGAGTCGAGGTGGAGTGCCGAGTGGAGGCCCGCTTATGAATACGGCCATTAGATGTCTTGCATCTTGGACGTGAACGACGTGAACGATGTCTTAGAGGACGTGTCGGAGGTTGAACACGTCTTCGATGTTCAAGTTTGGTATTGTTGGAATGCAGACAACAATTTACAGAAAGCTTAAACTTGCGAAGAAGACAAGCACAGAATGTGTTTAGCTTATACGATGCCACACGATGTGCGTGTTTACGCAGCACCCGACGTCAATCTTCCCAAACTAAGCACGCTCTGTGCTGCCTCGTCGTACTCAGCATTATTAGTCTTTCAAATTTTATATTTCTCGTTTGCTAATGTGACACTTCGGCTGAACTTCATTCTATATAATGTTGGCGGCTTCCACTGCCAGGCTAGACGGGAATGCCTACTGCCAGTGCCACAGTTGTTTTTTTAACTCCCGGTGAGCAAAATGTTGTTGTTGCTTAATTTGTAATAAATAAATAAATATAATTGAAACGAAAGAAATTGAATGCGCAGGATGAAAGGTTAGTCTCCCGTTAGTGGGGAGCTTTTTTGTATACTACAGGGAGAGGGAGAGGTGAAAAAATATATATTCGAGGAACGTTAAAAATGGAGAGAAGACATGTACACTGTTGCCCAGATAAGGCGCTTAAAATAATCATGGCTGGCGTCAGATGCCCATCATTCCGGGACATTTTTGCCTTGCGCCCTCTCTTGGCGATACTCAGCAAAACGCAGAAAACTATTTAGTTCAGCCGAACTACTGCAGAAAATTTTAAGTTTTCCGGGGTCGTTACAGATGGCTCTAAGACAATTTTAATTAATATCAGTTTGACACTCACGTTTGCTTATTTTTTATACCTAGGCCTGGCATAATGTTTTACGTTGGGTCCTATGAGCCGTTTGAAAATCTTGAATTTGTGCCCACCATAATAAAGGAACGCAATGTTCCCGTGGATTATAATTGCGAACAACTCGTAGGACGTACCTAAGTTTAAATTTTATTGTTTCAAATAATACTTTTTATTCCTCTGTTTTTTTTTTTCGCCGTTTCCGAGAAAGCTGGCCATTGGCACTGGTCAGGCTGTCATTTTGTTTTTTTCAGAGTCGGGAAGAGAGTCTCGCCTCATCTACAAAGTCCAGCACCACCTGGAGCGCAGCGGACCGCTTTGCCCGTGTACTTCTCGGGAACAGGAAATGCTCTACTGTGCTGGCGTTGAACTCTAGCTTGCCGGAGGTTTCGATCGAGTAGCGCCTTTCTTTGATCCTCGTACGTTGGGCATGCCCATATTATATTATCTATGTCTTCGGGTTGGTTGCACAAGCTGCAATTAGATGCGATTGACCGTTTGAGGAGGTGCAACTGTGTAAACCGCACGGATTGCGAAGGTTAATTATCACTAACTCGAAATAAATCAAATCGCCAAGAAAACCAAATCGTGCTTAGAAAGATAAGGACGTACAGAATATGTTCATCTTAGAGAGGCGATTATATGTGTGGTTGCGCAGCACCGTGCATTCATCTATCTAGGACAGAGGCAGTCACAGACCGCCTCCGGCTCGGCGTTGCTTATATACAGTCCTTCCTTCACCGCATCGGCGTGTCAAGCGTGAGAATGCGATGAAACAACTGCTCACCTATTGTGCGACTGCGCAATCTACGACGTGGAAAGAGAAGACCTAAAGAATACGTCGGTGTAATTTGACGACCGACCGTTTTCTATTATGGAAGTGCTCGTCACCTGGGAGAGCCCTCAGAAAGCAGCGAGGGTCACAAAAGCTTTTCTACGTGCTCTAAAGGGAACGCGCCTCAACTTCATTTGTCACATGTTTTATACTTCGTGCGCCCGTTTTTTTTTTTTTGTTTTTTTTTTTTTGTTTTTTAGACGTGTTTAATGTTTTGTATCCTTCTCCTATTCTTTCATTTCCCTTTTAACTCCTCACAACCCCCTCCCCCAAACAGAGTAGCCAACCAGGAATGTTGACCTAGGTTAACCTTTCTGTTCTTTTTTTTTTTTCTGACCCCTCCTCTCATTCTTTCTCTCTCTCTCTCTCTCTCTCTCTCTCTCTCTCTCTCTCTCTCTCTCTCTCAAAGTAAACTAAACACATTCTGTGCTTCCCAGTCTTGGTCAGCCTGATTAAGCTTTCTTACATTTTTTCGTCTCTACTTCAAGGATACAAGATTCAGAAACCGAAGTCCTCGTCCACGCCGCCGTCGGCGTCTTTGACGTCCAAGACATTTTCGACATCGTCCGACGTCGTCGGCGACGTCAGACGAAGACCTAAGGACATCCGACGGCCATGGACGGACGTCCGTGGTCTTCGTCAGGGGACGGACAGACGGCCTCGGACGTCGCCGTCGTTGACGTCCGAGATGTCTTCACCGTTCAAGACGTCGTCGCGTCGTCATCGTCGCCGTCCGTGTCCAAGTCGTCGTTCATGTTGATGTGGTCAAAGCTCTCTGTGACCTAAGGTGGTATGTGGGCCTTTTGTCACAGATTTCCCTTTCAGATTTTTTATACCGATTTTTGTTGCGATTTCTTCGTGCAAACGGGTGTTAAACAACTTTTGTGTGTGTGTGTGTTAAAATTAGGGTTAATAGGCTGAATATATTTTTTTGCGTTAAAATTTTTAGTATTCGGGTGTTCGTCTTGACTACTGACCAAATTTCCTGCAGGATAGCATATACAAAGAAACAGCCTATGACAGGGGCTAGCACGCTTATTCCTCTTTATAAATACCTCATACAAAAGAAAGTTCTAGCATTTTAATGATAATGTGAGGCATATAAATGTGTCAAGATTCCTTGATAAAATGAGGTTGTAAAGTTATTATACCAACGCTCCTGTCGCCATCAGCGTTTCTAAAGAGGTTCCGGCCGCAGTACATTGGTGTCGAGGAAGTACTACTTTTACAGAGGCAACCACTGAGATGAATAAGAAAAGTTTACGAGGAAAAAAAAGTATTTAAGAAAATAAAACAAATTTAATTTCGATACATCTGAGGACTGCGCGCGCTATTAGTATTCTCGGGAACGGTGGCGGGTACCAATTCAAGACTTTTCTAGAACCGAATGTTATACAAAAACAATTATATGTTCCTGATGTTAAAAACATGTAAAAAAGAGAACTGTATTTGTTCAGTATTTAAATATTACGAGGAATATGCAGTAGTTCGGCTAAAATAACTTTTTACGTCGGTTTGCTGGGAAATAGCTGAGACGGCGCAAAGGGAGAAGGCCACCGTGTCTACGAGTGTGTGCCGACCCTTACAAAAATAGGTATGGACACTCCTAGGACGTTCTTAGAGCAGCGTCCATAGGCAGAACATAAGGCATCGATGGCAGACCACGACTCCTGTTGCCTTCCTGAAGTCATCCTATGGCCGCCCAATAGAATATTGGCCAACGGACGTTCTATGGACGTTCTATTTTAGTGACGATGTAAGATCATTTTATATAAGTTATAACTCTAAAGAAAAAGTTTAACGTTGAAATATCTAAAAAAAACTTCGCCGAGGTTCCCATGAGGTGGTCGATAGACAACCGAAAATAAGTTACGCCCAGATTTCACGGTAAGTATTTCAATATCACAGCTGAAAAGAGAGTGGTCAGATAGCATATTACAGTCATAGCTGTTTTTTTTATCAGTATAGCAACGCCCCCACCATGCTTTTCCGTGTGATTGATATAAAAATAATTATACCCCAGAATACGTATAACATCACTATCAGCCCATTATAATATCACTATCGAGAGGCATTATAACAGAATTGTAACATACACAAAAAAATTTTAAAAATACACTGCACATTTTTTAAAACTTTATCCTTTCCCTTCACCCCAATGTAAACGCTCTAAGCGGAAGTTCCGAATGGCACTTTCGACGACTCCAAACCTCAATGAAAATCGCTTCGGAGATTATTCCTTCGGGGAAAGGTCCGATTAAAATCAAAGTATGTGATTTAAATCATTATTTAAAATCGTGAGTTTGATCATGGTTCAAAATCACGAATCGTAATTTAAATTAAAATTTCAAAAACAAAATTCAAAATTCAATTGTATTTGATTTCAATCACGATCCAAATAAAATAATCTGAAAATTCTGATTTACACCACGATATAAATCATTCTGATTTTTTTGTTTCTTCACCCTGGGAGTTGCCCCAAGCTGGCTGAAAGAACACGAAAAAGAAATTAGTTAGGGGCGTTTCACTGAAGGAATTTAGCCATTGTCTCTTAGCAAAGATATCAGTGAGACTTATCTGCTACTTTGCGACTTCCGACAAGGTTTGGAAAAAGGTCAGCGTGGCTATTGAATTTCGGAGATAGGCAGTAACCTTACGATGCACAGGTGCTACTTCCGGGAATCCATCGCAAACACGAACACGATAACCATGATATCTCGACCTCCTCTGAGCGGACTTCGCAATCCGATCTGAGGGCAATCAAAGATAGCCGCTTGCTCAAACCGATACGATCGATTAGTGTGTATACCTAAAGGTCCAAACGCGTTCACCGAACAGGGAAATTCGCATAGATGTCGCGGGGTTCTGCGGCGTATCGCCATTTCTCAATAACCGCGACGGTCTGTGACGGTGAAGGCCGCTGCGATATCAAATAACGCGCACGAATAAATACCATATCAGAAAAAGGCAAGAGTGTTGCACATGAGCTATAATCTCCCGCGTTCGACGTCGGGCGCTTCTTTCTCACCGAATCTTTCACTGGGAGTGCACCTCTGAAAACCGTGAGTACTTCCGTGTTCTTATTGCTAACAATATCCATCAATACTCGAGGTGCACATATAAATCAATGTTACTTATGTCTCGTTTCGGGCCGGAAAGTGTAAATATACTGTATACCGAAAAGCAACGCCTCAAGGTGTTGGACGTGACATTTCACTGTACTACCAGGACCATCACAGTATCGTAGAACGATGATAACGTTAAATTGTTTAATTGAAATTTAATAAGCCGTTGTCCTACAAGTTGGGCAAGGTTCACAAATTGACTTTAAAAGGTTGTTCTGTACAGCGTGTCCTCGATATCGGCCTTGCCCTTTGAAGAGACAGTATAAATAGGTTTCTTAACACATTCCAATGTAATCTATCAGAGAATTGTAAGAAATGTTGCGTTTTTTTTTTTGTGTGTGAGATAGTTTGGAACGACGAAATTACTTGAATTGAAAACAATGAAGAAATAATTCCACCCCATAAGCTAAGCTTCGTTCGCGTGACACCACCCATTGTAGGCCTTGTGGCGTTTATTTCGGAAAAAAGGAAGGAGTTAAAATGTGAGGCAACTTTGCTTTAGCTTCCTTCCATTCGTTTTTAGGCTTTAATAAATGGCACAATGGCCCACAACACAATTTGATAATTTCTCTAAAATAAGAAAGAAATAAAGTCTTAGCTGGACGTTCGTTCACAGGGGAAAAAAATAGTCGTTTATTTTTAATGCGAAATTTGAATTTCGCAAAATAAGGCCGCAGAACGTTGAACGGGACGCTACGTACTCCAAAACATCACTCATACATCGAAATCTCAAACAGATGGCCGTACTTTTGGAAAAGAAAAGCGCGATCAAGCGAGGACTATGACGTCATCGTCCCCCTGGAAATTTTGAAAACGAGGGGAAGCGGCCTCGCTTCTCTCCCCCTCGCTTCGGTTCACCACCTCGACGGGACGTAGCAAGGAGGAGAGAGAATGACAATCGTGACGTGACTTTTTCTCGTCGGGCTCGTCAGCCCTGTTCATTCGCGCACTTCTTTTCCAAAAATACGGCGATCATTAGAGATATCGCTGTATAAGTGATGTTTTTGGGTTTCGAAGCGTCCCGCCTATCCGTCCAGCCTTGTTTTGTGAGCTCTAAATTTCGCTTCAGTGTCCCTTTAAGTGTCCCATGAAGCGAACCGACGTCATTAGCTTTTGAAGCTGCGCCAAACGGCACCTTGCCCTGTCCCAATGGAGCGAAGCCTGTCGTCTTAAGCAGAAATCTGATGGATAGGCTCCCACTGGCTGGCGCACGTCATAGTTTCAAGGAACGAGGCCCCCATTGGCCCATCGCGCGGCGTACACTCTTAGAAAAAAGGGTCGATATAGTCCTCCCTAAATGGAGGAACGCTCTTGACACATATGTTCCTTCAGAAAGGGAGAAACTTTCGTCCCTAAAGCAGGGGAGCAAAAGTTCCTCCGTCGCCTGCATCTCATTATGGCGGCCACGAATCGAGCAAATCGAGCTCAATAAGGCTTAGCGAGAACACTAAGTATTGGGGAGGAGGAGCGACCGTGACGCCCCAAGCGGTTAACTTTAGAACTGCACGGTTGGGGACAACAAATACAATGACTCAGCGCTCGGCCGACATAACCGAACGCGACGTCAGCGTTCGGCTGGAGTTCGTATTGTCCGGTGAGGGGGAGGAGGGGCTCTTTTGTTTCCACTCCGGCCTGCATGAACAATGCAGCATGCACGGTCCCAGCTCAGCACAAAAGCCGAAGTGGGTCAAGCTAGCATTCTCTGAGGAGAGATCCGGCACTTAACGTCGCTTCGTCGATTGTTAGTATTTTTTTACATTAAACTGTGCCCCACGCTCTATTGTAGAAGATGACATGGACATGCCCATAAGGCCTCTGGGCATGTGCACAGGCCTTGTGTTGAGTGAACACCGAGTATGAGGACAACAAACGGGTGAGAGCGCCCCCTATAGTTCGATCTCCTGCCCAATATTGTACGGAGCGAGAGGAGCAGCAAATAAAAACGTAACACGAGCTTTCCGCGAACTGTATTTATTTCCGAAGCCGGCTTCCCCCTGCAGGTAAAGGAACTTACGTTTCGAAAGCATGCAGTCACTCAGTCTTCTCGTCGTCAGCACTGCGATGTTAAACGGAGACAACCGGCACCCAGTTCGCGCACTTGATGTCTTTCCTTTGCTATTCCTCGAGCCACAATTCCTTCGTCAACCGTTGCGTCAACCGCACATCACGGAGGAGTGGTAAACCATTCGCCCGCAAAACCAAAAGCCGCTCTCAAAAAAAGCAAATCCGAAGCAGCCTCTTGGCTCATTTCAGCACGGTAACACGAAATTATGGCGTAGCCGCGTAGAGTAAAAGGAGGTTAAATGGCTTTCCACAAGATGGCAGGGTCAAGCAGAGTAATCGCAAGTAGCTAGGCTAGGTGGCGCTAGGTACCGCCCAATTCATGTTCTACAAAAAATATTTTTATTTTCTCACGCAACCATTGCGCTTCGGGATCCTCTATTATACACACACATTATGCATACTACAAGTATGGTGTGACTCGAGCGCGTCTTCGACTGGTGTGTTTAGCGTCCTATCCCGCCCATACATCAAAAGCCACAAACGACGTCACAGAAGCCAGAGTGTCATGCTGCTGCCTGTCGCGATCCCGGTGTTTGGCCGGAGAGCTGCTGGCGAAAAGCACAAGCGAACGCGAGTGTCGCTATCGTCACGGCGTCCCAGGCGTCCCAACTTCCGGCTGCTTTAACTTCCGTGGACTGTCGCAGTGGAGAGCGACCTACGGCAGAACAGGCGTCTGCCATATGCACCACAACTGTTGAGACGCCACCAGGATCGCGATCGGCGACATCATGACACTTCTATGACGTCATCAGGCGGAAATCGAGGGACCACTTTTTTGGCCCCGGTAAACACACCGGTCGGAGACGCGTTCCAGGCACCATACTACAAGCATCAGCTGAACATACATTGAGGGCATACACATGCATCGCACATACAAACATAAATACAACAGCACACTAACCCGATCACTACTCACGAGCTCTGCGTTTCCGTCTTTTATACTGGTCGTTTTGAACGTACGGAATTTCTCGGTGACTCCCTAAGCAATAAAAAATATTCCCAGCATGTTAATTTTTTTCCAGCAATGTCATACATCTGAGAGTATATATAATGGCTCAGGGGATGAATCTCTTATTAAAAAGAAAACGCTCGATCATGCCCTAATCATTTGAAAGCCAATAAATCCAGCCGCAAGTTTGTTTCCCCGCACGGCACTTCGTGGCCAGTATTTCTATTGCAGAAAACGCAGAAAGAATAAAACACATGAAGGACGAACACAGACACACACAGTTCGGCACGGGAAAGAACTGTGTGTGTCTGTGTTCGTCCTTCATGTGTTTTATAATTTCTGTGTATTCTGTAGTTTTCAACGCGCTTCGCTACGTGTATTCTATTGTAGTGTTTGTTTTTCTATTTGTGCTGTTCGCGCACGGCTGCAATTGCCGTCTTGAATTAATCTCTGTAGAGCGGATATTCACTCAGCTGGAAGTGATGCTCCATGGGCAGAGAAATCGCTTTTAAATCAAATGCAGTCAAAGCCACGACTTGCGGCAGGTGTTAAGTGTACGGAGCTACGCCGTGGCGAGCTCGAAAACTTCTTGCGCTCATCCCAGCGCGTCACTTGGAGGGCAGTTTCTCCAAGAACCGTAGTATATTTAAACAGCAAAATAAAGGATAGCTTTTTTTTCGATTTTACCTGTTTTTTTTTTTTTTTAATTCTAAAATTCCACTGTAGGGTGTGTTCAGATAAGATCGAACACGCGAGTCCGGTTCGCATTTTTGTTTTTCTTCATATTTTTATATGGTACTCCCCAATATGTGGAGGGAACGAAATAAAAAATGTTTTCTAAAAAAAAAAAAATCTCTAAAGAAACAAAAACATGACTGTCCCAAGACGGCAACGCCGTTTTCGGGCTTTGTCTGTTCTGTCTAGTTTGACTGCATGTAATAGGCAAACTAAAAATACCAAAAAACCTAATATTTTTCAGGAAGCAGTGGATTATAGTTACTACATTCTTCAATGTTTACAGCATTCTCAAAATTATATATCGCGCGTGCCAAATTCACAAAGGTGGCTGCCTTAACGTTTCGACCCCATTTTTGTGACTCGTTATATCGTTATATGTTAAGGATATTAAAAGTGAAACTTTTTTCATATGTCCTTCCTAAACGTGTCTCTTATCGAAAAATAAATTGCTGCTCTAGTGTATAATTCAAAATATATACAGCGCTTCAAATATATTCGAAATTGAAAAGTTCCGCAACTTCAACGTGCAATTAGAAAAACCCCATCTTCGATCTTTTTAAAATTTGGAGGAATCACTCTCCTCTACACCCTCGAAAAAGTCCGTTAAAAAAGATGTTGCATCATTTTGTTTCCGTCAAAAGTACAGCGCTTTGAAATGTACCTCCCCACGTAGACATGTTCGCCCAAGGTCACGGCCGCTGTGTGGCCGCCTTCCATTTTTTTGTTTAGAACTTCTCATAATATCCTGTTTTTACTTATGCACAAGTTCGAATTATACATCTGGACCACTCTAAATGCATGTATAAAGTGCACGTAGCTCAGGGCAGCAGTTCGAAGCATCGAAGATGCGAACTAGACGAGCCCGCCCTTCGTGGTTAATTGTTGCATATGCCGCTGCACGGTCGTGCGAACTGTAACCTAACCATTTATATTAATATATCCCCTCACTATCCCGAATTAACCGGCACATCACATAACCAAGAAGCTCCCAACCTTAAACACACAAAAAGGAGGAGGAGGAATATACTTTATTATGGCGAACCTTAGCTGCGAAAGAAAAGAACAAAACTATAGCCAAAAACTAACTATCGCGCGGCATCAAATAGCAAGTCAAAGTAAACGTGCGGCGCTCTACACTTCACGTGTTTACGCTTGCGTGTCTTGGTAGGACTGCGCACGCACGCACTCATTTCATACCTCGTGACTTCAAGACCAATAAGGTATGAACCATTCTTTCTCTCTCTCTCTCTCTGTTTCGGCGTCGGGCAGAAGGTAGCGAGTCCAGTATCTGCGTGGCATATGCTTTGCTAATACACGTCGTGTCAGAACGGAGTCTTCAGCTATTATGGCAGGGACTTACAGCGCCAGTAGAGTTTTTTGTGCTGACTATCTCAGAAAACAAAAAGAAAGTCACAATGCAGAGAAATTTTCGGACCGTGCGAGATATCGGTGTTAACTCCCTGAAGAAGATTTTGCCCCAGGAGACATCCGGTGAAGTGAAAGAAACAGATTACCTGTGCCAGCATTGTTTCCTGTATTTCAAAGCTGAAATCCAAAGTGCACCAGAGAGCTCCGACAGTGGTGGGGACGCATTTATCCCAGAAAGTGAGGCCGTTGACAAGCTGAATCGCTACGTACTGCCCACAAAAGTTTCACCACTCAAGCCACCAAGTCAAGTAGCAAGCCGCTGCAGAGAGTCCTATGGAAAGAGGAAACAAGCAGAAATAGAAGAGGTCGTGGTTTCTGATGTTCGTACGGGGATTCAAACAGCCTACGGGACATCCGACGCTTCAGGACCATCCCAAGATAAGTGCAACACGTGCAGCGAGTGGATGACGAACTTTCGCCTGGCATACGCTGCATGTGCTTCGCACCAGGAACGCTGCCGTCTACTGACGCTCCTTCCCCCATCCCTGACGAGGAAGAAAGAGGCAACGAGGTACCTCATCAACAAATCTCGCAAACTGAGAGATGACCACGGTGTGTGGTCGATCCCGGATCCCTACTCGAGATGCAAGGTGAGCGTAGAGGAATTGTCAGTGGCGCTTGAGTACTTTACTAAGGACGAACTGGGCTGCTCAAGACAAAGCCCAAACCAGAGAGATGTCATTTGTGTCTTACTAAATGACAAAAAACAGTACATGTTCAAGCGCTTTATGACGAGGTCAATCCGCGAGTCATTTCGTGTGTTTAAAAATGCACACCCCGAAACCAAGATTGGCCTCACAAAGTTTCATTCCTTGCGACCCCGGTGGGTCAAGTGTGCCCCCCAGAGAGAAGTTTGTGTATGTATATATTGCGCAAATTTTAAGCTTTGCGTTGCGGCTCTTGAAAGCGTAAGCGGTAGGGACGTCAGCGTCTCGGACTTGGAATTATTGTACATTTGCTCCCCGCCGACCAATGAATGCCGGCTTGGCGATTGTGCACGATGCCCCAAGGACCGCCATTTTACGCTCGAGTGGCTTGGAATCCCAGAAGAAGCAGAGATTTTGGTAGCAGCCTGGGAGTCCGGCAATCTGATAAAAAAATCTTTGGATTCAATGACATTCATGAACGAACTTCAGACACTGGTAGGAAGATGGATTCCTCAGAATCAGATCAGGTCAATTCTAGGAAAGGCCATATACACAGAAAAGCGGTACGAAGAAAAGGGAAGCCTGGTGCTGCATTTTGATTTTGCGGAGAATTGGACCGTTGTTCTTCTCGATGAGGTCCAAGCCTACCACCGGCTTAAGAAGCAAGTTTCGGTTTTTACATGCGCTGCTACAACAAGAAAACCCACGCGTAGCTTCGCTGTCATCAGCAACGATGTGTGCCACGAATCCGCCCACGCCTGCTGCGCAATCGGAAAAATAACAGACTGGCTTGATGACAACGCTCCCGTGCACTCGCAAGTGACTTTTGTAAGCGATGGAGCAGCGAGCCACTTCAAGAACAAGTATCAACTACACGAGTTCAAAAAATTAGAGTACCCTGCAGCCAAATGGCTATTTTCCGCCACTGGGCACGGCAAAAATGCATGCGATGGCGTTGGAGGGCTTGTGAAGCATCAGGCTACTCTACACAACCTGCGACAGCCGGCAAGCATGGCAATCCAAAATGGACAAGACATGTCAAGAATACTGTCTCAACATCTCAAAGTGGTCAAGCTGCTCTACTTGGATGAAACTGAACTTGTTGAGTTCCGGAACCGGAAGAAGGAAAAGTGGAGCAACGTGCGAGCCGTCCGTGGAATTCAGAAGTGGCACGTATGGCGAAGTCGCAGAACGGGGCAGAACTCGGAACTAACTGTTTTCCGGACCGCGGAAAGCGCAACGACGATCACTATTTCATAACCGCTGCTTGAACATGTTGAGTGTCAATGTATTTTTATTTATTTTACAATAATGACAGACGACGCACCAAGAGACTGCCGGAACGAGTGGACAAGCCAAGGTGTCATCGATTTATTAAAACAGTTACCTAAAGATGTAGTAAACGTGTTGATCCTCAATCCCACCGAGGTGTTATGTTCAGTTCTTACGTTTACTTCGCGAACCCAGGTGTTGTATATCGTTTCGTTCTAGGTATTTACGTTTAAGTCCGCGCGACCTTGCGGTCGCGCGACCCGGCGTCTCTGGTTGCATCCGCCGTTGTTTCGGCTCAATAGGTCGTGTTCGCTATACACGGCGAACACGCACGTAATACGCGGCACGTTATATATGTTCTTTCTTTCTATCGACACTATACTTCGTCTCATCCTACGATGGACTAAAGGCCAAAGCCACGAGCCGCCAGGTCCAATCACGTTCCACGCTAAACTATGACACGCTTAGCAGTGATTAGGTTTGGACGAATAATGCTCCGAATCCAAAAACGCAGCGTCATTTTTATAGCTTCAACACTGCAAAGAGCCAGTACGTCGTGGCTTTCTTTGCAATGTAAAATTGTTGAGTCACTCATTGATCGATTTGAACCACTGTCCGCCCATTCTCATGAGTGATTTGAGACGCGGGCACCAATACGTGCATCGAAGCGAAATACCACGCAATGTCTAAATGGCTTGTGATTGGATCTGGCGGTTCGTAGCTTCTGCCTTTAGTCCATCGTAGGGTGAGACGAAGTATAGTGTCTCGTGCGGGTGGTTGTGTTTCAGTTCGCACGACCGTGCAGTGGCATATGCAACAATTAAGCACGAAGGGCGGGCTCGTTTTAGTTCGCATCTTCGATGTTTCGAACTGCTGCCCTGAGCTACGTGCACTTTATACATGCATTTAGAGCGGTCCAGATGTTTAATTCGAACTTGTGCACAAGTAAAAACACAGGACATTATGAGAAGTTCTAAACAAAAAAATGGAAGGCGGCCACACTGCGGCCGTGACCTTGGGCGAACATGTCCACGTGGGGAGGTACATTTCAAAGCGCTGTACTTTTGACGGAAACAAAATGATGCAACATGTTTTTAACGGAAGTTTACGAGGGTGTAGAGGAGAGTGATTCCTCCAAATTTTAAGAAGATCGAAGATGTTTTTTTTTTGTTTTTTGTTTTTTTAATTGCACGTTGAAGTTGCGGAACTTTTCAATTTCGGATGTGTTTGAAGTGCTGTATATAATTAGAAATATACACTAGAGCAGCAATTTATTTTTCCGTAAGATACACGTTTAGGAAGGACATATGAAAAAAGTTTCAGTTTAATATCGTTAACACATAAGGATATAACGAGTCACAAATATTGGGTCAAAACGTTAAAGCAGCCACATTTGTGAATTTGGCACGCGCGATATATAATTTTGAGAATGCTGTAAACGTTCAAGAATGTAGTAACTATAATCCACTGCTTCCTGAAAAATATTCAGTTTTTTGGTAATTTTAGTTTGCCTATTACATGCAGTCAAACTTGACAGAACAGACAAAGCCCAAAAACGGCGTTGCCGTCTTGCGCAGTCATGTTTTCTTTTTTCTTTAGAGATAATGGTTTTTTGAGAAGACATTTGTGATTTCGTTCCCTTTACATATTGGGGAGTAACATAAAAAAAAATATGAAGAAAAACAAAAATGCGAACCGGACTCGCGTGTTCGATCTTAACTGAACACACCCTGTAAATATACGTACGTTCCGTCATAATTTCGTACTGTTCAGTCTTTTCACCAGAGCGCAATCGCTCTCGGGGACCGACAGTCACACTGGCTACTGTACGATAGGAGCTTACCGTTCAGACCAGCGTTCCAACATGACTATCCGCACGTCGATCGACTGCACCTAATTCCTCAAGTGGTCTTAAACTCTTTAATGTAAAGCGGAATGTCAACCTGCGAAACCCCGCCCCTCTGATCACGGCCCGACCAGCGGCATCAATGCCCGACAGTTTACGTAATCTCATCTTGTTGTTACACCACTGATACGCGAACACACGGTCACATTGGCGATAATTTCACTCTTCTGTTCACTACGCACAACACTGCCATCACGATGTTGCTGCTATGTTGCTGACACGCAAAAATACAGAACCACGTTGAACGCCGGTTGGCACTCGGCACGGGAAAACAGAACCGAACTCAGCACGGAAGGCACCCAGGCAGCCGGCAGGAAAGCCTGCCTGACTTGGACGTAGTTCCTGCGATTTCCATAACGTCGAAAACGTCGAGACAGTTCTGCGTGGTTCCGCTACTGTAGTTCCGCGTCGGTCCCGCAATCCAGAGACGGCCATCATACCCAGTGTACGTAGCGCTGCTGGCACTGCTCCGGAACTTCGCTGTTTCTAGCGGCTTCGTTTGCTCGTTTGATAAAATTAGTGGTAAAAACGTCAATGCAACCGAAATGTTCTGCACGTTTGGACTAGAAGACGGAATTACTGGCGGCCTTTGCTGCCGCTGAAGCTCAATCAACTCAACAACATTTATTTAACAACGTGCGCGACGTGCTCGAAAAACGAAACCGAAAGAAGATGGGTCGGGAGGGCGAAAGCTTTCGCCCGTCTGCCTGAAGAAGGAGGAAAACGTCTCGTTCCTCCCTTCTTCTCGTGTCCGCTTGGGACACGTCAGTAAAAGGGAGAAAGACGCGCCGTTGCTACCTTTTTCCTCCTATTTTTTTCTTAGAGTGTAGTTCCAAGGAACGCCACCAGAGTAGCCCTCTCCATGGGGGCGCAGCGCACGCAGCGGCCCGGCCGCCAGTAAGAGGGAGCAGCTGGCCGCACAGCCCGCACGGGCAAACTCCAGAAGGGCTGCACGGCCGAGCTCAGCGCGGCGCGGCCGGCGCGGCCATTTCACGAGAGCGCGCGCTTGGCCGTCGGCCGCTACCTCGGCAGTAGCGAAGCGTGCCCGTTCACGCCACTACGCTGCAGACGAACTAAGGGAGCGGAAGAAAGACATTCATGCTTTCGCATGCACAACTCGTAAGAAGTGGTTGGGTGTCCTCGGAATTTTTTTTCCAACTTAGGCGATTTCATATCTATATACTTCAAAATAATAAATTAACCGCCCTTGGGAACCCATGTAGGAAATTGTAGCGCGATACGTAATAAGACCTAGTTATGCGGTAATTTTTGTTTTGTTTTAGTGGAATATAGGAATAGACGCCGCGAAATTTTAATGAAAATTACGCGAGTACACTTAAGACTGCTTACGTATAGGAAGGTGAAAGCCAGTCAGGGACGACGTCGAGGACGACGTCTAGGATGACTTCTAGGACTACCTCTAGGACGACCTTAAGGACGACGTCTAGGACGACGTCGAGAACGACGTCCAAACGAGGACACTTCCTTCTTCATTTCATTGCCTCTAATTCGCCTGAGTGGTCACGTAAACGTTTTGGTACCTTTCGTGTCGACGACGTGTTTTCGCTCAAGGACTATGAGGCTCTACTGCACTCTAAGAAAAAATGGACGAAAAAGGTAGCAACGGCGCATTTTCCTCCCTTCTATTGACTCGCCCCCAAGCGGACACGAGAAGAAGGGAGGAACGAGATGTTTTTCTCCTTCTCCAGGCAGACGGAAGAAAGCTTTCGCCCTCCCGACTCATCTTCTTTCGGTTTCGTTTTTCGAGCACGTAGCGCACGTTGTTTAATAAATGTTGTTGAGTAGATTGAGCTTCAGCGGCAGCGAAGGCCGCCTGTAATTCCGTCTCATTCCGTCTCCCAGTTTAAACTTGCAGAACATTTCGGTTGCATTGACGTTTTTACCACTAATTTTATCAAACGAGCAAACGAAGCCGCTAGAAACAGCGAAGTTCCGGAGCAGTGCCAGCGGCGCTACGTACACTGGGGAAGATGGCCGTCTCCGGATTGCGGGACCCACGCGGAACCACGCGGAACTGTGTTCGACGTTTTCGACGTTATGGAAATTCCAGAAACTGCGTCCAAGACAGGCAGGTTTTGCTGCCGGGTGCCTGAGTGCCTTCTGTGCTGAGTTCGCTTCTGTCTTCCGATGCCGAGTGCCAAGGTTCTGTATTTCTGCCTGTCAGAAACATAGCAGCAACGTCGTGATGGCAGTGTTGTGCGTTGTGAACAGAACACTGCACTCTAAAAAATGGGTGTCATGGGGGTGCAAGTGCTTGTCACATATTCTACACCCTTTGGGAGAATTCTTCTACACCCCAAATATGGGAGTATGCGTACACCCGTTGGTGTGGTGCATGTACACCTTTTTCTACAGAAATCTCACTCAAAGGGAACACAGGTGCACCCCATTCAATGGTGTACGGCTACACCTCTTTCTACACCCAATGAAATGAAAGGGAACACAGATGCACCCCATTGGGAGAGTACTTGTACACCCCAAATATGGGAGTATGCGTACACCCGTTGGTGTGGTGCATGTACACCTTTTTCTACAGAAATCTCACTCGAAGGGAACACAGGTGCCCCCCACTCAATGGTGTACGGCTACACCTCTTTCTACACCCAATGAAATGAAAGGGAACACAGATGCAGCCCATTCGAAGATGTACCATTGCACCGCTTCGTAAACCTGCCTCACTCAAAGGGAACACAGATGCACCCCGCTCAATAGTGTACCATTACTCCCCTTTCTACACCTACTGCTCTCAAAGGGAACGCAGGAGCATCCCGTTGAATAGTGTACTGTTACACCTTCTTCTACACCCACTGAATTTGAAGAGAACACAGATGCACCCAATTCAAAGGTGCATAGTCACACCACTTTATGCACCCACTTCATAAATAACTTCATAAACCTATTTAAGACATCAAGGAAACCCTTAAAATATGTATGCGCCCCGGTGATTGCAAAAAGGCAGGTAAACGGACACACGGGATTGTTTTCAAATCTCATAGAAGTTTATTAGACAGCCTATGCCATAAACAAGTACAAACTTGCAAGCAATCCGTGATATGTGAAGAGGTACGAAGAAGCTGTTACACAACTGAGAAGATTACTAAGCAAACAAGAACCGGGAGTGAGTCTTAGGTAGTGTCTATTCTCCGAGCAGCCGGCAGAATTATTTCCACGAAATTCCACAGGCAGTCGCCATTCATTCATCGAACGACGTTTCATCGACAGCTCAGATTAGCTTTCCTATAATAGCTTCTCTTTTCTTTATTTTTCTTGCAATGGGCCGCCCCAGAATGTATCCGCGAAGTGACGTGTATGGGTGGGACAGGTGGGTTAACATTTTTGTAATGAGCCGCCGCAGACTGTCGCTACGAAGCGGCGCGAACGGGGGGGCTGGGTCGGTGAGCACGCGCCTCAGAGATACACGCGCTACAAAATGTCCCTACAGCGTGCATTTCGCGTAACGAGTGACGATGAAACGTTAGTGTCGATGAAACGTGTCTACAAAACGTGTATCAACGAAAACGTGTTTTCACAAAACGCCGGGAGAATAAGAAAGTCATTATTCTACCTGCAGTTGTCACATGATTGTAGACAGCTAATGGCAGGCGACTGCCGATAGAATTTCGGAGAAATTATTCTCCCGGCTGCTAGAAAATAGACACTGCCTAATTTTAGAGGTAATCCGGAACGGAAAGGTCAATTGTTGCAAAGGAGTAGGTTGCAGTGCATTTACGATGAAAATACCGGACTTGAAATATGTAATCCGAGATACAGTATATGTCGACACGGGCACTGCAGAACCACAAAAACACAAAAACGAAAAGAAAGGGGTCCGTCAAGATTCAACACGATGTGGCAGAAGCAGTAATTTGCCGAACCGAACACTAAATGCATCACATGAATTCCTTGGACTTTTTTGAAGAAATCGCATGTTGCCGATATACGCGCGGACGAAATCTACGGCAGCCCCTCTGGTCGCAGCACAGCACAAAAGAAATTAGGCCGGGCAGCATACATTCTGGGATCGGAAAGAGCTACTACGTCATCCGTGAATCCTTCACCACATGATGACGCTCCTGCCGTTACCCGCGCTCAGACAGCGAAGTCGAGGGATAAAAAAGCCTCCGGTTCATTGGTCCGGCGACTGCGCACCTTCTTCCATGCATTCAGCTTAGGGAGAGAAAGAAAAAGAAATGAGTATGAAAATAGCAGCTCCTGCAAGGCCAAACGGGGGATGCCCTCGCAAAGGCTTATCTCCGGGGGCATCTCAACAATGAACACAACGAGAGGGTTTGTCACTTATATCCTCTTGAAAGTTCGACCCAAAGTTAATAGTGCAGTGGATGTTATACGTGGCCTTGGCCTTCAGGCAGGTGCCACGTGCTCTGCCTTTTCTCTAGCCTGGAGACGGTAGTCACGTGATCCTACCCGGAGACCCGATTGGCTTAAAACAAGCATAGCGTCCACTCTACTGTCAATACCGAGTGAAAAGGATAGCTCCATACTTCCTAAGAAACTGCCCAACCCAAAAATTGACCCCCAAGGGGGAATCCAAGCACAGGCTGATCGGGGCGCGTGGCTAGCGTGGCGGTGCACTGATACACCAAATACTTTACCAGGGGGAATACCGGACACTCCCCGCGAATACAATGGTCTCGGGGACGACAGGTTTTGCGCACTTTGAATGGGTGGATGTGTCATGGCGTTGCGGTTTTCCCCTGATGGTGACTAGCGCCGTCTCTTGGTGCGGGATATTTTGCTACCGGCCGAACTCTCTCAATATGTGGACGCTGTTTGGTCGCGGCGACGTAGGTCGTCTCTTGAATTTAAAAACCAGCGAACACTTCATTGGTGACTCACTTAGAGGGCGCAAATACGTAGGATGAGCTCTATGTCTACGTTCTGTTAAATAAATCGCACGCATGTAGCTCGATCAGCGGGTATCAAAGTTTGTACGAGCGGTTTTGAAAGCTGCTCTACCAAGTGTGCTTAGTCGTAATCGCACTTCAAAGCAGTACGGAGCAACTAATAATTGGGAACTATGTCGACACGAGAAGCACGTTTAGAAGGCACAGCAATGCGTTGTCATATACTTCACCGCAAAGTATTTGCTACTATGATTATCGCTAAAGCGCCCGAGAAGGCACCTTTAGTAAACGACCCTATTTTCGCGAGCTCGGTATGTCGAGAATTTTTTAAAGTGCTGGTTTCACGAATGTCTGGCTGGCACAAAATTCTGAAATCAGGAGTGGGGTTCTGTGTATTAGAGATGAGAGGATTTAATGAAGTGGTGCATTTCTCGCTATTTAACTTGCGAATAGATGGTGCTTCGCAGCAGCCCAAGACAACAGAAAAAAATATTCAGAAAGCTGGGAATAATTTTTCATTACTTCGTGAATAGTCAACATTATTCCTAATAGACTATGCTGGCCTTGAACAAAATTGGTATGGGCTATTTTAGTATTTCTACATTGATAATTGAAGGTGCGAACTCAGATTCCACTTATAAATGTCATTGGACAATTTTTTGCTGAAACAATATTTATTGCACATTGAACAAATCTGTACAACTTTGCGTTCAGCAAACGCAGATCTCTGTTTACACACACAATAACGGTTTGAACAAGTATATACAGCTCAGCATTCAACACAGATCTCTGTTTACACACACAATCGGTTTGAACAAGTATATATATCTCAGCATTCAACACAGATCTCTGTTTACACACACAATAACGGTTGAACACGTATATACAGCTCAGCATTCAACACAGATCTCTGCTTACACACCCAATAACGGTTTGAACAAGTATATACAAGCTCAGCATTCAACATAGCCTGGAGACGGTAGTCACGTGATCCTACCCGGAGACCCGATTGGCTTAAAACAAGCATAGCGTCCACTCTACTGTCAATACCGAGTGACAAGGATAGCTCCATACTTCCTAAGAAACTGCCCAACCCAAAAATTGACCCCCAAGGGGGAATCCAAGCACAGGCTGATCGGGGCGTGTGGCTAGCGTGGCGGTGCACTGATACACCAAATACTTTACCAGGGGGAATACCGGACACTCCCCGCGAATACAATGGTCTCGGGGACGACAGGTTTTGCGCACTTTGAATGGGTGGATGTGTCATGGCGTTGCGGTTTTCCCCTGATGGTGACTAGCGCCGTCTCTTGGTGCGGGATATTTTGCTACCGGCCGAACTCTCTCAATATGTGGACGCTGTTTGGTCGCGGCGACGTAGGTCGTCTCTTGAATTTAAAAACCAGCGAACACTTCATTGGTGACTCACTTAGAGGGCGCAAATACGTAGGATGAGCTCTATGTCTACGTTCTGTTAAATAAATCGCACGCATGTAGCTCGATCAGCGGGTATCAAAGTTTGTACGAGCGGTTTTGAAAGCTGCTCTACCAAGTGTGCTTAGTCGTAATCGCACTTCAAAGCAGTACGGAGCAACTAATAATTGGGAACTATGTCGACACGAGAAGCACGTTTAGAAGGCACAGCAATGCGTTGTCATATACTTCACCGCAAAGTATTTGCTACTATGATTATCGCTAAAGCGCCCGAGAAGGCACCTTTAGTAAACGACCCTATTTTCGCGAGCTCGGTATGTCGAGAATTTTTTAAAGTGCTGGTTTCACGAATGTCTGGCTGGCACAAAATTCTGAAATCAGGAGTGGGGTTCTGTGTATTAGAGATGAGAGGATTTAATGAAGTGGTGCATTTCTCGCTATTTAACTTGCGAATAGATGGTGCTTCGCAGCAGCCCAAGACAACAGAAAAAAATATTCAGAAAGCTGGGAATAATTTTTCATTACTTCGTGAATAGTCAACATTATTCCTAATAGACTATGCTGGCCTTGAACAAAATTGGTATGGGCTATTTTAGTATTTCTACATTGATAATTGAAGGTGCGAACTCAGATTCCACTTATAAATGTCATTGGACAATTTTTTGCTGAAACAATATTTATTGCACATTGAACAAATCTGTACAACTTTGCGTTCAGCAAACGCAGATCTCTGTTTACACACACAATAACGGTTTGAACAAGTATATACAGCTCAGCATTCAACACAGATCTCTGTTTACACACACAATCGGTTTGAACAAGTATATATATCTCAGCATTCAACACAGATCTCTGTTTACACACACAATAACGGTTTGAACAAGTATATACAGCTCAGCATTCAACACAGATCTCTGCTTACACACACAATAACGGTTTGAACAAGTATATACAGCTCAGCATTCAACACAGATCTCTGTTTACACACACAATCGGTTTGAACAAGTATATACAGCTCAGAATTCAACAGAGATCTCTGTTTACACACACAATAACGGTTTGAACAAGTATATACAGCTCAGCATTCAACACAGATCTCTGTTTACACACACAATAACGTTTTGAACAAGTATATACAGCTCAGCATTCAACACAGATCTCTGTTTACACACACAATCGGTTTGAACAAGTATATACAGCTCAGCATTCAACACAGATCTCTGTTTACACACACAATAACGGTTTGAACAAGTATATACAGCTCAGCATTCAACACAGATCTCTGTTTACAAACACAATAACGGTTTGAACAAGTGTATACAGCTCAGCATTCAACACAGATCTCTGTTTACACACACAATCGGTTTGAACAAGTATATACAGCTCAGCATTCAACACAGATCTCTGCTTACACACACAATAACGGTTTGAACAAGTATATACAGCTCAGCATTCAACACAGATCTCTGTTTACACACACAATCGGTTTGAACAAGTATATACAGCTCAGCATTCAACACAGATCTCTGTTTACATACACAATAACGGTTTGAACAAGTATATACAGCTCAGCATTCAACACAGATCTCTGTTTACACACACAATAACGGTTTGAACAAGTATATACAGCTCAGCATTCAACACAGATCTCTGTTTACACACACAATCGGTTTGAACAAGTATATACAGCTCAGCATTCAACACAGATCTCTGTTTACACACACGATCGGTTTGAACAAGTATATACAGCTCAGAATTCAACACAGATCTCTGTTTACATACACAATAACGGTTTGAACAAGTATATGCAGCTCAGCATTCAACACAGATCTCTGTTTACACACACAATAACGGTTTGAACAAGTGTATACAGCTCAGCATTCAACACAGATCTCTGTTTACACACACAATTGGTTTGAACAAGTATATACAGCTCAGCATTCAACACAGATCTACGTTTACACACACAATAACGGTTTGAACAAGTATACCCATACAAAAATGGTCTATGGTCGTCTATGGAAAATTATATGGCAGGCTATCACCCCCTATGGCCCTCTATGGTCGGCCATACAAATCCATAAAGACAGCTACAGCCAGCTATAGAAAAATCTATGGCCCTGTGTCTAAAAACTGGGAACCAATAAATGTTTTTTACCCTTCTATAGAAAATTCTATGGCCACAAGTCTAAAGACTGGGAACCAATAAATTGTCTTTAACCGTCTATAGAAAATTTTAAGGCCCCGAGTCTAAACACTGGGAACCAATAAATGTTCTTTACCCGCCTATAGAAAATTCTTTTTTCCCGAGTTTAAAGACTGGAAACCAATAAATTGTCTTTAGGCATCTATAGAAAAATCTATGGCCCTGTGTCTAAAAACTGGGAACCAATAAATGTTCTTTACCCTTCTATAGAAAATTCTATGGCCACAAGTCTGAAGACTGGGAACCAATAAATTGTCTTTAACCGTCTATAGAAAATTTTATGGCCCTGAGTTTAAACGCTGGGAACCAATAAATGTTCTTTACCCGCCTATAGAAAATTCTTTGGCCCCGAGTTTAAAGACTGGAAACCAATAAATTGTCTTTATGCGTCTATAGAAAAATCTATGGCCTTGTGTCTAAAAACTGGGAACCAATAAATGTTCTTTACCCTTCTATAGAAAATTCTATGGCCACAAGTCTAAAGACTGGGAACCAATAAATTGTCTTTAACCGTCTATAGAAAATTTTATGGCCCTGAGTCTAAAGACTAAGAACCAATAAATTTTCTTTCCACGCCTATAGAAAATCACTACCGGCGCTTACTTTTCAGTAAAAACACTCCCCGTTAGAAAATTAAATCAATACTGAATTTCTGTAATGCCAGTGACAAACCATGACCCAAGATATGCTCTCTGCTGTTGCAACGAGTCGTGAAAACCAGTAATATTGTTTATTTAAAAAATCCATTAAAATGCTTGTGCAACAATTAAAATGAATTATTACCCCCCAAAGTGAAAATAAATTACACTCGCGCCGAACACTGCAATCAAGCAATAGCTTGATTGCAATCTTCAGCACCAGTGTACTGAATGTCATCACTGCATTGTCAAAGTGATTCATCAAACTTATTAAAAAGATAATTAATACATTTTAGTTAATTAGCCTAATGATCTACATTTGCTTTTTTCAGGGATTTGAATTAAGAGATGGGGGCTATTCCAAGAGACAATTCAAATAATGTATCAAGTACGAGTAATATTTGCTCCGCCTCTCCGTGTTTTTGCGACAAATAATGGGTCACCGGCAAAGTCGGATTCAAAAATTAGACTGCCATATATACAGCGAGTGCGAACATAGCGTACATAGAAAAGCCCGGCGGCGCTGCGTTGCCACTGTTGTGTGGGGTCGCTGCGTTGTCGCTGTTGTGTTCTGCTTGTGTTCTGTGTGTTCAGAGATGTATGTATATCTACCATGTAGCGCTCACAAGTCGGAAGGACTTAAAGAAAAAAAAATTTTTTTTTTTTTAGAGTTTCTTGGCTAAAGAGAACCATAGGATAAGCCATAGAGAAGTATTTAGCCAACCATTAGACAAGCTAACAAGCGCTATGCCTGCACAGCGATAGGGCCATAGACAAAGCTAAAGAGGCCCATAAAGGCGACCATAAAAAATGCTAAAGACAGCCATAGAAAATTCTTTAGCTAATTGGGCCAAATATCTAAAGCCGACCATACAAAGAATTTTCTATAGCCGACCATAGGACATTTTCGTATGGGTATACAGCTCAGCATTCAACACAGATCCCTGTTGAACACAAAAACCTACTCGTGAAGTACCTTTATGGCCTTCTTGTTTCATTTGTTCACTTTTTGTCGAATATCCTCATTTTCTTTTTTTATGAAAGCATTAAACATATGACATTGAGGAACTTGTCACTTCCAAGCAAAACTCGCAGGCATCGAAGTTCGATGGTACAGATACTTTCTGCTTCAGCCTCAACTTAACTTAACGGCATCTGAAACGATAACATATTGTCAAGTTATCTCTAACGATAAAAGGTGAGCATGAGAAACGAGACACCGAAGTTGTTTACTTACGTGATTTGATCTCGAGGGAACCGAAAAAATGAAAGGTTTTTGCCCTGCAAGGTCCGGTTCTTGCAGTGGAGAACGGAGCACACTGCCCCTCCTGTCATCTTCTTTGATTGCTTACAGCGGCGAACGCGTCATACTTGGTGCAGAAGCACGCCGGTATCTACATGCGGCGCCAAGTTGCGCAATGGTGGCCGCTGATACTCGTCGCCCCCGGCCTAGGCCGGCGCCCCTGCGTGATCGCCCGCCCGCGTTTGCCATCGTCGGTGACGCATATCGGTCACGTGCTCTGTGGCGAGAGGAGAAAATGGAAGAGGGGGAGAGAAAATAGGGAGAGGGACACACCCAAATTATCCCGCGCCACCAGGGGAGGAATCGGCGCGGCCATCGCTCCGTCTAATGCAAATGAGCGGAGTGTCCTGTATTCCCCATAGTAAAGTATTTGGATACACCTAGAGGTTTTTAAGGGAGAGGAGGATGCTCATTGTCTGTGTACAAGTACACTGGCTGGGTAACGGAGGGTGCATCTTTCAGGAAAAGGGTGCATGTGCGCCTGATGCACCCGACTACACCTTTTTTTTTTTTCTTATAGTGTGGAATTATCGCCGATGTGACCGTGTGTTCGCGTATCAGTGGTGTAACAACAAGATGAGAGGACGTTAAATTGTCGGGCATTGATGCCGCTGGTCGGGCCGTGATCGGAGGGGGCGCGGTGTCGCAGGTTTACATTCCTCTTTACATTAAATAGTTTAAGACCCATTGAGGGATTAGGTGCAATCGATCGACGTGCGGATAGTCATGTTGGAAAGCTGGTCTGAAGCGTAAGACTAAGCTCCTATCGTACGATGGCCAATGTGACTGTCGGCTGTGTCCTCCCCGAGAGCGATTGCACTCTGGAGAAAGGAGTACGCAAATATGACTGAAAGTACGTATATTTACAGTTTAGAATTTTAGCATTAATGAAAAATAATAGGTCAAATAAAAGAAAAACTATCCTTTATTTTCTGTTTAAATATACTACGGTTCCTGGAGAAACTGCCCTCCAAAAGGCGCGCTGGGATGAGCGCTAGAAGTTTTCGAGCTCGCCACGGCGTAGCTCCGTACACTTAACACCTGCCGCAAGTCGCGGCTTTGACTGCATTCAAGTTGATCGAAAAGCGATTTCTCTGCCCGTGAAGCATCACTTCCAGCTGAGTGAATATCCGCTCTACAGAGATTAATTTAAGACGACAATTGCAGCCGTCCGCGAACAGCACAAATAGAAAAACAAACACTACAACAGAAATACTGGCTACGACGTGCCGTGCGGGGAAACAAACACATGGCTTGGAACTGCATTGGAGCGGCTTGATTTATTGACTTTCAAATAATTATAGCATGATCGAACGTTTACTTTTTACTAACAGATTCATCCCCTGAGCCATTCAAAATATCTCAGAGGTATGACATTGCCGGAAAAAAATCAACATGCTGGGAATATTTTGTATTGCTTAGGCAGTCACCAAGAAATTCCGTATGTTCAAAACGACCAGTATAAAAGACGGAAACGCAGAGCTCGGGAGTAGTGATCGGGTTAGTGTGCTGTTGTATTGCTCTTGTATTGATGTTTGTTCAGCTGATGCTTGTAGTATACGTAATGTGTCTAGATATGTGTAATAAAGGAACCCGAAGCGCAATGGTGGCGTGAGAAAATGAAAATATTTTATGTCGAACATGAATTGGGTGGTACCTAGCGCCATCTAGCCTAGCTACGTGCAATGGATTGATGGATGGATGGATGAATCTGGCTGAGCCCTTTGGATCGGGCGGTAGCTTACGCCACCTAGCCATTTTGTTTTACCATTTACCTTAGAATATTTAAATGTGAAAACTATATTCACTCCGCACTGAAAAGAAAGTGAGGCTATAAAACCCCCTTGCCATTAGTTAATAAGAAAATACCTAGTTTTCTCTCGCTTTCTGCCACCATTCACTTAATCTTTGCTTCGTAATCTCTACTGTCTTGAAATCCACTTTTCCTTCGCTGTCTCTAAACCCAATGACTTTACTAAATCTATGTTGTCTTCGGTAGGCATAGGGTGAAGCCCTTTACAAGTATGAAGTGATGAGCCGTCTCGTCCTCCTCTCCACAAGCAGCGCCCACTGTATCCATTTTCTGGTACTTCGCTCTGTATGTTCTGGTTCGCAAAACACATGTCCTTGCCTCAAACAACAATGAGCTTCTCCTAGAATTGTCATAAATGCTTTCTTTGACAATAACTGTTTTGTTTAATCTATAGCTTTCCAGAGCCGTCTTTGTCTGCATTCCCTCTAGCCACCGATCTCTTTCTGTGGCCTTAACTTTCTTCTTAACTGATACCTGTTCTTCCGTAACTCCACTATAGCCTAAAAACTTTCCTCTTAATTTCCTAGTGCGCTGTCACCACTTTGTGTCTATACGCCTCATGTATAAATAGCTGAAAACCTTTCGTGCCCATTGTTCCCATCCATTTGCCTCAACCGATCCTAAAATTCTATCTTGCTCACAGCTTCCCTGCCCTCAAATGACGACCATTCCATGTCTCCTTGTACTCCCTGGTTTGGCGTTTTGCAATGTGCCCCCAAAGCCAGCCTACCTACTCCGCGCTGTTTTATTTCTAGTCTTGCATGCACTTCGGATTTCATCCGAAGTGCATGCAAGACCTCTGCTAGACTCTGCTAGACCCTGCCATCTGGTGGCAAGCGATTTAACCTTCTTTCACGCTACGATAAACAGTGGCTTCGAGTTAGTTCTTTTGAGAGCGGCTTTTGGTTTCGCGGATTGGTTTGCCATTCCTCCGTGATGTGCGGTTGACGAAGGAATTGTGACTCGAGGAATAGCAAAGGTAAGACGTAAAGTGCGCGAAGTAACTGGGTATCGGTTGTCTTCATTTAACATCGCAGTGCTGACGACGAGAAGACTGAGTAACTGCTTTTGAAACGCGTTTCTTTACCTGCGGGCGGAATCTGGCTTCGGAAATAAACACAGTTCGCGGAAAGCTCGTGTTACGCTTTTATTTGCTGCTCCTCTCGTCCCGTACAAGAGACTCAGCGTCCTCGTTAACCCTTATTGAGCTCGATTTGCTCGACTTGAAGCCGCCATAATCAGATGCAGGCGGCGAAGGAACTTTGCTCCCCTGCTTCAGGGACGAAAGTTTCTCCCTTTCTAAAGGAACATAGGTTACAAGACCGTTTCTGCCCTTAGGGAGGACTATCGATACACTTTTTTCTAAGAGTGTGAACGATGAGACATATAAAGATTTCGTCTTAATAACCATTTCTAGTGGGCGCTAAGGGAATCCCTCCGCCGGTTCCACAAGCGAAGCCGGCGGCCCGCTGAGTTTCGGTTTGAGGCCATGTACATTTGGGTGGCATTTCTCGCGCGTCCACTACGAATTTTTTAAGCGAAATTTTACGGTACGGCCAGAACGCATTGAGGACGAGCGTCGAGCCTCCAGATACATTACGCCACAAAAATGAAAATTTAGAAAGTTAAATCTTTCGATCTAATTCGCTAATTAGCAATGAACTAATACGCAAATTAGCCTCTTCTCTGGTGGCCGCAATGGCTGGTTGCTAACTTGGTTACAGGGTTAAAATACCCTAACGCAAGGTATCCTTTAACAAAACAAAAAAAGATCGAGGCCTATAAAAAAAAAGTCGTGTAATAAAATGAATACTAAACTCTCATAAATACGAGAGAAAATTCAAGATACCGAATTTTCTGGACTTTAGTTCACGGTAGAGTAAACAAAATCACGATTTATCTTTTAAATCAAATAAATTAGGTTTCTTTTGTTTATATAACATTTATTTTATTTAAATTAGTTTAATTTGATTTAAATCACCGCACCCGGAAAATCGCGACTCTTTATTATTAGCTGTATATTTAAACATTGCAGATGGATTGATCAGTTTGTTCGATCACTGATCGCAATGCAGAAGAAATACTATAAATTTAAAGTACAGTTTAATAACCAACTTTTGATTGGTGCAACCCCAGTGATACTGTCAGTGGCGTCACAAGGGGGGGGGGGGGGGCGGACCGCCCCGGGTGCAGGGCTCAGGGGGGTGTCGCGGCGCGCCACTAGAGCGGGGGGGGGGGGAGGTGTTGCGGCGGGCTACCGCCCCGGGTGCCGCTGACCCTCGTGACGCCACTGGATACTGTACTTCGTTTCAAGTCCGCACGCAGCTGACGCTACGAGCCGATGGGAGCAATCAGACAGCTGTCAAAAGTACATCTGTACTTCGTTTCAAGTCCGCACGCAGCTGACGCTACGAGCCGATGGGAGCAATCAGACAGGTGTCAAAAGTACATCTGTACTTCGTTTCAAGTCCGCACGCAGCTAACGCTACGAGCCGATGGGAGCAATCAGACAGCTGTCAAAAGTACATCTGTACTTCGTTTCAAGTCCGCACGCAGCGTCCGTGTCTATCTCCTGGCAGCCGGGAGAATAATTGTGCAGAATGTTTCGGCATTGGTGCGATTGCGCTATAAGCAGAAAGTTACGATATGCCGCCGACAAAGTTTTGACGTGTCGCCAAAAAGAACAACAACAACAAAGAATCTTAATTGCGCGTTCGAAAATTTGGCGAGCGGCTTTACGAGTCGCTTGTAGAAAGATTGTTACGATTTTGCGAAATACTGGTAAACAACGCTAGGTTACCGTCATAATCTAAAGCTTTAGATAAGGATAAATCAAATAACGTAAAACTCTCATTGACTCAGGGTTTATATTATGATGTTTCCTAACCGGCTTGCCTACATACTTTCGCTCCTTGCAAAGGTTACCGTCTCGCAGACGGCACAAGCCGATCCCCTGACGGCGGCGTCTCGGCTAGCTTGCACACGGGGCCGCCGCCGCTCGATCGCCGTCTCGCCGGGCTCGCGGCGCGACAATCGCTCGAAGCGGGGAAACGGCGTTATGTGACGAAAGGCAAAAGGCATCTACACCACGAATGGGCAAAAGCCGATGCAAAGGCGTGCGCGAACGTAAACAACGGTAGAAAAGTGCAGTTGCTCGCCGCTATGAGATGCCTGCCGCAAACTCGGTAATCCGCGGACGTATCCCTCTCCTGCCGCTCGTACTTTCTCTAACTTGACGGACACTCTGTCTCGCGGTTCATGCCGACGAAACGATCGGACGATCGTCGGGATACCGGGTCATTGCTACAGCCGAGCGCGGCACAGTTTACCATTGCTCTCGCTGTGCAGGGTCGAAGAGTGAACCACCACCATGGTGGATACCGGTGTTCGACGTCATGATGTGACGTACGTGCAATGCCTGAATACCGGGTGTTTTTGTTTTTTTTTATTCTTGCAGATTTGTTTTAAAAGAAGCCGTGAGAACTACACTTATGCGGTTTGTGCGTGTGAGTTATACGCCCAGGGAGACATTGTATAGTTTGCTAATCTTTGCGATAAGTCGGCTTATTAATTAAAATTCACTAATTTACTTTTACTTAGTGGAAATAGACATATGGTTTCAATTAGAAACTTGCTGAGCGTCGTCCAAAACCCATAAATCAGTAATTTTTAGAAAGACTTTGAGCACGTGTGAAGCGCAGTAGTGCGCTGAAGTTACCACTCGTGGACCATGGTACAAGGCTGTGGCTAGATAAGAGACGGAAAAATTGCGCGGGCGCCTGACCGGAACCGGTAGCCTTGTACCTGCTCCACTAGTGGTAACTCTCTCACGCGCTGAAAGTCTTTCTGAAAATGACTGATTTAGGGATTTTGGACGACGTTCAGCAAGTTTCTAATTGGAACCATATGTCTATTTTCACTAATTTCAAAATTAAGTAGTGAATTTCAAATCATTAGCCGACTTATTGCAAAGATTAGCCACCCACATAATGTACCCCTGGGCGTATAACTCACTCGCACAAACCGCATAAGTGTAGCTTTCATGGCTTTTTTTTTAAAACAAATCTACAAGAATAAAAAAAAACACCCTGTATATCAGAGTTGCCTTACCTGATTGGGACATATCTGCCCTGATATGGGAGGCAGATACACCCCTATCTAACAGACCCTGATATGGATATATAAAAAATTAGGCAGATCTGGTTTGATAAGGCTTATATAAACTGATTTACTTGATATGGCCAGATCTGCCCAATTTTTTATATAACCATATCTATTTTTTTTTTTTTTATAAGTCCAGATATGCCATTTTCGTAAGGGAGGACACCCCATGGGGTTGTACGGTATACCCAAGCGGATGGATTCGAGGTTCCACCACTTCCCCCTCCACCAGCCCCGAATATTTTTTTTTTCTTTTAGCAACGTTTTTTGTTTTGTTTTGTTTTCTTTTTGCTATTAGGATTCTTTGTTTAAAAATACCGGCCAATTGTTGCAATTCGACGTTTCGGTACGGGACGGCCACTTTTTCGATGAAACGGCGTTCGATGAAATGTCCTGGAACCCTACGCGTTTCCCGTTTCTTTGACTTCGGGGTTATTTTCTCAATTATTGCTTTGCTCGACGACAACTCAGGCGCAGCTTTGTAGCCCCCCCCCCCCTTTTTTTTTCTCCCTAAAGAGAAACTGACAAAACATAAAGAAGATCCAGACTCCTCGGAATGCCATACAACGACGCCTACCCCAGCCACAAGCCAGTGGACCCCTCTACTTCTCTTTGAGAGTAGCGTTATCCCCAGCGCAAAGAGCGAGCCGGTGCGAAACAAGCCAGAAACCGAAAACAATAAAATTTTGGTGAAATTTGGACTATATCCGTCGGTGCATCGATCTCATGTTTTAAGCTGGAATCGGTCATATTATGCGAGAAAAAACACTGCGGTGGGGGCCGCGGTACATGGCTCAAAGCTTTACTGGTACTCAAACATTGCAATTTATCTCAGTTACGCTTTAAATAGAACATGAAACTTTACCCACGCTGCTGTATGGAAGGACAATACGCACTTTCGTTGTAGGTGACCTCGTTGAAGATCGTGCAGGCAGTTGCATTTGGAATTTTCGAGAATAGTGGACCACCTGAAGCCTCCTGGAGCACATGTCTTATCTTCTGTTACGGTTGAAAAATCGATACGGTGGCATCGCTGTTGTGACGGTCCTTCCTGCCGACCCTCCGCCTCCAACGCATGAATGGCAGTCCTCAAGTTTCACCTAGCATCGTCCAAACAGATACCTCGTGGATTGCGACCTGAGATGGCCGGCACAGGTGCGAGCTGTCCGAGAAACAGCGCGCCCGAGACGAGTCGCAGGTGTACGAAGTCTGGGTCGGCACAGCGAGGCCAAGTCTGGCCACCTTCCTGGTTATCGGATCACCAGAGCAGCGGATCACATTCACGTCGACTGATGACGTACCCTTGAGCAGTGCAATATTACAGGCGCAGACGCATTCGGATATGTGTTGAACTTCACTGCGTCAGTCATCCTACTATTTCAAGTCAACCACAGCTAGACTGGTGTTGCAACGGACTGTGACTCAGCTACTCGGCCACAGGCTAAGCAACACTTCCTTTGATTTTCTGTTTCTCGAGGCTCTAACTAACTAGCAGCGGGCATTGGATTCCAGTAAACAATGACTCATGAAATCCCTACCCTAGGGCTTCGACTCAACTCCTGGTACGCTACCTGTTTCGAGTCCCGACTACGCAACATTTCTCAGAAGAGAAAAATAATTCGGAAAATCGGAAGGAACCTTTCTCAGCATAGTAACAATGCACCAACACCTCCTTGACTGTAATGCCCATAGAAATAAAAAAGGGGGGAAAGAAGGCGCTCGGACTTGCCGTTTGTTTTTTCGGAAAATGGGGGGGGGGGGGGGGGGGGGGTTATTTCTCAAGAAATGTAACGAAATAAATTTCATCCTGGCTGTATCGCGATAAAAAGAAACATTCCACATGTATTTGATACAGGAATAGAGATACTGGTGAAAAAATGTATTGCGATACAGAAATAGAGATACGAAATGTATTGCTGAAATACGATCCTGCCCAACACTGTTGTGTTGCCGGCATAAGCCGCTGAAAGCTGACATTATCAAACGCATAGGCAATTGCAGAAAAAAAAGCTAAATGCCTCAAAACAGCACTGATTTTACTAAGCTCACGGGGATTGCCTGGGGTGACTCGTAGCGTCCGCAGCGGTCCATCGCAAGGTGAAACAAAGTATGCAGAAACTAAATTCAAAGAAAATGAGCGAAATCCGCTAGCTTGCTTGTAACCCTAACCCTCCTGAATGTAAAACATATAACGCAGAAAACAAGCATCGGAACAAAGACAAAGAAAAAGGCGGACTTACACGTAAAAATGCAATATAAAAAAACAAGCGTCGGAGCAAAGCGCAAGAGAGAGGAGAGAAGTGAATCTCGCTTTGTTTTAATGCCGAAGCAAACCCAGATTTCGCGCTTCAAAGGAGTGCGCGCGAATGAACGTGGAAGGCAGCAGGGTTGGCCACCTGCTAAACAACGTTCCTCCACCTATAAGAAAACAATAACTGATCATCTTTCGGCGGCGTGCGAGTCAGCGAGTTATCAGAGCTCTGCGAGTTATGAGTCGCCCCCCGCTACCAGATCTGTCTTTGCGCGCGCGTGCTTTCTCCATGCCGTCGCAAATAAAAAATAAAAAAAAGACAAGAAGGAGGATGAAGAACCATGCATGGCGGCTTCTTTCTTTGCCGCACCCACCCTTCATTTCTTTTGTTTGGTGCTTGGTTTCTTGTTTCGCTCTCGTGTAACACCAGTGAAGCCCGTCGCCAGCGCATCCGCCACCACTCCCCCCTCTGCTCTTTGCTTTGACGCTTGGTTTTTGTATTCATTTCATTTCAGAACAACTGACTCGCTGACTGGCTCGGTATAGCTAAACGTAACCCCCTCCCCCCCCCCTCCCCCCAAAAAAAGAATATATATATATATATATATATATATATATATATATATATATATATATATATATATATATATATATTAATAAATAAATAAAAAAATAAAGAACCGGGCCCATTCCATTCCCATTCCCTTCCCCTCAACGTTGGCGCCATTCCATTCCCATTCCATTCCGGGGTCGCGAAAATGCGGCATGATTCCGGAATCATTCCAACTCCGGAGTGGCAACTCCGCACCACTGGTTATGACACAACACCATGAAAGAGATGTATGGCATATTTCGTTTTTGTAATGATGATATCAACAATATGCATGCTATTTGGAAATCGTATCGCACGAAAAATCTCGGAACACGAAATAGTCGAAAAACCGAGCGAAATCTTTTTACGAAGTAGAACGGGCCAGCGAAATGAGGCGTTCTCCAACCGCGTTCTTCACTTCCTAATCCGATAAGAGTGGGACAAAGGGCCCCTTTGCGATGGCCTTGGAGGTCCACACCTCTCCCCACTTTCCTCTTTTTGAAATACAGAACAAAACACAGCCATTCTCGCAGCTCGCAGAGCGGGGGGGGGGGGGGGGGGGGGGGGGGGGGGGGACGCTTCTGGTCAAGAGATCCAACGAGTCAAAAGATCCAACGAGTCAAAAGGTCCAATAATGGATCTTTTGACTCGTTGGACCTTTTGACTCGCCAGACACGAGTCAAAAGATCCAATATGGGTCAAGAGGTCCAACGAGCCAATAGATCCAACGAGTCAAAAGATCCACGGCGAGTCAAGAGGTCCAACGAGTCAAGAGGTCCAACGAGTCAAAAGGTCCAACGAGTCAAAAGGTCCAATGAGTCAGAAGGTCCAATAATGAATCTTTTAACGCGTTGAATCTCTTGACTCGGCAGACAAGAGTCAAGAGATTCATTGCGGGTCAAGAGCTACAATTACTCAAGAACTGCCGCTTCATATTGCAAAGGGGTCACGGAAAGCCCCTCACCACTCCTCCCCTATACTTCGTTTCACCTTCGGTCCGAGCGCGGCCGATGTTATCAGCCGAGGGGCCAATCAAACAGCGCAAAAAGCGCAACGTCGTGGCGTGCTCTCTGCGCTTGATAGGACTAGCCGGCGTAGGAGCACGCACAGAAAGACGGCGAATACCCGCTGGTCCTATCAACTGCAGAGAGCACGCCATGACGTTGCGCCTCTTCGCTGTTTGATTGGCCCTTCGGCTCATTACATCGGCCGCGCTCGGACCGAAGCTGAAACGAAGTACAGTCGCGGGGAGGCGTTGTACAATAAAGATCAGTAAACGATTCTCGACTAAACGCCTCAAATTTCGTTAAAAAAAAAAAAAAAAAGCTAAACAGATTTAAGTTTGATGCACCGCTCAACTATGCACCGTTTTCCGGTTTGTGGCTGAACAACCGGCCCGAGGGGGGCACCCGGAGACATCCAGTTTCGTGTCGCTGGCTATGGTATGGTGTTGCTATGGGAAGTGGGGAGGGAGCGCTTTTCTTCGCTTCGGGTAGATGGCGCTGCTGAAACTTTGCGTGACAAAAGTCAAGAATATCAGGCTTTTGACGCGTCTGTTCACGTTTTCACGAGAACATTTAAAAAAAAAAATTAGCCTCAAATCGAGCAGACACTTACTGAGCTTGCTAACTCAATACACTTTCAACCAGTTCACGTCACGCGCGTAGTTTTCTTGGCCGGCACAAGCGGCTGCAGGGTGGAAAATAGTCCCCTTTCCTCTTCGCAATTTCTCGGCACACTTGCGAAATTTTAAAGGCTAGAAGCGTTTTTTTTTTTTGTTTTTTGTTTTCACTTTTTTAAGGTAAGTTAAACGAAAGTGACACGCACCAGATTCTTTGAACATGAAAATCATTTCACGGCCCCTTTAAAGGGGTCATGAAACGTTATCGGGTTGGAACGTTCATGACCTTGCCGGTTCGTACTGGTCCCAGCCTGGCACAAGTATATTTGCACAGACGTACCCGAAAAAACCTATAAATTAATTCAGCTAGTTCAGCGGTACCCCTGGATCTACGACAGATATCGTAGCGACCAGAAGGACCAGGACAAGCGAAAGAACTCGATACTGCTTTTAATAATTTATTCACATGGTTTCAGAGACACGGGAGATGGTTGCAACCCGATGAAACGGCATCTTCAATGCAAATATGAGTGGCCTCTAGAAAGGCCGTTTGTAGAGGCAGGCAGTGGCTGGCTTGCTGGCTGCAAAGAGACCGGAAAGGCAGTGAGATGCACTTAAAAGGTTAAAATGGTCAACGACACCGGTACGAGCTGTAGATGAGAGTTTTTAGGCAGTACTGTATGACCGCTAGCTTAGGGTCTTTAACGTGCACCACGCAGTAGTGATACACGACCGCACGCCGATACGATGCTCATCCAGATCGAAGCGGGCAGGGGTGGGGATTGAACCCAAGATCCCTGGGTTCTGCAGCGCGAGCTTTCGTGCAGAATTCACTCACAAGCAGCTTGTAAGCACACATCCTAGCTAACACAAAGGACAAGGAAGCAGAACGGGCTTCGGTCATACATGCACTCGAAGGAGCACAACACCGTGACCAGGTTTTGTGAACAGAAAGAGTGTGTCATACGAGCTGCACATGTGCATGCCATTGCTATTTTTTTATAGCACAGACGCAGTAAAATCTGACAAGCGTATGACTGTTACGAAAGCTGCTCTCGTGATCCTGCCGCGTTAAAAATGATCTAAACGTGGTTTCACTGCGGGAGCGCACGCTCCACGTGAGTATTCCTGCGAGCGACGCGCGGGCCCACGTGGAACGCCACTTGATATATAACATGAAAATAATCCAAATAAAAAGCAGCACACCCTACCTGGCTCGTGACATTCGGAAGCACTCGGAGAAGACCCGGCCGTCGGGGTCTTCGTACATCTGTCTCACGATGGTGGCGTACTCGCCGAGCGTTTTGCGAGACTTCAGGAGCTCGCGGACGGCCTTCCGCTTCTTTTTCTTCACGCTCCGCAAGTACTGCTCACACGCAGCCGCGAAAGTAGTCAGCCGACGCTAGTTGATAGTTCTTGCATTTGTGACGTACCTCTTCGTAGCCGGGATCCTGTCGAGACGACGCCATCGCGAAACAAAGCGACGAAAACAAGGCGCCAGTGCCGCTCTAGACGGAGAGCGAAGCGTGGCTGGCGTGGCTGTGTCGCCTGCCTCGTCCAGAGCGTCTCGCGGCTCTCGCCTTGCCCGCGCAAGCGGCGACGACCCCGCTTGACGACAGCCGTTGATTGGTTGCCTGGGGAGCCGCCGTGACGTCAGCTCCCGTAGACGGGGCCCGTGCCGCCGCCGCTCAAACCAAACCGTGACGTCTGCTCTCGTAAACGGGTGCCGGAGGTGATTACGTCACTACGGGTTCCGGCACCCGGGCTGGCCCGGGCGCCGTACTCCGGGCCTGTTTGAACCGCGCTTAAGACGTCGCCCCGGACAGGCGAAGGTTGCGGGTTCAATCCCCGCTCCTGGCCCAATTTTTCGCCAGCTCTCTTTCCCTTTCCCTTTCCCTAACTTTAATGCAATAAATTCAATGATCACCTTCTCCCCTCTTCGTTCACAATATTACTACGGCTGCACTAGTCAATCTTCACTCATTCCTATTATATATATATAGGGTGTTTTTTTTTTTAAGCTTAACAGATTTGTTTAAAAAAGCCGTGAAAGTTACACTTATGCCGCTTGTGGAGTTGAGTTATACAGCCGGGGGAACACATTATAGGGGGCTAATCGTAATGATCAGGTGGCTGATTAATTAAAATTTGTTAATTAACTTTTTAATTAATGAAAATAGACATATGGTTCCAAATAGAAACTTGCTCAGCGTCATCGAAAACCCCTAAATCCGTCATTTTCAGAAAGACTTTGAGCGCGTGAGAAGCGTAGTAGTGCACTAAAGTTACCACTCGTGAAGCAGGTACAAGGCTGGAGCTAGATAAGAGACGGGAAAGTGGACTATTTCCGTCCTGCAGCCTCTTCTATCGGCCAAAACTACGCGCCTGACGTGAACTGCTTGAAAGGGTATTGAGTTAGCAAGCTCAGTAAGTGTCTGCTCAATTTAAGGCTAATTTTTTTTAATGTTGTGGTGAAAACGTGGACAGACGCGTCAAAAGCCTGATATTCTTGACTTTTATTACGAAACGTTTTATTGGCGCCATCTACCCGAAGCGAAGAAAAGCGCTCCCTCCCCGCTTCCCAAAGCGACACAAAACTGGATGTCTCCGGGTGCCCCCCTCGAGCCGGTTTTCCGGCCGCATACCGGAAAACAGTGCGTAGTTGAGTGGCGCATCAAACTTAAATCTGTTTCACCTTTATTTTTTTAAACAAAAACTAAGACCTCTAGTCAAACATCGTTTACTGATCCTTATTGTACAACGCCTCCCCGCGACTAGGGGAGGAGTGGTGAGGAGATTTCCGTGACTCCTTTGCAATATGAAGCGGCAGTTCTTTAGTAATTGGAGCTCATGACCCACAATGGATCTCTTGACTCGTGTCTGCCTAGTCAAAAGATCCAACGCATCAAAAGATCCATTATTGGACCTTCTGACTCGTTGGACCTCTTGGCTCGCCGTGGTCCTTTTGACTCGTTGGATCTCTTGACCAGAAGCGGGATAGAACCGCCCGCAGGGCCGAGAAAGCAACGCTCCGTCACGGACTTCTCGAAGATTCGCGTCTATTCTTGCTCCGTACGTAACTTTTATCATTTATTCCTGCTTTCTTCTTCTCAAAATTACCTGTTCATTCTCGCCCCGAGCGCGTGACGCTTTAACCTTCTTTGCCGAATATTCTAGATAATGGCGCACACTAGATAAGAATCTGCGCGGGACCTTATCGAGTCAGTGAGTCGCCTCCCGCCTTTCCTGCTCTCTCGACGCTCGTTCTTTATTTTGCTTGGCACATGTTTGCCGATTAAACTTTTATTTTGAGTTCGCTATTCATCCTCTGGTCGTCTTCCTTTCTGACAATACGAGAAAGCTAAGGTGTTCTGAGCGCAGGTTACCTCTTTATCCTGAAAACAAAAACGGTGTTTGCGTAATATTTACGCAAGGATGCGCGTTTTAATCCTGGGGCGAAATCAAAACTAACATTTATTTAGGATATAATTTCTCGGTATAGGTCTTAATTTTGGATTCCTTCATAACTCAAGATGTGTGTCACATCGTAGTTACTTAGCTAAAAAAGTTGTTCGTGGAAACTTTATTTTGTGACATGCGTGTTCGATCCAGGCACTTGAAAATTTCTTGGAGATTTCAGTGTCCCTTTCGTACACCTTAGAGGTAACATAGAATATTGTATTTCTTGAAAAAAATGAGTGCTCATATTTGTGCGTTCTCGCTGCCTTTTCTCGCTCAGATAATTGCCATGTAAAATAATGAACTGCGGGCCTTTTAATAGTTTTTTGGGTATTTAGATGATCAATTGCTTTAACATTTTTCCCAGCACAAGAATAACAGAATAAATTCAATTTTTATTATATGTTCACAACACCCATAAATTAAGAAACGCTGTTATCACTACGAAAGCCCAAAGACGGAATCTGACTCAGACAGCTGAAGTGTGTGTGTTTTTTATAGCAACGCGTGACGCATAGGACTTTATATTGCATCCTTCGTTTGACTGTTTGTCATTCTTGATAACGATGTCGGAGTTTTTCATATGCTAAAAAGAAAACTAAGTTATACCTTTCTGAAAAGGCTGATATGGCTAAATGGCGTATTTTTGTGATCGTGGCGTTAATTGGAGGCATACATTTCCGCGATTTGTATTAATCATAATAATATTAAAATTAAAATATTTTAATACGTAATTTTTCAAGCTCTAATATAAGTTGTTTCTTATGATCTACATTCCAATGGGCGAACAAGTCTGACAATCAAATGAGTGCTAATTATCATCGCTGGTGCCAATTGCAGCATTTTAATCACCAGTTATAAAATAAAAATAGCCTAAAATCAATGAACACAGTCTAGCTAATGTGAAAAATTCATGTAAAATTACATTAATTGTGGGTAAAGCATATGGTGCTATCGAGGTCGCGACTTTTGACAATCGGCAGAGCTTCCAAAGTCGCCGCCAATATACTTCCAAACCAAATGCCTCAAAAAAACTTGTTTTTAATTACTAAGTTTTTTTATAAAATTTAGTTCATTTCATTTTTACGCGCCGTCATTATAGGCAGCAGTGGCAGCAGCCCGTGGCACGTCGCGTAACAACTGTGATCTGCCTTTTTCAGTGCCGTGACTCAGTGCCGGTGAAAAGAACGCCTGCATCTGGACTTATCTGCAGCTTGGAATCTTCGACCACCCCTTCACGGCGACGCGGCAGGAGCAGAAGACCAACGCCCCAAGCAAGTTTTATCACCGTCTCCGACGTCACCAGCGCATGTCACTTGTGTGGCCTACATAAGCGACCGTCAGCGCCTGAAACCGACATAGGCAGCAGTGGCAGCAGCCCGTGGCACGTCGCGTAACAACTGTGATCTGCCTTTTTCAGGTTGGTGTACCATTTTTACTCTAACGGAGTCATAAATATTTGTGCTGTTGCTGCTTGGTTTATTGCTTGCCTGTTCTGCTTGTCACAGTCACGCGTAGTTATTCTAGGCTGCCAGCATGGCAGAAGCTGACGTACTACACGTACTCGGAACTATAAACGAAAAACTTGAGATCCTTTTGACGCTCAAGAAATCTGTCGGTAGCATTGAACTATCAGTGCAGAAGCTTTCCGATAAGTACGATGAAGTGCTCAAACAAATCAGCAAACACGGGAATGATATTGAAACGCTGAAACAGCGAGTGAAAGTGCTAGAACAAAAAGAAAACGAAATGGAAATTGACAAACTAAAGCATGACTTGAATGAACTTGAGTGGCGTTGCAGAAGCCAAAACCTTGAAATTCACGGTGTTCCCGAAACGGCAAACGAGGACCTTATGACTAAGCTGAACGAAGTTGCACAAATGCTCGATGTGCCGCAACTGAGTGCGAACGAATTGGTTTCGCTACACAGGCTCCCATCTAGAGCAGACAAAGTACCAGGAATTATCGCACGATTTGTGAGTCGGAGCACCCGTGATTTGTGGCTGGAGAATAGGCTAAAACTAAAGGGCAAGGACGGAAAGACGCATCTCACTGAAAACTTGACAAAGCACGACAAGAACTTGCTCTGGGCCACGAAACAATGGGCCAAAAATAACGGATTCAAGTTTGCCTGGCACAGGTATGGAAAAACGTTTGTTCGGAAAGAGGGAACGAGCGCTATTCCTATCTCTACTGAGAATGACTTGCGTGGGTCTTTCTTAAAATGATCACGGTCATAGTCGTAATTTGTTCTTTGTCAAATCATTTTTTATGGCCAATGAAGACGTTGTACTCCCGCAAAATCTGAAACGTTATCTTGGTGAAGATTATATTTCATGCATGACATGTTTTCATTTAAATGTTCAGTCAGCGAAAAACAAAGCTGTCGATCTTGATTTGTTTTTTGACCAATTTGGTTTTTCAGATTGCCAATGTACCGATCATTCTGTATTAATCGTACTGCGAAACGTGGTGGCGGTGTAGCCATTTTAACGAAAGATTCTCTTTGTGAGTTGGTAAGCGATTTCAGTTGTATGACGCAGGATTACGAAATATTGTGTTTACATAGCAAGCAGAGTGTTTTTGCTGTAGTATATCGACCCCCAAATGGTAACATTGAAGCTTTTTTTTTAATTTTTCGAACCTTTTTTGGTATTCGTTAACCAGCAAAAGTATAATGTTGTTTGCGGTGGTGACTTTAATATTGATATGTGTACGGATACCACTATTACAAGAACATTAGACTTGATAGTCACAATTACAAGAGATATCATTTTGAACTCATCCAAAATAGAGGTTGTAAAATCTTTCAAGCTCTTAGGTGTTATTTTTACCGAGACTATGTCATGGGATAGTCATGTTAACTACCTTATTTCTAAGCTGTCACAAGTAGTAGGTGTGATAAACCGCCACCGGTACATGTTACCAGCAAGGGTAAAATTATTAATATATAATTCGTTATTTTACTCCCACCTAAATTATTGTAATTTAGTCTGGGGTACAACAACGTCGACGAATCTAGAAAAAATACACTTGTTGCAAAAAAAAAGCGTTAAGGGCTATAGAAGACGTTCCATTTGACTTCCACACAGCTAGTTTATTTAAGAAGTTTCAGGTTATCAATATACACGCTCTCTTTAGCTACAGACTTATCACTAGTCTAAGACTAGAACAAATTAGGGGTACAAACTTTTTGATAAACCTTGGACAGCTCTCGGAAAATATTCACGCGTATTCTACCCGTCGTGCAGAATGTTGGGAGGTGGTCACTGCAAGAACGAACTATGGCACACAAATGCTCAAACATACTATCCCAAAAATACTTAACTTACTTGAAGGTGAAGGATTAGAATTCAATGCATTGTCCCTTAGAGAAATTGGACTAATTTTTTCCCTAAATGAATCTGAGTAGGAACCAAACGTTTGGGGTCTTATAACTTCTATCTGCAAATAAGTCACTTTTCTGTTATAGCCGATGATAAAATATATAGTCTGGAACACGCTTTGTTAAATTGCGGTAATCAAAATTTGTGAATGTTGTTGTTTTTTTTGTTTTGTTTTTTGAGTTGCTGCTACTGTGCCTTGTATGCGGTCAAGGACTTGTCAAGCTGTGTCATACAGCTTTTTTCCTTGATCGCCACCATCAACGTTCGATGGAAATAAACTCATTATTATTATTATTATTATTTTGTCAATCTCAGCCTTCACGGTTCGAAGGAACGCCTACCTGCTTGCACGTCTGCTCACTGCAGCACGTTTCGTTGGCGTTGGAAGCCGGTGAAACAGTAGGGAGTTTTAGTGTTTCGTATGCGAGCGAACGCAAGCGCTATGTGTTTGCGTTAGCTTTGCGTGTTCCACACTGCGCGTCCGCGGAGCCCAAAATTGCGGTCTTCGATTGGTGCAGGGGGATGACGCGCCAGCGGAACGTGGAGCACGCAAATCTAACGCAAAGGCACAGCACTTGCGTTTGCTTCTATACGCAATACTAAAACTCTCTAATAAGGTACAATCGCATGCCGGTTGCAGGCAGTGACGTTGAGGCAGTGACGAGTTTTTTTCTGCACCGAACAAACTATTTTCGCTGTGTAAAAGGATGAGCAGACTGGGAGAGGAATCGGTTGTGCCGCAAGAGTCCTGCAAAAAACGACGTGCCACTAAGTTCCGCGAGTGCGCCACTAGCGTCACGTACAAAATTCCCCTGTCATGTGGTAAGGTGTACGTTGGCCAGACGGGGAGGTGCATCAATGATAGGGTCAGAGAGCATGCGTTGGCTATCAGGCAGTCCCCGTCTGGCCACCTAGCGATCCACTGTGACCGTTGCGAATGCGGGCCCAACTCTGGGAAGTGCAGCCCCATCTTTGGTGACACCTGTGTCATGGGCCATTACAACACAAAAACGGTCAGAGAAATACACGAAGCCTTCCTGATTAAGTCCCACTACGACAACTCTTGCGTAAGCGCTCCCTCTTTGTCCTTTTCCGATAAAGAATTCTACTATCTGAAGAACCAATGACGCTGGTATTTCGGGGGGGGGGGGGGGGGTTAGACCATATCTTTGTGTTCTGCCAAATGTGCCTGATTTTATATTTTTAAAAGTATGTCATTGAAATGAACCATTCAGTTGAAAGTTACGCCGCGTCCTGTCCAGTTGTCTTCGTTTTCGTCCGTGTTGATTTGGCGTATTATACCACAGTGAAGAGTGTTGTTTGCATTCGGAAATGACATTTCGCGATCTATAATCGCGAGCCGTTCCGCCGTGCCCGCTGAACAGGAGGATCGGGGGACCTTCACTAGAGCGCTTCCCGTTTCCGCCGCAAGAGGGTCCGTACAAAAATGTCAGATCGGAGCGGTTCCATTTCTGGAGCCGCGTGGAGCCAAACTTGTGGACAGTTCAGATCCGCGCGGATCCGATCTGGTACCGCGCGGTTCTGGGTGTAACCAGTCGGATCCAGTGAGACGCAACGCACTGGAACCGAACGGGGATGGGTGGATTTGATCCGTTCCCCTTGGTTCCAGTAGGGTCTGCTCCCCGCCAGTGGGCGCGCACATGCGTCGACTGGAGGAGGAGGGTGGAATGGGGGGGGGGGGCGTTGCAAGCGAGAGATCGTCGCTATTTCAGACCCAGGCTGTTCCGCCTGGGCCTGAAATCGCGACGATCTCTCGCTTGTAACGGCTAAGGGCATCGTGCGGAATACTTTTGTAGAGTCCAGTGGTGAGCGCAGCGGGAATTACGGCGGCGCACCGCCTGGGTCTGAAATTCGGGCACCGGTTTGTATCTCGGTTGGTACCGTGCGGTACCAGCGGCTCTGCAGAATCACTGGAACCAGCCGGTTCCGCCCGAATCTGAAATTGGGGCACCAGTTTGTATCCCGTCTGGAACTGCGTGGTTCCAGGCGGGATACAAACTGGTGCCCCAGTTTCAGATCCTGGCGGAACCGGTATTTTTCATTCCAGCCTGTATCAGAAATTTTCGTACGGGGGCGAGCAACGAGCTTGAGACGCGAATAAGCACCAAAATGGCGGCCCCGCAAGACAGTGGGAAAGCGCAGAGTGCCGCTACTCTAGTATATATAGCTTATTTGGTGGTTCTTGTCATACGCATGCAGGCCGTCTCATGAAACTCCCACCCCGTCACCCGACAGTAGCGTAGGCTACGAGCCATCCCAACCAATCCAGCTCTGGGAACGTAGCATGTGATACGCTCTCCGTACGTCACTGCGCCGCCTCTGCAAGGTCACGTGACACTCACACGGCCTTGGATTGGCTCCGACGGCTCGTACCATCCGCTGCGGTCGGTCGTAAGGTGGAACGGAGTGTAGAAGGCAAGGCCGGCGCATTACGTCATCATTAGAAGGCTTTGGTTTCTAGCTGGTATTGGTTCTGCAAGTATACAGTCTTCATAAGCCATTGGATGTTTGTCATCTACGCAGAAATAACCGGGGGCTGCAGCTTCTTCGACGCCATGAATCCAGAGGAAGAACGACGCATTCGTACACAAACGACGAAGCTGATCGTCAAAGTGGCCCCCAAACTCCCTAAACTGATCGGGGGGGTTCTCGTCGTCGCGGCATTTTTCATTAAATGCTGGTTATGCAAGCGCTGGGCGTGTGCGCGACGTAAGAAGGTAAGAAAAAAAAAGGCGCCTTTTTTTCGTCCGCAATGCGCCAAAAAATAAAAAGCGATAGCTGTATACACGTTTGGGGCAATGCGGGCAAAATAGTGTCGTCATGTACCTAAAGCCCGGGAGGTGCGAAGTGGCTAATGCCCATTGCCGTCGCAGTTGGCGTCGTGGATATGCCGCTGACGACTGTCACGGTGATCGGTAAAGTAAGTGGGAGAGGCCACACACTGGATGGGTATGTCAACGTTCTTTGTAAGCACGACATCGATGGTGCTGCGGCGCACGTGTTCGGTGCGCTGACATCGGACACCACGCAGGGCTGCAGAACCATTTTGTATTCATTCTGTATTATTTTGTCCGCATTCGAAATACGCACGTAATGTATTCAAAATATATAATAAATATTGATCATAAAATATTTTATATATACCAAAAATATAATTCCTTCCCCCTCAAGATGTCATTTGTGTCCTAAAAAGCGGCTACACAATTTTTTTTATTTTTTTGTTAGTAAATGCATTTTTGCGTAGTATTTGAAGGCTCTACTAAATACATCCCACAACTACACATCAGAAACGAACACAAACACAAAGACCACGACGCACTGGACACCTGAATCACAGTCCCGTTGACTGCTCTAGAGCCTTATATAGCCTACATATTTAAGGTAATCATGTGGCCGGTGACCAGCTCTGCACTTATTAAGGTTCTAAGTATTCTATCTTCTCCTAGGGAGTCTGTCAAATTAGAAACAGTGTTTTGAAGTTCGTGGACAATATCTCTTACTAAAAAGCATTGGTACAACTAATAATAATTTGGCGTTTGGCGCAGTCGCTAAAACAATATCCACAAAAACGGCTTCTAGAAGAAATGTTATTGCTTCTCTGCATAGCACCACTCAGGATGAAGCGAGTCAAGCTAGTTTCTTCACTTTAAAATAGTAATTTTGCTTTTCTTTACTACAGGTTTTCCCGCTCATTTTAATCCAAGCGACGACCAATTTAATCCCGGGGTCACTCAATTTAATCCAAGCGCCATACAATTTAATCCAAGCACCATACAATTTAATCCCGGGGTCAGTGAATTTAATCCACAATATATATATGCACTTATTGTGATCAGTGGTCGTGTTTTCGCTTACACATTTGGTAACTTAGAACGATTGTTTATATAATTAGGACTTTTAGGGAACAATTGATAATTTTATTACTAATGTGATTACTTTGAGTTACTAGTCCCACTATTGACTATGTTGGTTACTCTTTTTAGAGCGCAGGTCTTAGGCACCCGTTTCCGGCTTGAGTGGCGTCGGCGTCGCCGTCGCCGTCGGCGTAACCACGCGGTGCATGATGGCTAAATTCCCCCGCTAAAATTAGCGGAAAAATTTCCCCGCTAAGCCGAGCGGAAAATTTTCCCCGCTAAAGTTAGCGGAAAATTTTCCCCGCTAAGTCTAGCAAAACATTTGCCCCGCTAAATCTAGCAAAAAATTTTCCCCGCTAAATTTAGTGGAAAATTTTCCGCACTAAATATAGCGGAAAGTTTTCCCCGCTATATTTAGCGGAAAATTTCCCCCGCTAAATCTAGCGGAAAATCTTCCCAACTAGATTTAGCAGAAAATTTGCCCCGCTAAGTCTAGCGGAAAATTATCCCCGCTACATTTAGCGGAAAATTTTTCCCAGCTAAATCTAGCGGACAGTTTTTCCCACTATATTTAAGTTCCCCGGCTAAATCTAGCGGAAAATTTTCCCAGCTAGATTTAGCGGAAAAATTTCCCCGCTAAATGTAGCGGAAAATTTTTCCCGCTGTATTTAGGTTTCCCCGCTTAATTTAGCGGAAAATTTTCCCAGCTATATTTAGCAGAAAATGTTCCCCGCTAAATCTAGCGGAAAATGTTCCCCGCTAAATCTAGCGGAAACTTTTTCCCACTATAATTAGGTTTCCCTGCTAAATGTAGCAAAAAATTTTCCCAGCTAGATTTAGCGGAAAATTTTCCCCGCGAAGTTTAGCGGAAAATTTTCCCCACTAAATCTAGCGGAAAATTTTCCCCGCTACATTTAGCGAAAAATTTCCCCGCTAAATCTAGCGCAAAATGTTTTCGCTATATTTATGTTTTCCCGCTAAATCTAGCGGAAAATGTTCCCAGCTAGATTTAGCGGAAAATTTTCCCGCTAAATCTAGCGGAAAATTTTCACGCTAAATCTAGCGGAAAATGTTCCCGCTATTTTTAGCGGAGAACGTTTCCCGCTCAATCTAGTGGAAAACTTTTCCCGCTATATTTAGGTTTCCCCGCTAAATCTAGCGGAAAATTTTTCCTGCTATATTTAGCAGAAAATTTTTCCTACTAAATCTAGGGGAAATTTTTTCCCACTATATTTAGTTTCCCCGCTAAATCTAGCGGAAAATTTTCCCAGCTAGATTTAGCGAAAAATTTTCCGCTAGATTTAGCGGGAAAAATTTCGCGCTAGATTTTGCGAGGAAATGTTTCCGCTAAATTTAGCGAGGCAAATTTCGCGCTAAATTTAGCGGGTAAAATTTTCTGCCAGTTTCCCGCTAAATTTAGCGGGGAAATTTTTACGCTTGATTTAGCAGGGAAAATTTTCCACTAGACTTAGAGCGGCAAATTTTCAGCTAAATCTAGCGGGGAAAATTTTCCGCTAGATTTAGTGAGGAAAACTTTCCGCTAGATTTAGCGGGGAAACTTAAATATAGCAGGAACAATTTTCCATTAGATATAGCAGGAGAAGTTTTCGCTAAATTTAGCGGGGAAAATTTTCCGCTAGATTTAGCGCGGAACATTTCCGCTAAATCTAGCTGGGAAAATTTTTTGCTAGATTTAGCAGGGAAACCTATAGTGGGAAATATTTTCCGCTAGATTTAGGGGGGAAAATTGTCCGCTAGACTTAGCGGGGAAAGTTTTCCGCTAAATCTAGCTGGGAAAATTTTTTGCTAGATTTAGCTAATTATAGTGGGAAAAATGTTCTGCTAGTTTTAGTGAGGAAAATTTTCCGATAAATCTAGCTGGGAAATTTTTTTTGCTACATTTAGCAGGGAAACCTAAATATAGTGGGAAAAAGTTTCCGCTAGATTTAGTGGGGAAAATTTTCCGCCAAACTTCGCGGGGAAAATTTTCCGCTAAATCTAGCTGGGAAAATTTTTTGCTACATTTAGCAGGGAAACCTAATTATAGCGGGAAAAAGTTTCCGTTAGATTTAGCGGGGAAACCTTTCCGCTAGATTTAGCGGGGAACATTTTCTGCTAAATATAGCTGGGAAAATTTTCGGCTAAATTAAGCGGGGAAACCTAAATACAGCGGAAAAAATTTTCCGCTAGATTTAGCGGGGGAAATTTTTCCGCTAAATCTAGCTGGAAAAATTTTCCGCTAGATTTAGCCGGGAAACGTAATTATAGTGGGAAAAACTGTCCGCTAGATTTAGCTGGGAAAATTTTCCGCTAAATGTAGCGGGGATAATTTTCCGCTATACTTAGTGGGGCAAATTTTCTGCTAAATCTAGCTGGGAATATTTTCCGCTAGATTTAGCAGGGGCAATTTTCCGCTAAATATAGCGGGGAAAACTTTCCGCTATATTTAGCGCGGAAAATTTTCCACTAAATTTAGCGGGGAAAATTTTTTGCTAGATTTAGCGGGGCAAATGTTTTACTAGACTTAGCGGGGAAAATTTTCCGCTAACTTTAGCGGGAAAAATTTTCCGCTCGGTTTAGCGGGGAATTTTTTCCGCTAATTTTAGCGGGGGAATTTACCCATCATGCACCGCGTGGTTACGCCGACGGCGACGGCGACGCCGACGCCACTCAAGCTGGAAACAGGTGCCTAAGACCTGCGCTCTAAAAAGAGTAACCAACATAGTCAATGGTGGGACTAGTAACTCGAAGAAATCACATTAGTAATAAAATTATCAATTGTTCCCTAAAAGTCCTAATTATATAAACAATCGTTCTAAGTTACCAAATGTGTAAGCGAAAACACGACCACTAATCACAATAAGTGCATATATATATTGTGGATTAAGTTCACTGACCCCGGGATTAAATTGTATGGCGCTTGGATTAAATTGTATGGCGCTTGGATTAAATTGAGTGACCCCGGGATAAAATTGGTCGTCGCTTGGATTAAAATGAGCGGGAAAACCTGTAGTTGACTATTTAATACGGTCATTAACGTCACTATATTAAAGTCACTACTCACATCACATACAATGGCGAGTATACACATTCAGTGAACTAACGCATGCGCTAACACAATTCCACGCCAAACATATCTGCTCACTGCTCTTGCTGAAGCTTTCCAGCATCAGCAAGTATTGTGGTTGTAGTTCCCGAACCCCGTTTGTGATTGGTGTGCAAGAAACTCATCAGGTGTGTTCCTGATAGAAAAAAAAAACAATAACATAAACTTCTCTGATTCATCAGTTTGATGCTGCACAACTCAATTGACAAACTAATCAAATGTTGTATTTAGGCAGTTCAATGTACTACACATCTGCTTGAAGTGAATTTTCTGATAGGCAAGCTTTTCATACTTTGGTAGTTTAAGTCAAACCACCAAATTATTGCAGTCAAAACGTACTTAGGGTATAACAGAGCAGTATTTACGATTTCTAGGTATTTTAAGAGCATTCTGCACATATTTTGATCGCTGCCTTTTTTTAGGGTTGTAGTATATTTTGCATGAAATAAACTCATATTTTAAGAAATCTTATGAAAAGGTATTTCGTGCGTACTAATTTAGTATTTACATATTTCAGAACGCATGAAGAGGACTTCAAATGAAGTTTAAATAAAGGCATTTTAAAACTATTTTCAGAAATATATTTTAGAACTAAGTAAAAAAAACGAAGTGTGTATTTTCGGTATATTTTTTGTGTACTTACAATTATGAGCTGTACTTCAAATATACTCAAATTAGAATGTGGTATATTTCAAACGTCTTAGTTTTCGCTAAGGGATCGGACACCACGCAGGGCTGCAGAACCACTCGTTCTTGCTTCCCGATACCCTATCTGTAAAAATCGGGAAGTCGCATTTTCAAATCGTAACCATCGCCAATAGACCTTTTTCGTAAGGTTTAACCTTACGATGGACCGTAAGGGACGCTACGAGTCTCGGGCACCATTTCATAGCTCGGAGATTGTCACGTGCTCTTCCGGTTGGGCGGAGCGATGCGGGGAGCGCGAAGTCACGTGACAAGCTACGAACTATGGAGTGGCTCGCGTAGCTCGTAGCGTCCATCGCGGTACATCGTAAGGTGAAACGGAGTATAGTTGCTGCTGCGCCAATCGTCGCAGTTTGCCATTGTTCGTGCACGTATACCCTCCACTGAGTATCTATTGACCACGAGGGCTCTGCCTTCGTTCGGCCAGAACTCGCTTCGGCTGGTATCGAAAACGAGTGCTGCGTCAGCGTTCGACGAGGACTCGAACCCACTCACACGATTAGCGCCCATGGATGATGGATGGATAGATGATAACGGCTGTACCCTTTGTAACGGGCGGTAGCCTGCGCCACCTAATCTAAAAAACAATACCAAAAAACCTGATTTCTCCTTTCCCCTTTCAAGCCAATGCGTTTCTCTAACTATCACCATGTCATGAAGATCGATGGTCGCCAGACAGACCTTTGGGGGATCGGGCAAAAAACTTAAAACATCAACCCCCACCTCCTCCCCCCGCCGCGGGAGTCGTCAATTTTCCTCTTGTCGAACCTTGTCGGCGTCACCCACTGGGGGACAGGATTAAGACTTTGGGCCGGAGTCACGTGGGGGGGACTCCCTTTTTTTTTTTTTGTTCTGCCCGCCCCCAAGCTGTGCTAATTAGTTGTACTTAGTTCAATTTTCCCTAGACAATTTCCTCGAGCCCTCCAATCTCCTCTTCGTTGCCTCATCCACCCTTCCATCTTCACCAGCGAAACCGAGGGTCACCGGTACGTCTGTCGCCCCTTCAGGAAGGGCAGGACTAAGCTCCTTACATTTTAGAATCACAGGCTCATTTGTTTCCGTCTCCTTTACATACCGCGCACATTGTGTCTGTCTTTAAATTTTGCCCTCTACGTTTTTGTTCCTAAAACTCCCGTTTTCGTCTCAAACAACAAAGCGCTCCTTCTTGAATTATCGAATAAACCTTCCTTCTTTATTTCTTGCTTTTGTGGCGTATGAATTGTTAAAGCTGATTTCCCCTGCATTTTTTCTTCCCACGTTTATCTCTCTGCCTCCTTAACTGCCTTTTCCACTGAACGCGTTTGCTCCACCCATTTCATCCTAAACTTTCGTGTCCGCTTCATCCATCTCGTGTCCATACTCCTCATATACGAGGGGCGTTCATAAAGTTCGTATTATTGTCACGAAGGAATAGAGATTCAGCAATCAAACTCGAGTAGGAGTTGAGACTTTGTCTACACGTTCGCCACCAAAAGTTACCCACTTTTTCCAGCGATTCACCACATGCCGGAGGCCATTATTATAGAACTCCTCGTTTTGAGTGTTCAGGAATCGCTCCATTTGAGCAATCACTTGGTCGCCGTCCTTGAAATGCTTTCCTCTTATTTTGCCACACTGGAAGCGTCTGTGCCATTTAACCAACGTGTCATAAACTGGGGTGTTGTCCCCGAACAATGCTTCCAGATTGGGATGAATGTCCTTGGCATTGCTTCCCTTCAAATGAAAACAACGGATCACTGCGTGTGCTTGGCACCGACGGGCGGTGCCATTTTTGTTTTGACTCCCTAGCGGCGTTCCGAGCTACTATAGCATGCGATGTTTATATTGTGTGGAAACTAGAGGGACGCGCGCTCATGTTTATGCCTGTTTTGTTCCGTTTTTTTCAATTTTTTTGTGCCCATAATACGAACTTTATGAACGCCCCTCGTACAGGTATTTATAGATTTTATCCGCCCGCCGTGTGTCCTCCATGTCTGTTAGTCTTTGGTTAAATTTCATTTTACTCACTGCCTCTCTGCTTCCGAACGATGACCAGCCCATATCACCCTGCAAGCCCTCGTTCGGAGTTTTTTCATGTGAACCTAGAGCTATCCTACCAAAGCTCCTTTGCCCTATCTCAAATTTCGCCTGAACTCTAGAACGCATGCTCAAGACTGCATTACCAAAGGTCAATCCTGGTACCATTACTCGTTTTCATACTCCCCGCACCACTTCGTTTCTATTAAAGTTCCATAACGCCCTGTGCTTCATAATTGACGAATTTCTTTTACATTTACCAATTATATGTCTCTCATATTCATCAAGGTATTTCTTTCCTTCCTTCATCCACAGTCCCAGATATTTGTACTTGTCCACCATATCTATCTCAATGTTCTGTATCTTTACAAATCTCCCCTGATGTCGGCCTGGCGATTTCTGCATCACTGTCTTCCCTCCTTTCATATACGAAATATTGAAGCACAATTCACTTTTCTCTAGTCTTTTCTTCAGTTTTCTTAAGTATCATAAAAAGTAGAGTCGACAGGGGGCATCCCTGCCTAAGCCCACGCCTTATTGCTGCTGACTCTGTGGTTTCAGCCTCCCATGTTATAGTTACTGTTGTTCATGTACACTGCCTGCAAAAACCTCACCAATTTCATATTGAATCTTGATTCCTTTAGCTGTGTCCGCAGGATTTCCTGATTTACGTTATCGTAAGCTCCCTGTATGTCTAAAAATGCCATCCATAACTGTCATTGGCTTGTCTGTGCTATTTCTATGCAGTGCGTGAACGCGCATACAAATTATCTTCTAGTCGCCTATCCTTGCGAAAACCATTCTGGAGTTCTCCATTTCTTCCGTTTCTGCCCATTATTCTACTCTATATCCTTCAACACCTGCATTGATAGTCTGTATAGGACAGATATGACCGTGGGGCGGTAGGATTTGACGTTGTCCCTGTGGCCTTTACCCTTGTACAGCAGCCTCATCCTGCTTTGTCGCCAAGTATCGGGTACCTCCCCTCAGCAATATTTTTTCTATTGTTTGTTTCGGCATAAATTTAGTTGTTTTGACAAGAATTTTTACAAGTCTCATTGGTATGCCATCTGGTCCAGTTGATGTTTCTGCTGACACTCCGCTCTCGGCTCTTTATCATTCTCTTGGTGTTATCTGTGGTACCTCGCTAAGGTCTGATGGGCTGTTACTACAAACTATTTTTTTCGTTGTTACTGAATGCTCTAGATTTGAACACATTTCCTCAATCATGCTCTTAATATATTGACACACCTCCTAACCTTCTACCCGTGTCCCATCACCAGTAGTCAATGAGTGGTGACGCATCTTTGTCTTTAACCCTGTCAACTTATGTGCTTCCAAAACTTCTTGGCTGCATTTCTATCATTTCGGTTATTTTCCCTTGTCCAATTCATTTCGTATTTTCCCCCTTTTTTGCTCGTCTATACTTCCTGGATGTCTCTTGTCTTTGATTTATGGCTGCGTTGCCTTCCTTATCCCACCAGCTTTTTGGAAAGTGTTTGCATTTGTTCTGAAATGTGGATTGTGTTCGTTCCAACTCCTTTTTTAATATTTCTACTAATTCATCCCTTAGCGAAAACTAAGACGTTTGAAATATACCACATTCTAATTTGAGTATATTTGAAGTACAGCTCATAATTGTAAGTACACAAAAAATATACCGAAAATACACACTTCTTTTTTTTTTTTACTTAGTTCTAAAATATATTTCTGAAAATAGTTTTAAAATGCCTTTATTTAAACTACATTTGAAGTCCTCTTCATGCGTTCTGAAATATGTAAATACTAAATTAGTAGGCACAAAATACCTTTTAATTAGATTTCTTAAAATATTAGTTTGTTTCATGCAAAATATACTACAACCCTAAAAAAAGGCAGCGATCAAATATATGTGCAGAATGCTCTTAAAATACCTAGAAATCGTAAATACTGTTCTGTTATACCTATAAGTACGTTTTGACTGCAATAATGTGGTAGTTTGACTTAAACTACCAAAGTATGAAAAGCTTGCCTATCAGAAATTCACTTCAAGCAGATGTGGAGTACATTGAACTGCCTAAATACAACATTTGATTAGTTTGTCAATTGAGTTGTGCAGCATCAAACGGATGAATCAGAGAAGTTTATGTTATTGTTTTTTTTTTCTATCAAGAACACACCTGATGAGTTTCTCTCACACCAATCACAAACGGGGTTCGGGAACTACAACCACAATACTTGCTGATGCTGGAAAGCTTCAGCAAGAGCAGTGAGCAGATATGTTTGGCGTGGAATTGTGTTAGCGCATGCGTTAGTTCACTGAATGTGTATACTCGCCATTGTATGTGATGTGAGTAGTGACTTGAGTGACGTTAATGACCGTATTAAATAGTAAACTAGTAAAGAAAAGCAAAATTACTATTTTAAAGTGAAGAAACTAGCTTGACTCGCTTCATCCTGAGTGGTGCTATGCAGAGAAGCAATAACATTTCTTCTAGAAGCCGTGGTCTATACTTCCTGGATGCTCTTGTCTTTGATTTATGGCTGCGTTGCCTTCCTTATCCCACCAGCTTTTTGGAAAGTGTTTGCATTTGTTCTGAAATGTGGATTGTGTTCGTTCCAACTCCTTTTTTAATATTTCTACTAATTCATTGTACGGCCACTCTTTCTCTGCTTTGTGTAGCTACTGTGTCCTCAATTCCTTTTGATATTTCCTTCGGCTGTGTGTAACTAAAACCTATCTTGTCTCCTTGCTTCTGTGCTTCAGGTTCTTGCTGTGTCCTACCAAGAGTAACATTAATTTGTTTATAGCCACTCCCTAAGATTTTCATTCCTTCGTCTACTTCCATTAAACCCATTCTGTTGTACGATTTGTGGGACGTTATACAGTAGTCTTTTGTCGATTGAGAGTTGCGCTCCTCTCCCATGTTACGTTTCCTTCATATTTAATTTCTGCATTTACCAGTACCAGATTTAAGGCCTCGCATAACTCCTGTAATATTCTTCCTGTCGCGTCTGTGAAATCATCAAATTCCTCCAAGTGAGCATTAATATCTCCTATGATTATGTTTCTTAATATTTTCCGATTTTCTTGATGTCTTCTTTTATGCAACTTATGTGCCCTGCGTTTTACTCTCTCCAATCATTTCCTGTCCACAAATTTACAAATCCTAAATGTGTTGGCACACCCCGAATACTACCTACAATCCACAAATGTTCCCTACAATCTTTCTTGGCTCTCTTCCAATCTTGTCCTTTCACCAATGCCCCTAGAACTCTCCCTTTTTCGTTCCTTTCTTTTCCTGTGGCATCCTATCCACGTGTACTCATAAAAAGTGGTTCTTCCATGTCTCTAAGATGTGTATCCGTGGCCCCGTATACTGTGAAACTTTCCTTTTTGTGTTGGTCCTCAATTTCTATCCACTTCACCCTATTCCTGCCACCTTGCATGTTTAGGAACCCTATATTCTGTTGTATATTTTTTTCTCCCGCCAATCCTAGTCCCCTTCCTTGCCACTCCCCTTGTCAGAGAAGGGCTCTCGTCGGGCCCGTTTGTACCCGTAAAAAAAAAACTTAGCTCTACGTCCCATCTGTACCCCACGTGCCTCCCCGAGGGTACGCTGTAATGGATACCATCCGAACAGAAATGGTGGTGTGCTTCAGTCCATAGATCTCCTGGTTGACATCCATCACGTCGTACCTAAGGGCCTCCCTCATCTCCCGTATAACTCGGTTTGCCTCAATAATCTGCCTGGCTACCTCCGGCCATCTTCCCTGGACCTTTTGGGATGGTGCACAACACAATGTGCACCCGCTCCGAGACGGCCCGGAGTTTGGCCACTCGCGCCTCTATTTGAAGAGAAATGGCGACCGCCAATGTTCCTTGACGAACTTTTGAGCTGTACTAAACACCACAATAACAATGCCCCCCAAAACAATTGGTGGAACGGTGTGCCGATTCTTATGGACAATCGCTATCAATGAACGCAAGCTACGCCGGTCTTATTTCCTCTTCTTCTTAACAAAGCGGCAGATGTGTTTATGAAACGCTTCCGGTGGCATGTGTGCTGCATATGTGCTGTAATTCACCGATAAGTGCAAAAAATGTATCCCTTCAGTTTTCAAGCGCCTTTGTTTCACTTGTCCACGACAGTATAGACATCTCTTACCGAGGAATTCGTCGCCTCGTTTCCATGCTGACGATCTTACGATTTACCACTTCAGTTGCAGGAAGTCCCCACGGTCGTGTACGAGGCGCCGCCTCCGCCCGGCTACGCCGCAGACCCAAACCACCCGCAGTCCCAGCCGGGGCAACCAGGGGCGGTCGTGCTCTCGGCGTAGAGGTACCAGGCACCGCCTCCGCACGGCTAGGAAGCAGACCCAAACCATTCGTAGTTCCAGCTGTGGCCACCAGGGGCAGAACTTTCCGCCCCTCAAGCTATACCCCACGGACATCTAGCCACTCAACACCTGATGCTCCCCGGAACTGTACCGATGACCGCTCCCCCTCCTTATCGCGCCGGGGAAACGACACCGAAATACTGAGAAATGACACCGGCGTGCATGGGCAATACCACTCAGAAAAAAACTGGCCTGTTGTTCCTCCAAACGTCAGCACCTGCATCGTCGACAGCGCGTCTTGTAGCGCCTCACAGCGGGCGTGACGTTAGCAAGCATGCGGCGACGACAAGACGGACGAGTTTGCCGCTTTGCGGCGTCTTTCGTCGAGCCTTGCCGCTTGAGCAGGGTTTCGGGATCCACACAAAGGATAACGTAATGCGCAAACCTTGTATTCTAGAAGGTATTGGCATGTGTCGAATGGATCTGACCCCTGCCACAAGTTGATCATAATGTAGAAACAGCGCAGAAGAAAAACACGGAACGGTGCAAAAGAAACACGCAAACAGGAGGAACGCTGATATCGCGACTGAAGTTTTTGTTACTCGAAACAGAAACGACGAAAAATAAGGAGAAAACTAAACTAAAAACGGCAAAAAAAAAAAGAGAAAAAGAACACACGGACGGAACGGAAGGAACACGCGAAGAGGACGAGCGCTGACGCGCAACGACAAGTAATAAAAACTGCAGTTGCGAGTCAGTGTTCGTCCTGTTTGCGTGTTTATTTTGCTCCGTCCGTGTGTTTTCTTGTGTGTGAGTTTTTTTCTTTTTTTTTTTCCCCTGTTTCTACGTTATGATCGAGAATACCAACTAGCCCAACTCTCGACGTTAATTCCCCTCTCACAGTGTTTAGAATGACCCTAAAAGCCCACTGTTTTTTTTTTGTTTTTTGTTTCTTTTACCTTTTTCGAAGTTTGTAAAGGTTCTTCGAATTCGAAGCTTTTGTTTCGGGGTTTATTTTTACCATAAAATCGGTGTTTTTAGACGAAAATTTTGGTGTAAAAAAAAACAAAAAAACTCGGTGTTGATTTGTGCCTACGTTGAAGAAAACAGGACACAAGCATGGGATCCTCCAACCTCCTGAGGACACTAAAGTCACTGGAAAACGCCCGGGTACCGATAAGAGAAGAAATGGAGATAAGGATTGGGGTTCCGAAGAAATAAGCAGCGTCGCCGGACTCTGTTCCCGGTTAACACGAAATGAAGGTGTAAATAAATATTCTCCTCCCTTGCCGCTCGGTTTTCTCAGATTTTTTTCTCCCAAATTTGATAAAACCGTCTCGGAATATTTGGGCATTATCGGGGCGGCGTGTGCGAACTACAGGGGGCGCTTTTCTAGCTATCATCATCATCGTTTGTAACGTCACGGGTAGGACAGACTGGGACAGACCGCGCAGATCTTGGATCCTTCGGCTCCTCAGCTCGCTTCATGCGCTGATTCGGTAACGCATGGCAAAGTATGGTTCACGCGTTGGGATTTATTTGGTGAAGTGATATTTGTGGTAGGACATTTTACCAAAGTTTGAAACCGCACGTTGCACGCGATAGTCGTGCCAACAAACACTTTTGGCGCTGAGGTGTCGAAGCGCTCGGATGGTGGTATGCTCAGACCCCAGTACAAAAGGCTGGATGGTGAAAATAGAATATCCAGCGCTTTATCCCTCTACAAGATCTACCACGGCGAACGGGGGGTATTTTTTTATTATGATTCGGGCAAAATAAACGAAGAAAGGAATGTCTCATCAATTTCAAAATAGGAAAGCGAAATTCGCGAACCTCTCGCGTGTGTAGTAAACACTTCAGTGAAAGTGATTCCGTGTATTTGTTGGCTCCAATGTGTTCTGTGAGCGCTGGTCTCGTATTAGTTCCGAGTTGATTCCTTTTGGAATTTTGTAAACCAGTAAAGAAAGATTTCTCTAAATAACTCGCAGGAAGAGCAGTGGCTTGCTCCCGGAGTCGTTTCAATTAAATCCCTGCTTATACACCCGGTCGACGCAATGCGAGAAATCCTCGCGATCGAAGTCTTAAATCTAGAAAGTCGGTCACACTTCAGCGTCCCAAAAAAATAAGGTACGCACCTGCTATGAATTACTAACGTCTGTATGTTTAAGTTTTGCGCACCCAAAATGCGCATAATGCCTCATGCACTTCTCAGCGAACGATTTTAAATTTGTAAACAATTTTAGTAAAAATAGGATAGAACAAATCAATCAATCGCCTGACTTTGCCAGGCAATCGCCCACAATTTAAGAGTTTATGAAAATTTCTAGTTTTCTTTCGAGCAGAAGTCGCGATGTGACAAACTTTTTTGCCACGTATTCAATATGGGAGGAGCGTCAGTTGCTGACGAGCATTTGCTCGTCAGCAACTGTCACACTTGGATAGAAGCGTCGGTATCGGCAAGCTCACTGTGGCTCAAACAAGTGTGCGGGCGCCTTGCAACACAACTCTGCGCGTGCACATCTAAGAAGACAGCACGTCATTTACTCTGGTGAATGCAAAACTTTTTTCTATAGACCTTTGCAAAAAGAGCTTCTGGCCGCCACCATTTTGCGAATCGAGCGACCCCTATCAGCCAGAAATTTCTGCCACCCACCTGAGCTGTGGAAACCCGGTCAGCGTGGTTCCCCACCTGCATTGTGCATTCGCAGTTCGCCGGCTTTTCTTGGAGGTTTTTATTTTATTTGCCCGTTTAGGATGCTTACCCTATGTGTGTTATCTTCCACTGTGAGAACCAGGGAATACCCAGGGCTCGTAGCCTGATTGACCTTTGCAGGAAACGAACGAAGAGAGCGAACGTCAAGCAGCACGCGACGCAGGCAGTTCAACGTTCTTGGAGGATTATTTCCGTTGAGATAAACTCCAAAAATCCTTCCCGGCTATGTTCCAGGTCTTCGCAAAAAATAGCTGATAGAGTCGGGTCCGGGGTGTGGGGACGGAATAGACACGTTCGTTCATTTGCTTTGAAGCTGTGCAAAAAAAGCAGCACTCTTCTACATGAGCCCCAAAACGTACGCCGGATTCCGTCCGATTGTCGTGAAGTGACCATCGTCGACACTGTATATTGGATATGCTGTGTTATTTGAGACCTTTCTCAAATCCTGTTTGGATAACGCGGCGTCGTGGGATACGTACATTATATGTTGTTCGATTGATGAGACTCGTTGAATTTCATGTTGTGGGCAGGGAATATCCATGCAGTTGGGATATCCTGTCTGGTCGACTATTTTCGACGGTTAAGACCTTTGTAGATTGACAGGCTGAGTGTATGGTTCCGTAAAAAGATCAAGATAATATAAAACAAACATTCCAGTTGCATTTGTTTGGTCACACACGGACTAGCCAAAACAGCTTTCATTTCTTTGTTTTTGTTCCCAAAAATAGTACAATGCATTCTTAAAAACCCCGAGAAATTCTATTCACCATAGAAGACAAAATAAAAAATAGAACGTGGTAATTGAGCGTCTACCAGCGTCCGGAAGTGCGCCTACGCAGGCTGCCACAGCCCACTAACTAGAAAACCCACAGCCCAGCGTAGTCGGGCAACACTGACGTACCCTCTCAAAACCAGGGACGCGCGCTGTAAATCGCGTCGTTCGAGACTGCCGCTAGAAAGGTTTATAGCAGCCTCCACAGATCCAAAAAAAAAAAAAAGAATCAGAGGGGCTGTGAACAGCCCTGACGCACGCCGCGCAAGCTGTAATGTGAAGCTCCAGGCTTGTTTTTGAACATCTTAAAGTTGTTTTAATATAAAAAAGCAACTCCGAGGCGCTGTTCTTCATTATAAAGATCACTCACTAAAACGGCACACGCGTTATTTAATAATGATACCGTTTTGAATCGGCACAAATGCAAACTAACATAGCCACTCCGTGCCTTGACATAGCCCGTCGTCTGCTCGTTTCCTACCAGCTGCGCCACAGGAGGGCGCCCGCAAGGTGACGCCAACAAAACATCTCGTCGCAAATAGGCCGTAGGCTTTCCGGCGTTTATTTGTGCACCAACTCAACTGTCCGACGTCCCGCCACTGCGGTGGCGCTGCTGTCAAAACTGCGCATGGGCAGACGCCTCCTCTCACGCCAATCGTTTTCTGCACAAGCGCGGCGTCTAGACCCCGGATGACGAAAAGCGGGCTTGTCCGTAGGCAGTCTGTTGGTGTGTAAGGAAAACCGGCGAAAATTGTTTTCTTTGTGTCTGTTTATTTTCTGGAATATCGGCGTATTTCGGTGATTTGTTTGGGACGGATGCAACAGTCCTAGGTAGAGCGAAAATTGTTTCAGAAATCGGTGTTTTTCGGTTTGTAACCGATTTTGTAACTTGGACACCATACAATTGTTTATATTTTTCTTTTTTTTTTTTGTTAAATGGCAGTTTTGGCGAAATAATGATGGTCATTGATTTTTATACATTTTTTACCATGCACTAAATATCCACTCTGGAGTACGGCTACCAAATATCTAATCAAGATATGCATTTTCTTGCAAGAAAATGAATCACGAAGTTTGCGCCTGCGCCTCCTGCGAATCAGTGCCTGCCGCTCTGCTGGCAAAAGCCAGCATCGGCGGAAATAAAAAGAGGACTTAAGCATGGTTGTCCCCTATCGCCTCTGCTTTTTATGATATACCTGAGTAGAATGGAAAACAAATTAGAGCAGTGCAATTTAGGCTTTGTTGTGTCATATATGGAGAGAGAGAACAATCTAATTCTTGAAAAGCCACTTTTGTTATCTTACCAGACAAAATTTTGTGTCACTTCATAGTATGGATACCTCTGGGGGAGGTAGTGATCACCTGAATTAAACCAAGTCAATTATGTGAAGTTCAGCCCTGATTCCACAAAGTGTATTTAACTTTCAATTTTTTTTTTTTTCATGCTAGTTATGGTGGTACAGTGAGCACGGCGTAACTTTTACCCTCAACATGTGCTACAGCACTTTTTAAGCCTTCTCATTTTCTAATAAACAGGATTCCAGGCAAAAAAGCAAATTGGTGTGTGTATGTTTATACATCCGGAAGTTAGTCTACCTCAGTGGGCGTCTGGTGCCTCAGCTGTAGATGAGCAATTTAGCCAGTGCGGTACAACCGCTAGCCTGGGGTCTTTAACTTGCATCACGTAGTGATACGCGACCGCACGCCGGTACGATGCTCATCCAAATTGAAACGGGCAGGGGTGGGGATTGAACCCAGGATCCCAGGTTCTGCAGCGCAAGCTTTCGCTCCACGTGCTCCGTGCTGGTGTGCGGTAGCCCGCTCGGCCACTGATCCCCCTAATTCCAGGCAGCAAAATTTGAAATATCTAGCTTTCTGGTTGCACAATGGTGAATGAACATAGACTCCCAATCCACTCTACTGTTTCTTTAAAATAACTAACTTCCATCTTATCTGACAGTATCTATTAATTACATGAAAACCTACTCATTCAGCGTGGACTTAACTTCCAAGACTTTTAAGAATTACTGTCCCAGCTGAAAACTGCCACGACAGAAAATACCGAAGTTGAAACAGAGAAAGCAAACAATTGAATTTATCAAATAAGAATAAATTAACTACTACTGAATACCCCAGCAGCCTTGAAAGTAAGTATTTGTCTTATGTGGCAAGACTGTGCTGCTCATTGCTGCTGGGTCGCATATTCTTTGGAATCGACCTGTTTATCTGTTTCAAGGCCTAGAACCACTTATTTTGCAAACTACTCAAGATGACGAAGCTGACTAAGATGAGCTGGCTGCCTTGGCTCACGCCAAACGCCGCCGCACTCTGGCCTGTCAGTTCTGAACCACTTCACCCAATATCTAAGACAATCGGCAGACAAGACACCGTCTGGTTCCTTCGCCTATCCACTGACACAGCCATCACGCCCTCGGTCTTGGCCCACTGGGAATCGTCAAGCCCTCACCTACTTCACCGCATTTTTTGCTTTCGCTGCAAGTGCCACGAAGTCACAAGCCGACACTTAATCTGGGAGTGTCCGGCGTTAGTGTCACACCGCTCTGCCACCCTGGCCCAGATTCTGAACCCACAACACCGTCCCATTTCCTTTTGGGAATGGGTTCATCCACCCAGGCCAGCGCAGCACCAGACCAAGGCTTACCAAGCCTTGGTTGCATTCATCCACCAAGCTAACCTGAGTCAGTTTATTGAAGCACATGATTCCCTTTCCCCTCAATCCCCACCCCTACCTCCCTGATGCCCTCGGGCAAGAGGTATGGTCGCATTCGCCATGTACAAGTAAACATATTTTCAGTCGATCTGTTTCAAGTTTGTCATGGAACTTTTTGTCATTGGCAACCATCTGACCATGTCTGGCAATATTAAAAGAATGTTTTGTCAAATTATGTGAGGATACTATCCTGTAGAGCATTCAAGTTCAATTGTCGCAAATTACAGGGGTATACAACAAACGACTTACAGCGGAGGTAACACACTACTGAAATGAGCAACCTGCCCTGGAAGACTGAGCATAGTGCGTTGTTTTCTTCAAGTGCAAATGGGGGGCTGGTCTGGCTCATTAAGTTACTGCAGATTGTATTTTAGGACTAAGTTGTTCTGAAAACTACAGCAGAGTCGCCACATGGGAGGATGTGGAGCCTGCTTCTCGGACCTCTTGTCGCCAGAAGCGAGCCTCACGTGACCCCTTTTCCTCGTCTTCCCGAAACTGCTCACTACGCCTTGCTACACACCTCATAGGAAAGTAAACAGGGAGTACTCTTTCATCTATTTTTAAGTAACTAATCCTAATGAGAGCCCTCCCCTGTCCCCTCGTTCTTTCCTTGGCAGTTTAAAATGGGGCTGTAAGTATGTCCTTTTTTTTCCTTGCAGAAATGTGACTGTTCATCAGCTTTGTGTAAAAAAAATAAGTTGTTACACCTCCAACAAAATGTCACTATTTCGTAATACACTCCTATTTCAATTAAATCTGTTAAAATAAACCAGCTGCAGTACTTTCCAAGAATAACTCAGATTCTCCAGGGTTTAATGCTTGTCACAAAACATACGCTTAAGCTGAGCAGCTCTTACAATACCAGGGTATTGCTTTTGACACGCGCTTCAGTCCAGTGCATTTGAAGTGAAACAAGCGGCCTGTACAGTCAGTGCCGGGACACTTCACCATGCGCCCCTCCTCAGGATGACCACAGTGGCAGACAGCGTAGCCTCCCAGAGGGGTGCTGGCTGCAGCTTCGGTCCAGTACCTGAACCGCAGCTCCGGCAGCAGTGCTTGCAGGAAAAATGCCTTGCACTTTCCTGTCATTGTGTCGCAAAAGTCCTCGTCGAGGTGTACCCTCTCCGTGTGCATGCCACTGGTGGTCCGCAAAACAAAATCGCAGAACTGCTTTTGGCACAACATTATTTGCATAAATTTGCACTTGGTAGAAGAAACTGTGGGTTGTCTTCAGTTCTATTCTGCCAGACACAAGTTGCAAGCAGCCGTCCTTCCGTGCCGTCACTCTTGCAAACTCTGGCAACTAAATGGGAACTTTATTTCCAGCAGCCCTTCCCCACAGTAGCTTCACTTAGTTAGTTCATCAGGGGTTGCTACAAGATAGGGATGTTGTGGGGAGATATATATATCGTGTGACAAAGGGAGGCATCTCTGATGTAGCGTTCTCTTGCAACTGGTTCCTTCTCAATTCCCCATCTTGTTGCACGGGTAGAAAATTTGTGCTCGGTGGGATGACACAATTTTTTAAAAGACTTAGTGACGGCTCGCTAATTGGTGTGAAGCAAGCTGACCTCGTGTTTCATGCAGTCACTCTCCCTGCCTGGAAGGCGAACCAGGTAGTTGAAACTGCCTGGTCGTTCGTGTCGGCCTCCACAGATCCCGATACCTGTAACATTGCATAAGATTATTACTCTTGTGTTCATATTTTTTCTAGAACTGGAAACGGGGAGAATGTATTTACCCTTTTCGTGCTTAAGGTGATATGCTAACTGTGACACCCCTCTATTTACAACTATCCATAATACACTGATTAGCATTCCATTTCACCCTGTAACACAAAACAAACCCGGCTCTTGCAACATGAGGTAACTCGCTCGCCGCTACTATGAGCTCGCACCTGAAGCCTTTGCCTGTGCATTAAAATGTACAAGCAGGCCAAATGACACTACAAATATTTCTGCTAAAGTTTACGATTATGTAACACAACACAAGGTTTGTGGCAGACAAGCAAATGTCACTATTTCGTAATACACTCCTATTTCAATTAAATCTGTTAAAATAAACCAGCTGCAGTACTTTCCAAGAATAACTCAGATTCTCCAGGGTTTAATGCTTGTCACAAAACATACGCTTAAGCTGAGCAGCTCTTACAATACCAGGGTATTGCTTTTGACACGCGCTTCAGTCCAGTGCATTTGAAGTGAAACAAGCGGCCTGTACAGTCAGTGCCGGGACACTTCACCATGCGCCCCTCCTCAGGATGACCACAGTGGCAGACAGCGTAGCCTCCCAGAGGGGTGCTGGCTGCAGCTTCGGTCCAGTACCTGAACCGCAGCTCCGGCAGCAGTGCTTGCAGGAAAAATGCCTTGCACTTTCCTGTCATTGTGTCGCAAAAGTCCTCGTCGAGGTGTACCCTCTCCGTGTGCATGCCACTGGTGGTCCGCAAAACAAAATCGCAGAACTGCTTTTGGCACAACATTATTTGCATAAATTTGCACTTGGTAGAAGAAACTGTGGGTTGTCTTCAGTTCTATTCTGCCAGACACAAGTTGCAAGCAGCCGTCCTTCCGTGCCGTCACTCTTGCAAACTCTGGCAACTAAATGGGAACTTTATTTCCAGCAGCCCTTCCCCACAGTAGCTTCACTTAGTTAGTTCATCAGGGGTTGCTACAAGATAGGGATGTTGTGGGGAGATATATATATCGTGTGACAAAGGGAGGCATCTCTGATGTAGCGTTCTCTTGCAACTGGTTCCTTCTCAATTCCCCATCTTGTTGCACGGGTAGAAAATTTGTGCTCGGTGGGATGACACAATTTTTTAAAAGACTTAGTGACGGCTCGCTAATTGGTGTGAAGCAAGCTGACCTCGTGTTTCATGCAGTCACTCTCCCTGCCTGGAAGGCGAACCAGGTAGTTGAAACTGCCTGGTCGTTCGTGTCGGCCTCCACAGATCCCGATACCTGTAACATTGCATAAGATTATTACTCTTGTGTTCATATTTTTTCTAGAACTGGAAACGGGGAGAATGTATTTACCCTTTTCGTGCTTAAGGTGATATGCTAACTGTGACACCCCTCTATTTACAACTATCCATAATACACTGATTAGCATTCCATTTCACCCTGTAACACAAAACAAACCCGGCTCTTGCAACATGAGGTAACTCGCTCGCCGCTACTATGAGCTCGCACCTGAAGCCTTTGCCTGTGCATTAAAATGTACAAGCAGGCCAAATGACACTACAAATATTTCTGCTAAAGTTTACGATTATGTAACACAACACAAGGTTTGTGGCAGACAAGCAAATGTCACTATTTCGTAATACACTCCTATTTCAATTAAATCTGTTAAAATAAACCAGCTGCAGTACTTTCCAAGAATAACTCAGATTCTCCAGGGTTTAATGCTTGTCACAAAACATACGCTTAAGCTGAGCAGCTCTTACAATACCAGGGTATTGCTTTTGACACGCGCTTCAGTCCAGTGCATTTGAAGTGAAACAAGCGGCCTGTACAGTCAGTGCCGGGACACTTCACCATGCGCCCCTCCTCAGGATGACCACAGTGGCAGACAGCGTAGCCTCCCAGAGGGGTGCTGGCTGCAGCTTCGGTCCAGTACCTGAACCGCAGCTCCGGCAGCAGTGCTTGCAGGAAAAATGCCTTGCACTTTCCTGTCATTGTGTCGCAAAAGTCCTCGTCGAGGTGTACCCTCTCCGTGTGCATGCCACTGGTGGTCCGCAAAACAAAATCGCAGAACTGCTTTTGGCACAACATTATTTGCATAAATTTGCACTTGGTAGAAGAAACTGTGGGTTGTCTTCAGTTCTATTCTGCCAGACACAAGTTGCAAGCAGCCGTCCTTCCGTGCCGTCACTCTTGCAAACTCTGGCAACTAAATGGGAACTTTATTTCCAGCAGCCCTTCCCCACAGTAGCTTCACTTAGTTAGTTCATCAGGGGTTGCTACAAGATAGGGATGTTGTGGGGAGATATATATATCGTGTGACAAAGGGAGGCATCTCTGATGTAGCGTTCTCTTGCAACTGGTTCCTTCTCAATTCCCCATCTTGTTGCACGGGTAGAAAATTTGTGCTCGGTGGGATGACACAATTTTTTAAAAGACTTAGTGACGGCTCGCTAATTGGTGTGAAGCAAGCTGACCTCGTGTTTCATGCAGTCACTCTCCCTGCCTGGAAGGCGAACCAGGTAGTTGAAACTGCCTGGTCGTTCGTGTCGGCCTCCACAGATCCCGATACCTGTAACATTGCATAAGATTATTACTCTTGTGTTCATATTTGTTCTAGAACTGGAAACGGGGAGAATGTATTTACCCTTTTCGTGCTTAAGGTGATATGCTAACTGTGACACCCCTCTATTTACAACTATCCATAATACACTGATTAGCATTCCATTTCACCCTGTAACACAAAACAAACCCGGCTCTTGCAACATGAGGTAACTCGCTCGCCGCTACTATGAGCTCGCACCTGAAGCCTTTGCCTGTGCATTAAAATGTACAAGCAGGCCAAATGACACTACAAATATTTCTGCTAAAGTTTACGATTATGTAACACAACACAAGGTTTGTGGCAGACAAGCAACAACTAAACTACCTCTTCTAGAAGCATGCTAATATTCAAAATTTACTTGTTGATAATCATGAAGGCTTGGCATATAATTAACTACATCACACAGATAGCTTGCATGCAGGATGTTGGTTTGAAATTATGAATTGTGCTACACTTATTCACCTCAGGATAAACGGAGAACGTGCTTGCAATGTGGTCGCACTCTGCCATCGCAGCTTCCCAAGACGCAGGCTTGTCGTCCTTGTACAGGTCGCCAAGAAGTGCTGTTGGGTACTTTGCCACAGTCGGGATGTACTCGTGGGCGTATCCTTTAGTTATGGAGAGGATAGCTGACTGTGCACCTGATGCATGCAGTTGTGCGAAGAACGTGTCCACCTCCTTTTAAGTAGGTTTGGGAATATTTTTCCTCGGCTTTCTAAGTTTTTGCGCTTCACCGGCATCAAGACGTTGTTTCTTGGCAGTCGCAGACGAAAAGTCAATCTTGGAAATTGGGCAGCAGGCCACATTCTTGATATAAACGGGCCGCCAGCTGTTGGCTACATCAGTGCAGGCCGTGCCATCTCGCTGCTTTACAACAGCTTCTAAGTAAAACAACACAGCTGCAATGTGCGAGCAGGCCTCACCAAGTCCAGCCATGCATGTACAATGGGCCAGCTCCACTACTCCATCAGCCCGAACAAGGAGCCAGGGCTGGAGAGGATGCGAGTTGAGGCTCTGGGAGTGGTTCACCTGTAGGAAAAGGCACAAAACAATTTTGAGCTCATTTTCATCTACACAGAACCTTGCGAGCATGTTATAAGTGGCCAACATTGTATGCAAGTAATTAGTACTGCATCGCTCCCAGCAGTGATTTATATAAACGCCCAGGTTGTGCCCCCCCCCCCCCCAAATTTTCTGTGCAAAGCACACACAAAGCTACACCCCCCCACCCCCTACAGCCCCCTAAAAATTTGACCCCCCCCCCTCCTTCCCAAGTTGAAAATTCTGAATAAACCCCTGGCTCCCGGCATTTACAGGCGACCGCATGACTACAACTGATGTACAAACGTAGCCGTTACAAAAGCTATCGACTGCACATTACAGCTCAGTATTCAAGTTCCGTTACGAACGACGCGATGCAACGGCATTTAACCGGGTTTATTTAGGGAACGCAAACACGCCTTCGACACCGCTACTTTTTATGGGCAATTCTGCCGCGCGCTCAACAAAACACGTCAATGAACGTGCTTGACGTGATATAGTGGACTACAAATTTGCAAGATGATTGTAAAGCACAGGCATTTTGCCTCAAACGCTAGTGAGCAGTAGTCTTGGACAGCAATAACGCTGGTGTGACTGACGCATGCGGGTAGATTGCTGGGGACGCAATGGGCACCGATGTTCCAAAGCTGCGCGATGGGACCCGTGCTTCTCGCAACGCAACAAAAAAGCGAGGCCATTCACTTGCGGACACTTTCAACCCCAAGAGTCATTAACGTAACGCGCGATCTCACCTTGCCGACGACGACGATCATTTCGTCTGGCAGCACCTTCAAGTTTGGGGCCGCCACTTATCGTCAGGTAATTATGAGCGTCCAGCGCTTTGTAGGCCTTCATCTGGTCGCGCGTGATAAAGTTCGTGCTGTGCACCAAATAGTCCTTAATGTCCATTAACTCGACATTCGGGACGTCGGCCAGTTCGAAGCTGAGTTTGTTCCCATCCAAGGCCAGCGGATTTGTTCCGTTGCAACGACGAACTTTGTCGATGTAGCGGATCTTCGCAGCCCCGTCAAGGGCGTTCGCGTACACGCTCAAGAGCAAAGAAATCTAGATCTAATATAAACAAGAACTAAAAAATAGAGAGCTGCATAGGATGCACGGAAGGTAAGCCAACACCTCCTAGACAGCTTTAAAGCCTGCGCGTTACGTCACATGACGTCACGTCCGGGGGTCCCGCACGGGCGCTGATTGGATACGAGTGCCGCGTCAGCGTTTTGCGTGGGACTATGATAGGAAACGACCCCCACGCGAACGCTGACGCGGCACTCGCATCCAATCAGCGCTTGTGCGGGACCCCCGGACGTAACGTCATGTGACGTACCGCGCAGGCTTTGCTGTCTAGGAGGTGTTGGGTAAGCCCAGCAGCGAACAACTTCCTGTCGCCAGTGTTGCCAGATGGTCCCACCAAAAAACCGCCAAACGGCTGGGAGGTGTAGCCCAAATATAGCCAAAGCCGTAAAAAAAAATATAGCCCAAAATAGCCAAGACTAAAAACAACGATTTTTAAGCCTTTCATTGTCAATTTTTTATACACGCAAAAAACAACACGTTACATTCTCTTTTTCAACCCTCAGATGCACCACTTTTTGTGTGCAGTCCCTTGACAAAAAAAGAAAAGAAAAAAGCTTCGGAAGGATGAAAATTTGTGAAACAATGACCCATCCACTTTTTGAAGATTTGCAAGATTCCTAACGCTATAGTCGTTTGATTTTGTTCGATTTGATTCGACGCAAAAAGACGCGTGCATTTTCTGATGATTTCCATTTCCCTTCATATCAAAAGCACACAAGAACACTGCCAAAGCTCCAGCATGCAATTTTACTACTAATGTTCAGCGCTGCGGGACACCAAATATTTGACAACAGCATTCCTTCGTTTGGAGGCATGTAAGGATCAAGTCAAACATGAAGAGAACGAATTTGCAAACAATTGACAGGTTTTTCTGCATGGCCCCCAAGGAAGGTTTTCTAACTGGAATTGAAGACACCGGCGCAGCACCGTCATCTACAACTTTTGAGACACCCGCAAATCAGTCTAGATATCGTCAACCGGGGTCCTGTCGTCCGTCGGCATCTGTTCAGGGCGATTGTTTGAACCACTTAGCAGGGCCTGCAAGCTCATCTAACGGCAGTGAAGACCATCAGAACGATAGTCACGGCAGTCGGGGTGTTATCTTGTTGAGCGGTTCAGTCCATAGTGGTAGCTTCTTGGTGACAACATCGTGCGACATCGGGAACTTTGTTGGGAAGCAGTTAGACGACTACGCCAAATGGCATTTATTAGAACACCATTCCAGTCCTCCCGAGGATTACACTTCTCCGCTCTCGGTGCACATGAAAAGCGGCAGAGAAGAGAAGCGATATGCGAACCACTCACATTTGAAGAAATTTAAGTGGCTCGTGCTCTCAGATAACCAAAGAGGTTTCTATAGCAAATACTGCTCGTTGTTCACCACGGGCAAGCCTAGGAGGCTACCAAAAAACGTGCCACTCCAAAGGCTGGTCACGAAGCCACTTTTGACGTTCGCCAAGCTACTGGATAAAGACGGCGCGCTTACTGTACATGAGAACAACAAGTACCACAAGGAAGCGGTGCAGGCCGGGAAGGACTTCCTCGCGTGCGTTCGCCACCCCGAGAACGATGTGGCGAACCAGATTTGCAGTCAGCGGCTGCAGCAAGTGAAAGAAAACCGGCGTAGGCATGTGCCAATCGTAGAGTCGATTATTTTCTTGGGTCGCCAGAACATATAGCGAACATAGCGCCAGAACACCGAGACGACGGCGCGCTTCTTCAACGTGAAAATGAAGGCTCATCGGCCTCCAACGAGGGGAATTTCCGCGAGCTCCTTCCCTTCCGGGTATCAAGCGATGACACCGCACTTCATGAGAACCTCCTCAGTTCTTCATCTAGAGCTACATACATCAGCAAGACGACCCAGAACGAATTTTTGAGTGTTGTGGAGACGAGATACTTGCGATACTCATGCAGTGGGTACATGATGCAGGTATTTACAGCTTAATGTACGTTTCACCAGACAACGGACTTGTCACACACATCACAGCTAAGTCTCGTACTGCGGTACGTGCACAAGGACAAAGTACGAGAGGACTTCGTTCAGATCGTCAACCCTCGTGATGATGCTGAAGGTTCCGACTCTTGTACTGCTGAGGCCTGCCCTGACCGGAAAAGTTCTTGGTGAAAAGGTCGTGTAAATGTTGAGAAACTTGGGGCTTGATCTGGAGAAGTGTGTCGGCATAGCAACAGATGGCTGCAGTGTTATGACGTCAGAGTTGTGTGGTGCCGTAAACAAAATCAGGCACCATGCTTCGAATGCAGTGCACTGCCCGTGTTTCAACCACGCCCTCAACTTGTCGTTGTTAAAGTCATTACGAGTGCAAGCTGTCAGAAACCCTGCAGGAACCATGAAGGAAGTTATTTCCTTTTTCACGGCATCATCGAAGCGAAGCAAAGGGCTTAAAAAAACACCCTTGGAAGCCAGCTGAAGGAACTCTGCGAGACGAGGGGGTGGACAGACATGACAGCGTCATCCAATTTAGACAATCTCTACTGAGTGTGTGCAAGACCCCATGATGTCGTGGCCAAATGGCGAGAAATGAAGACCGCTGCTAAGGCAAAGATACTCCGCGTCGCGCTTAGTGATGACGAGCTCATAGTGTCCATTCTTTGCTTGTCGGACCTGCTGGCGCACACTCTGCCACTAAGTCGTCTATTTCAGAAGGAGTGTGTTGACATCTACGAGGGAAGAAATGTCCTAGGGGATACAGTAGAAGTCCTTGCTGACAGAAGAAGCCACGGCCAAGAGTCGTTTGCGCCTCTTTACGAACAAGACGTAGTGCTCGCAGACGCGCTTGATGCGGACATACTTCCACCACGAGCCACGATAAAACAAACCTACAGGTTTAACGTGTCTACTTCCAACCCGGAGGACTACAGGCAGTCTGTCTACTTGCCATTACTAGACAATGTGCTGGAGGACCTCAAGTCGAGATTGTCAAACGAAGCGCTTAGGGTTCACAGCCTTTTCGTCTTCGTACCGTCGTTTCGGCGAAGCACCGCAGAAGAGGACTACATTACAGAAATCGCAGGTCTCGCTGAACGATACTGCTCTTACGTCAGGCACGAGGCGACGACTGCCAAGGAGCTCATCGGAGCTGAACTGCGGTTGTGGAAGGCGAAGTGGAAGCGCGAGAGCAAAGGCGGGGCGACCGTCCCATCGACTGCAATCGGCGCACTCGGCATGTGCGACGATTAAGTTTATCCATCCGTCAAGAAATTCTTGCACCTTCTAGCCACGCTACCCGTGAGCGTCACCAGCGCGGAGCGGTCGTTTTCAACGCTCCGTCGACTAAAAACATGACTGCGTTCAGAGATGGGCGAGACTCGTTTGACAGTCGTGGCCTTGTTGAACATCCACGGAGACATCACAATTAACAACGAAAGCGTGATCGATGGTTTCTCATGCAGGAGCAGTGGACGACGAAGGCTTGAATTTGTTTTGTAAACAGGCCTGATAGTTCCTGCCTTCACATGTTGTTCCATGGTGAATTGACATTTCCTTGTATCTTAACAGATGTGATTATCTTAGTTTGTTTTCTGAGTACTGAAGCCTGGTGCCTCCGTGTGAACTCCACCCTCTATGGCACTGCTACTAGCAGTAGCGTCATGTAAAAAATAAACCCGACTTCGGTACACCTGTATGGACTATATACGGCGTTCCTCTCTGGTAACTTCAAAATAGCCATTCACCAGTGGTGCTGAACCACGTGCAGCGATTTTCAGAGAGAAACTTCATCCGGCGATGTTGTCTTCATCAATTAAATGAAATCAACTTAACATCAATTTTAGCCTAGCTCACAAACGTGAGCAAATTAAGGAAAGTTACACCAACAGGTGCACACTCGATTGAATGGAATGATGCATTCATTGACTTAAATTCGCTAGTAAAGAATCTCCGGGGGAGGGTCCTGAAAATCGCTGTTGAGTCGTAGAGCTACATGAACCCGTTCGTAGCGAACACAAAATATACATAGTTAACCGCTTATATCTATTAGGATTCTAGTAATATTACAGCACGTAGTGCTGTCAATTATGCTACGAATGTTGTTTTTCTTTCAAAGCAAGGAAAACTACCACAACAGGTTAGCTGCATGATATTTTTCGGAATAGAGGGAAATGACCTCTCCCTTCCCCAAGAAAAAAAAAACGAAGAGAATCGAGTCCGTCTACAGTGCGAAGGTTACTGCACACACCGCGATCGCGAATTGCACGACTTCCGCCTTTTTTTCCTATCTCCAATAGGCAGTTATATCATGTGCAGATTTTTAAACCTTCCCTACATCGTCCCTGCTCGCTCTTCAGTGCACACCGGTGCACAGGAAAGAATGGGAGAATAGTATCGTTACAAATACCCCCCCCCCCCCCCCTATTGGAAAAACCAACATGAAAATCTAACTGGTTAAGCTGGTAACTAAGCTAGTCAAACTGTTGAATATTAGAAGAAGAGCGTGGGCTCGCGAGCCGGCGCACCGGCGATCGAGTTCTTCTTGTAGATAAAATGGACGCAAACGGTACGGAGCGGTTCTAGTCCTTTCTTTAACATCTGGTGCCGAAACCCGGGAAGGCTTTGAAGGACCGCTCCGGCCTCACCACGAACACCGACGTTCATGGACCGCATGAAGAGGACACGCGCCGTCGTCCGTTCAGCCGTTACCCGTACCCTGAACATGCTCACCGATCTACTACGAGGCCCTGATCCCGACTCCACCGACCTGCAAGTACA